>CAJHNH020001124.1:82500-120952 GCA_905116865.2 Candidula unifasciata
TACCTACCTACCTACCTACTAACCACCCACCCACCCAACCTACATTACATACATACATACAGACATACATACAGACATACATACATACATACATACATACATACATACATACATACATACATACATACATACATACATGCATGCATGCATGCATGCATGCATACATACATACATACATACATACATAAATACATACATAAAACATACATACATAAATACGTACGTACGTACGTACGTACGTACGTACGTACGTACGTACGTACGTACGTACGTACGTACATACATACATACATACATACAGACATACATACAGACATACATACATACATACAGACAGACAATACATACATACATACAGACATACATACAGACATACATACATAACATACATACAGACATACAGACATACATACATACAGACATACATACATACATAACATACATACAATACACACATACATACATAATACAGACACACACACAATCACACTCATATACAATCACACATACACCCATATCCTTACAACTTACATACATAAATATACACACATACTTACAAACCTAAAAATACAGATACACTAACAATCACACACACCCACCCACATAATACACACATATAATACATATAAGTAAGATGATAATGCATGTGAATTATTAACTACATCTATGGTGGCCTATAATCACTAGTAAGCATGAATTTAAAAAGGCTGCGGTTAAACGAGTACATACTCATATTTTTCAGATCGAGTGGGAGGTGATTCCATAAATGAGCAGCAGAATATGACAAACTTGTTTTATATAGATCTAATCTAGGCTTCAGCAAATGCAATAAATTTAGCCGTTTGCTGGTATTAGGGTTGGGTTGAATCAACTGGAGAAGATAATCTGCAGTGTTCTGAGCTAAAATTTTATGAATAAATTTGGCTTTTTTAAAAATTAATCGTTTCTTAAATGGGAGAATTCTTAACTGGCTATAGAGATAATTTTTATCGGTATGTTTTCTATCCGAAACTAGATGTAAAGCGCGATTTTGTAGAGAACACAGTCGTTTTAAGTTGGATTTGGAGCAACCAACCCAAACCGTGGAACAATAGTCGATATGGGCTTGAATGTAGGATACATAAAATATTTTTCTTGTACTCTGATCCAGAAAGTGCTGAATTTTGGCAAACTGATAGACTTTTTGTGCTACTTTCTTGGTTATGGCATGAACATGAGAACACCAGGTTAAATTGCTATCAATTGTAACGCCTAATCTTTTGTGTTCATTAACATTATTAATAGGTAATTTATCAACATGGAGCTCAAGCGGAGGCTTGTTTAAGTCTAATGTCTGTAACTTTTGTCTGGTTGCTATTACCATAGATTTAGTTTTAGTTATGTTAATTTGCATGCGATTAGCATTACTCTATTTAATAAGCTTATCTAGTTTATTCTGTAATGAACGTCCTAACTCATCATAGTTCTCATGATTAGTGTATATAGTACAGTCATCTGCAAATAGGTCACATGTTATGCCAAGATGTAACGGAAGGTCATTAATATATGTGGCAAAAAGCAATGGTCCTAGTATTGAACCCTGAGGAACGCCAATATTTAGCTGTGTGGAATCTGAAAGGCAGTTCTCAAAGGAAACTACTTGTCGTCGATCAGACAAAATTACTTTATTAAATTTACTAAATTGTTGTTAGTTTTTAAGGTAATTAGTTTGTTAATTAAAAGATCATGATCAACCATATCAAATGCTTTTTTAAAATCAACAAAAACTGCTCCACACATCTTGCCATTGTTGATGTTAACATGCCAGTTGTCTGTCATTTTTGTCAAGGCAGTATGACAAGAGTATTTAGGCCTGAAACCTGACTGACTATCGATGATTAGATTGTTGTTATTTAAATGTTGAAATGTTATTTTATGTATGTGTTTCTCTAATGGTTTTGATAGTGATGATAGTAAAGAAATTGGTCTATAATTACCCACAGAAGCTTTATCAGTTGAGCCAGGTTTTTATAGAGGATACACTTTTGCAACTTTAAATGCAGAAGGAAAGTAGTTTTTGGCAAGACACTGATTATATATGAAAGTTAAGGAATCGCTTATCACTGGTGCAGCACATCGAAGAATTCGATTGCTGACACCATCTAAGCCAGATGAGTTTGTCTGCTTGAGGTTGGTGAGGTATTGATATACTTCAGCAACAGACATGAGAGGAATCTCAGAAGGACTAGCATTAATGCATTTGTCATCACTAAATGATGCCAACAGGCTTAAGTCCCTCTGTGCTTCTGGTATAGCAGATTTTAAATTTTCTTGTTCCGATTAAAAAAAATTACTGAAATCATTACATGTAAGAGAATCTGGTTTTACAGGATCTGAATGATGTTTCTTGTTGGTCAGCATGTTAATCGCCTTTCATATGTCTGTACTGTTTGATTTGTCTATAATCTTCTTCTTCTTCTTCACTTCCTCTTTTACCGCTGTGGGTGTCGAGGGAGATATAAGGTTCTGTTTCTAGCTCTTCTGGCTGCCTCGACCATAGGCACATCGTGCTGTTGTAGAGTTTCTCTGATGTTATCCTTCCATCTTGTTCTTGGTCTACCCCGTGCTCTACCTCCTTCTTCTCTTTCCATGTATGCTTTGTATGGTATGGTGTCACAAGGCATTCTCTCTAAGTGGGCAAACCATTTCACTTGCTGTCTTTGTATGTAATCCAGAATTGGTTCTGTGCCGACGTGTTCTCTTATGATCTCCTTTCTGATCTTATCTCTTATGGTCACTCCTACAGCCCTTCTCAGACATCTCATTTCCGTGGTTACTTATTTTCTTTTATGGTTTGTTGTGAGTGACTATGTCTGGCACTGGTAACACAGAGTTGGAATAAATATGCTTTGAATAAGATGTATCTTTGTGCTGATTGGGATTGTCTTATGCTGTAAGAGGGGGGCTAGCTGTCCCAATACTTCGTTTGCCTTACTGCATCTAATGTCAATTTCTTTATCCAATTTCCCATCTTCGGTAAATGTAGTTCCCAGATATTTAAACTCAGTTTAATGCCTTTGTATTCTATTGCTATGTTTAGATCTATCTTCTTTTTTCCTATTGACATTACTTCTGTCTTTTCAGTGTTGATTCTCATATTATTTTTTTTACATTCTTCATTCATGGATGTTAGATGTTGTTGCAATTTCATGGCTGTATCTGCTATCAAGGCCTGCTCATCTGCAAAGAGTAATTCGTTGATCTTACTAAGATCTTCATTCATAGGCTTGGCATTCTTGCATATACTGTCGATGTAGGTGATAAACAGCAGTGGTGATAAGACACACCCCTGTCTTACTCCAGATGTCACTGTGAAAGGATGAGATGTTCCCTGATTTATTCTAACTACACTTCAACAATCCCTGTATAAACTTTTGCACACTTCGATGAGGTGTTCACTTACTCCATATCTTGCCATTATTTTCCATAGTAATTGTCTGTCGACTCTGTCAAATGCCTTCTCCTGGTCTACGAATGCCACAAATAAGTTCTTATTGTATTCAATGTTCTTTTCTATTAACTGTTTTAGTATGAAGATTGCATCTGTGCAGCTTCTATTTCTCCTAAATCCCATCTGTTCTTCTGCCAGCTGTGGTTCTATCACTGGTCTCAGTCTTGTTTCTATTATCTTGGCATACATTTTGCCAACATGGCTTAAAAAAGAGATGCCTCGATATTGACCGCATTCTCGTTTGCTTCCTTTGTTCTTCCACAATGGTATAACTATTGCATGTTGCCAATCAATAGGGGCCGTTTGTTGTACCCATGCTGCATTGAATATTATGTGAAGCCATCTGATGCTGCTTTCACCTGCTGCTTGAATTATTTATGTTGGTAATCTATCAGCTCCTGGTGGGACTGAGCCTCGAGAGGCAGGGGGTAAGAAGTGTTGGTGTTGTGGGTAGTGGGTCCCCCCCCCCTACTTCAACCTAGGTCTAGTGAATATCTGTTCACGAAAGGAGCGTCCATTGTGGTGTCAGCCTCTTGACCTAGCAAAACCTCTCTTACCTCAAGACCATTGTGCGTGGCGAAGAGTCACAGCCTCCCCGAGGTAGTCCAGGCAAAACACAATGGATCTAGAGGAGCAAACCTCGATAATAAACCCGGTGCACCACACCGTACTGCCCCCTGTGGGAGGGAAGGAGCCAGAGGTGTGCTGAACAGTCTTAGGAATGGAAACAAGTATGCTAACCCCCCTAAATACCGGAAACTATCGTGAAGGCACAGGGACTCAGGACGTGACGGTCCAGTTGCCCCAACTACTCATGCTTAGGCCATGCTTAGAGTCATAAAGAGCTCAGCAAAACCTGCAGGCAATCTGGTGGCGGGGAATGAGCACACTGTGAGCCCCACCTTAGCTACGTGTTAAAGGGAAAGGCAGAAACACAACCCATATTTCCTTTAGAACTGGTACAGGGCATTTGCCATGAATATGTATCAGCTCCTGGTGCTTTATATTTGGGAGACTGCTTAATGACTTTTTCTATTTCATCCATTAGTATGTGTGGTTCTAACACTGTTGCTCTGTGCTCTTCAGTTGTTCTTTCCTGATGATCTCCTAGAGGATTAAAGAGCTCATTGAAGTATTCCCTCCATCTTTCTGCTATCTCGGGTGGATCTATCAATGGCCTTCCTGTCTTATCATTAATTATTCCAGTGGGGTTGTAGCTCCCGTCTCTTTTCCGCATATTTTTAACTACTTTGAAAAATTTTCTGCTGGCTGTTTTCTCATTTTCTGCTAGTGACTCACCGAAACGTTCCCAGGATGCTTGTTTTGCTATCTTGAAACTCCTGTTGGTTTCTATCCTTTGCAGTCTATAGTTTATATAATCTTCTTCTTTCTTTGATTTTATCCACTGTTTATATAAGTCTTTTTTCTTTTTAATTGCTTTTTTTACTTCTTCGCACCACCAAGGTGAATATTTGTTATTCCCCCGTCTGTTTCCACTCTTCCGTTTTCCACATAATTCTTCTGCAATACTAAGCATAGTGTTTTTATATATACTCAATTTTTCCTCAATATTGCCAACTACATGTGGAAGTTGTTTGAATGCTGTCTCTACTTTCTGTTGTAACTGTTCTTTTACTCCTTCCTGTTTCAGATTTGCTATCTTGATGAGATCCTTGTTTTTGTTTAATTTCTTTCTGTGTTTCTTTAATGTAAGATGTTTTGCTGTTAACACAACTATTTTATGGTCAGTGTCACATAGACCATTAGGGATTGCTCTTGAATCAAGAATTCTCCTTCTTCCCTGAACTCTGGTAAGTATAAAGTCAATCTGGCTCTTGATGGAGACATCATTCCATTTGTACCAAGTGTAAAGTTGTGAATCTCTATGGTCAAAGAATGTGTTCGTAATAAAAAGATTGTGCTGGCTGCATAGATCCAATATTCTTTGACCATTTCCATTTCTAGCACTGTTCTTAGCTGCGTATGGACCTAAAAACTGTTCGTATTCTCTTCTGTTATTTCCTACCCTCCCGTTGAAGTCACCCATTACATATAGTATGCTGCTTCCCTCAACTTTCTTTATCTCATCAGACAGATCGTCAAAGAATTCATCTTTCTGCTCTTCTGTATAATTATCATTGCATGGTGAATATATCTGTATATATGTTGCAGCTTGTTCTCCTCTTTTAATTTTCAAAGTAATAATTCTATCTGAGTGATAATTTATGTCTAATATGTAGTTAGATATGTCGGGATGTACCAGGAAACCCACTCCATTCTTCGATGTTTCTCCTCCTGCATATGTTAGTAAGTAGCCTCTGTGTATTTTCTTATTAATATTTCCCTTGCGTCTTATGTCAGCTAGCCCCATTAACTTGATTTTCCTTTTTTCCATAATTTCAATAATCTCTTCTGTTTTATTTCCCAGGCCAGCGGTGTTAAGTGTTGCAATCTTGTATTTCGCTGTTCTGTTTCGTAGTCCCTTAATATTGCCATGGTCAGATACCGTTTGATCAGTCCGTTTATATCTCATTTTGATTTCTGTAGCGGTAATAAATCCATTGCCGGCTTGCTAGGCCTGTCGCAACTTCACCAGAGCCCCGTTGGCCAGGACGTTTCGGGGTGACCCATGGTGGCCTTTATGGCTACCGTAGCGGTCCCGTGGCACGAGGCCACACCATACTTCGCTATTTATCTAAAATCAACTTGCTAAAATGATCTTTCTTGATCCTACGGATTATATATTGCACTTAATTTCCTAGCCTACGATACTCTATAACATTTTTATTTTTATGTGCCATGTCCCGATCTCCATAACTTCCAGAACTTCACTAGTGATCCATGGAGACTTACTTTGACTTTTAACTTCTTTAACCGGCACATGTTTATCAAACACATTGTAGACTGTTTTTATCCAATATGCTATAGCATCGTCCGGTTCCGAAAGCTGATAAACATGCTCCAGCTGTGCGTTTCGCAAATCGCTTAAAATAAGAAGAAAAAGAAGAAGAAGAAAGAAGAAGAAGAAGAAGAAGAAGAAGAAGAAAAAAAGAAGAAGAAGAAGAAGAAGAAGAAGAAGAAGAAGAAGAAGAAGAAGAAGAAAGAAGAAGAAGAAGAAGAAGAAGAAAAAGAAGAAGAAGAAGAAGAAGAAGAAGAAGAAGAAGAAGAAGAAGAAGAAGAAGAAGAAGAAGAAGAAGAAGAAGAAGAAGAAGAAGAAGAAAAAGAAAAAGAAAAAGAAGAAGAAGAAGAAGATAGAAGATGATGAAGAAGAAGAAGAAGAAGAAGAAGAAGAAGAAGAAGAAGAAGAAGAAGAAGAAGAAGAAGAAGAAGAAGAAGAAGAAGAAGAAGAAGAAGAAGAAGAAGAAGAAGAAGAAGAAGAAGAAGAAGAAGAAGCAGCAGCAGAAGAAGAAGAGAAGAAGAAGAAGAAGAAGAAGAAGAAGAAGAGAAGAAGAAGAAGAAGAAGAAGAAGAAGAAGAAGAAGAAGAAGAAGAAGAAAAAGAAGAAGAAGAAGAAAAAGAAGAAAATGAAAATGAAAAGAAGAAGAAGAAGAAGAAGAAGAA
Organism: Candidula unifasciata; assembly: GCA_905116865.2. Taxonomy (NCBI): domain Eukaryota; kingdom Metazoa; phylum Mollusca; class Gastropoda; order Stylommatophora; family Geomitridae; genus Candidula; species Candidula unifasciata. Next base: position 89,551 of record CAJHNH020001124.1, read on the forward strand.
GAAGAAGAAGAAGAAGAAGAAGAAGAAGAAGAAGAAGAAGAAGAAGAAGAAGAAGAAGAAGAAGAAGAAGAAGAAGAAGAAGAAGAAGAAGAAGAAGAAAAAGAAGAAGAAGAAGAAGAAGAAGAAGAAGAAGAAGAAGAAGAAGAAGAAGAAGAAGAAGAAGAAGAAGAAGAAGAAGAAGAAAGAAGGAAGCAGAAGAAAATGAACATTGTTTTTATGATAACAACGATAAGGTGTGCTGACCTTTTTGACAGCAATACTTTCCACCCGCAGGTACGTGCTGGACTATCTCAGAAACCTACAGCTGGTGTTGCCAGAGAATTTTCACGAGAAAGAAAGACTTCGCCAGGAAGCCGAATTTTTCAATCTTCCAAACTTGGTAAGAATCATCAGCGCCTACCCGGCTACCACACAGAGGTTTCTACAGCACTCGTCCTTGTCTTCTTCAGATCAGAATAAAGACCTAGCAACAGCCAATAAGCAACTGTCCCATCAATCCAGCCTCTCTTGCACGTCTCCTTTAGTGAAGCCATGCCAACAGCTTGCAACCACGTCCAGCGAGCTGGCTCTGCCACCCCACATGATGGAGAACTCGGCCAGTACAAACTCCAGCCCGGCCAGAACGCCGGTCAGCGAAAGAGGACCTGGCTACATCACAGTCGGCTACCGGGGCACTTTTGCTTTCGGCAGGGACGGTCTCGCGGATGTCAAATTCCGCAAACTGAGCCGGATTATCATCTGCGGCAAGGTGTCGCTGTGCCGAGAGGTATTTAAGAACACGCTGAACGAAAGTCGGGACCCGGACAGAGGTGACTGCGACCGCTACACCAGCCGTTTTTTCCTGAAGCATTCATTCTTGGAGCAGGCTTTTGACATGCTCCAGGAGGAGGGATTTTCCTTGGTGGGCAGCTGTGGTTCTGGGACTAACAATGCTGGCGACATCAAAGCGGGGCTGGACACAGAAGAGGCCAAATGGCAGCATTATAACGAGTTTATATTCGAGCGGCGCTGAGTGTCCAACTGGTCTGGGACGTTTCCAATGCTGTCGTGGAGCCTTACCTTAGTCCCTTGTAGCAAAGTTATTGCTTTAGCAACAAATGTGATATTTTACACAAGTAATCGGTTCACTGAAGTTATCCTTCATTCATAAAAATGCTAATTTTATGATGGCAGTATTTCAGATCATAACCCTCTTTTACAACAAAGCTATCATTCATCCTAAAACTGTGACATTGACACTCAAGAAATTGTAGTCTGACCATTAAGTGATAGATGTTGACTGTATGACGACCGAGTTATTGTTCGACCAATTTGACCAATCGGACAGCGGTAATTTGTAAACACACAGTTATCTCAAAACACAAAAAATAATTCGTTTTGATTTTGCAAAACTCAAATAAGCTTCAAATCCAGGTTAGGACATGGACAATAATTATTTATTTCGACTTGTTTGCAGTAGCAATTAACATGTTTGCATTCGACATATTGTAAAGTGTCGAGAGTCCTGAACATGCACATACAAGAAGATGAAAATTGCCAGATTTATACTTGGGTGACTTTGGGGTAGGTTGCAGATATAATTGTCATCCTACAGCAAATGATACTAGAAAAGGATAAAATTATGACTCTCTTCCAGTACCCCGTCCTTGTCTATCTACCCCTGTCTCTTCAGTACTCCGTCCTTGTCTACCTACCCCTGTCTCTTCAGTACTCCGTCCTTGTCTACCTACACCTGTCTCTTCAGTACCCCGTCCTTGTCTACCTACCCCTGTCTCTTCAGTACCCCGTCCTTGTCTACCTACACCTGTCTCTTCATTACTCCGTCCTTGTCTACCTACCCCTGTCTCTTCAGTACCCCGTCCTTGTCTACCTACACCTGTCTTTTCAGTACCCCGTCCTTGTCTACCTACACCTGTCTCTTCCAGTACCCCGTCCTTGTCTACCTACACCTGTCTCTTCAGTACCCCGTCCTTGTCTACGTACACCTGTCTCTTCAGTACCCCGTCCTTGTCTACCTACACCTGTCTCTTCAGTACCCCGTCCTTGTCTACGTACACCTGTCTCTTCCAGTACCCCGCCCTTGTCTACCTACACCTGTCTCTTCCAGTACCCCAAACTTGTCTACCTACACCTGTCTCTTCAGTACTCCGTCCTAGTCTACCTACACCTGTCTCTTCAGTACTCCGTCCTTGTCTACCTACACCTGTCTCTTCCAGTACCCCGTCCTTGTCTATCTACACCTGTCTCTTCCAGTACCCCGTCCTTGTCTACGCACACCTGTCTCTTCCAGTACCCCGTCCTTGTCTATCTACACCTGTCTCTTCCAGTACCCCGTCCTTGTCTATCTACACCTGTCTCTTCCAGTACCCCGTCCTTGTCTATCTACACCTGTCTCTTCCAGTACCCCGTCCTTGTCTACCTACACCTGTCTCTTCCAGTACCCCGTCCTTGTCTACCTACACCTGTCTCTTCCAGTACCCTGTACTTGTCTACCTACCCCTCTCTCTACCAGTACCCCGTCCTTGTCTACCTACATCTGTCTCTTCCAGTACCCCGTCCTTGTCTACCTACACCTGTCTCTTCCAGTACACTGACCTCGTCTACCTGCACTTGTTTCTTCCAGTACCCTGTACTTGTCTTGGTTATTAATATATGTGTCTCTTCCAGTACCCTGTACTTGTCTACCTACCCCTCTCTCTCTTCCAGTATAATTTTCAAAATAAAACACAGCAGTCTTGTCCTTTGATGTAACTGTGACCGAAACATTTCATTTGTCTTTTGTCTGCTGTTTGACAAAAAAAATTATTATTGTTGATTAGTTCACGGCCTCTAAACTCTTTTCGAAAGTTCTGGTTGCTCGTCCACTTCTGGACTTTGGTCTTGTTTTAGAATAGCGGCTTTGTGTTAGAATTGGATCTGCAGTTCTACCTTATTTGTTTACAAACTGTATACATGGGCTTCTCAAACAGATGTACTCTAACTCCGTTCATTAATGCCTTCTGTGACGTGCTTGTTAGGGCTAGCAGGTCTGTTTTTTTCTCTCCCCAAACGGGGCCCCTAAATCATACAGGAATTCAAACCCAAGATCTTGAGACTTACAAGCAAGAATCTAATGACTACACCAACGCCTCCCTCTCCCCCAACCGTCTTTGTTCAGCCGTCATATTTCTGCTGCTCTTAACACATTTATCTTTAAGCCGAACATTCTTCGACACACAACTGCAAGACTTTGACAATTAACATATCATTACAGCAGTTCTTTATAATATTTATCACGTCAGTACAAAACGTCACCGTTTCATGGGCATTCACAACAATTGATGTAATTTAATAAGTCACTTATCTCTGGACCCCAACATCAACCATTTGACTACTACAACTATCATTTGACCACAACATTTCTGGTCTGAAGGCAACAGATCTCGTTTGATTAAGTGATTGGGCCATCACAACAATCATTTGACTGCTACAACAGTAACCTGCCCAACACAACCATTACTTGACCAATACAACAATCATTTACCATCACAACAATTATTTTAAAACTACAACAGTAACCTGCCCAACACAACCATTACTTGGCCAATACAACAATCATTTACCATCACAACAATTATTTTAAAACTACAACAGTAACCTGCCCAACACAACCATTACTTGACCAATACAACAATCATTTACCATCACAACAATTATTTTAAAACTACAACTGTAACCTGCCCAACACAACCATTACTTGACCAATACAACAATCATTTACCATCACAACAATTATTTTAAAACTACAACAATCAGTGGACAAATGCAAGATTCATTTGACAACAACAACAACCCCATTTGACCAACACAGCAATCATTTAACTACCACATCAATTATTTATCCATGACAGCAATGTTCTTGTTACCACAACAGCAATAGTTTAGAAACAACAAGTGTTGATACGATTATAAAACTGCTGCAAACTAATTCGCTGCTGATAAAAGGAACTACATCACAAGAGACCCCTAGATATCACTCAGTTTCAGAGCACAGAGGCTGCTAATGTGCACATGTAGCCAACATTTAAATAATGATAAATAAACACCGACATAGACTTGAGACTCAGGTACAAGTTATGTAAACAACAATACACAATGTGTGCACAGTACAAAGTATGTATACAACAATACACAATGTGTGCACAGTACAAGGTTTGTATACAACAATACACAATGTGTGCACAGTACAAGGTTTGTATACAACAATACACAATGTGTGCACAGTACAAGTTATGTATACAACAATACACAATGTGTGCACAGTACAAGGCAGTATAACAATACACAACGTCTGCACAGTACAAGATATTTATACAACAATAAAAAATGAGTGCACAGTACCAGGTATGTATACAAAAATACACAACGTGTGCACATTACGGAGTAAGTACATAGTGAAAGGTTTTAATAGAGCTGAAGGTCCTTAAACGGTTCAGAATATGTACACAGTCATAGATTTAAGTGCAAGATAATTTCATTTGTACATGTACACTGACTGCACCATTGACTGAAGTACACATGTGTAAGTATTGTGTACTGGCTAAATCATAGACTGAAGCAGAAGTGTGTACCTACTGAATTCCTCGTAGACTCACATAGAAGATGTGAACGCAGTGTGTGCTCTATACCTCGCTGACAACTTCGAGGAAAAAAAAAAACAGAGAATGATTCAGAAAAATGCCCCATGTTCCATTGGACAAATGACTAACAATAGAGGTGCGAGTGTGTGACACAGACACGCGACTGTCAACAGATGTAAGGGTGTGTGACACAATTATGCGACTGTCAACAAATGTAAGGGTGTGTGAAACAAACATGCGACCGTCAAGAACTGTAAGAATGTGTGAAACGAACATGCCAACATCAAGAAATATAAGAGTGTGAGAAACAAACAATGCGACTGTCTACAGATGTAAGGTTGTGTGACACAAATATGGTCCAGTTTAGCAAACCTGAAAAGTGAAGTGTGCAGTATGGTGGTGATGAAAACGAGGTAACTTAGCGGCAAGTCCACGAGAATTTGGTTCAACTGGTTTATTGTGAATGATGAAGGATAATGAAATAAAATTCAGTATTCCAACTAGATACAGATTTGTGTGTGTGTGTGTGCGTGCTTATGTGTGTGTGTGTGTGCGTGTATACTTTAAAAGTAAGTCAGTTAGTAGGCAAGATGCCATCTCTGTATATAAGACAGCATTCCGTTTCATAAATGAAGTAAAAGAGATTTAGTGTGTTAAGTTGACTGTAAACCCAACATCAAAACCCAGGTGGCGTTACAATGAATGCCTCCTTTGTGTCTTAGCCAGTTTCAGTCCTGATGCTACCTGTCGCAGACTGTGTGTTGGCGCGTTTTGTTTATCTGCCTGTATATTTTCAAGCAGGTTCTGTTGGTCTGCCTTTATATTTTCTAGCATGCTTTCTGAGTACGCTCATCTTCTTCTTCTCTAATTCTGTTCTGCCTTTCAGCAACTGGTTCTGAATAGATGTGGGGTGCCAGCCTTTGAATGTGCTACGTAGATCCCTCGGATATTCTTTCTATTCCAGTTTTGTGAGATCGACCTCTAGATCTGCTTCCATTATGTCTAAGGGATATGGCTTTTTGTGGTGTACTACCTGCTGGTAGTTCTGACACCTGTCTGTTACTGTCACAATATATGTGGTGTACTACCTGCTGGTAGTTCTGACACCTGTCTGTTACTGTCACAATATATGTGGTGTACTACCTGCTGGTAGTTCTGACACCTGTCTGTTACTGTCACAATATATGTGGTGTACTACCTGCTGGTAGTTCTGACACCTGTCTGTTACTGTCACAATATATGTGGTGTACTACCTGCTGGTAGTTCTGACATATATCCGTTACTGTCACAATATATGTGGTGCACTACCTGCTGGTAGTTCTGACACCTGTCTGTTACTGTCACAATATATGTGGTGCACTACCTGCTGGTAGTTCTGACACCTGTCTGTTACTATCACAATATATGTCGTGTACTACCTGCTGGTAGTTCTGACATATGTCCGTTACTGTCACAATATATGTGGTGCACTACCTGCTGGTAGTTCTGACATCTGTCTGTTACTGTCACAATATATGTGGTGTACTACCTGCTGGCAGTTCTGACATATGTCCGTTACTGTCACAATATATGTGTGTACTACCTGCTGGTAGTTCTGACATATGTCCGTTACTGTCACAATTTATGTGGTGTACTAGTTAGTTAGTTAGTTAGTTAGTTGGGTTATCATCATTGCACTCCGGACATGTCCATAGGTGGTCAGATCCTTCCCTCAGTATGAACCCCAACGTCCGATGGCTAATAGTACCAGTTCTATGTTGATTAACAAGTCTTCTGGCGTAGCTGGTGTGCGTCTCGTTTTTTGCTGTGCCGATCTTAATTCCCAAGTCTGCCATTCTGGCGAGTGATGTTGATTCACTGCCACCAAAGTCCTCTATCCTTCCCATTTCTCTGAGGGCATTGATAATATCAGCATGATCCATAGGCTGACCGTCAGTAGTGATAGCGGATCCAGCCAACCTGTCAGCTCTTTCATTTCCATCGACGCCTGCGTGTCCCGGAACAAAAATAAAGGTGACGCCACGCACAGTGGACTTCTGTAATGATTCAAGCCATTGTTTTCGCACTGAACCTGCCTGAACCCTCCGGATCCTCATTGAATCGCTGAGTATACATACGCGGGTGTATTTTTGTGTTTCAAGCCAGGCAAACGCTTGCGTCACTGCCATCACCTCCTTCGTCATGCTGCTGGTTGTCATGGAGAAGGCGCCGTTGGCTTCTTTGACTGTTCTGCCCGCTGAGCGTGCTGTGAATGCCAATGCGCTTCTTTTTTGGCGTATAACGGATCCGTCTGTATAGATTAGTTCATCTGCTTCGTCTGAATTTTCACCGATGAGAGCGTTGACCTCTGCATTAACAGCAACGGGATTCTCTTCTCTACATCGCCTGTTGAGTGTGACAATACAGGAAAATGTACAGATAAACGCCTGAGGCACAGGTATCCATTCTGCACCAGGTATGATGTCGGTTAGGCTGCATATTTGCCTAATAACATCTTCTGCCCGACCAGCCACGATTTCCCCCTCTTCTGTCTGTCGCCCTTTTCCCTAAAAAGCGCTTGATGCAGTGGGTGTTTCTTATCAGCATATATTTTGAGATATGCCCGAGCCCTCCACCTCCTGATCCTTTGGTTCATTGTTGGAAAGTGGTGTACTACTTGCTGGTATTTTTGACATCTCTCCGTTACTGTCACAATATATGTGGTGCACTACCTGCTGGTAGTTCTGAAACCTGTCTGTTACTGTCACAATATATGTGATGTACTACGTGCTGGTAGTTCTGAAACCTGTCTGTTACTGTCACAATATATGTGATGTACTACGTGCTGGTAGTTCTGAAACCTGTCTGTTACTGTCACAATATATGTGATGTATTACCTGCTAGTAGTTCTAACATATTTCCGTTACTGTCACAATTTATGTGATGCACTACCTGCTGGTTGCTCTGACACATGTGCGTTACTGTCACAATTTATGTGGACAGTGTGGTCATCAGCAAACAGAAAGTGCATTCACCGCCTCCACCTCCATCACACACCAGTCTCTCTTGCAGTTGCGCTAAGTTCACTTTTTAGCTGTAGTAAACTTATAATCTTTGAGAGTTGCATGTTAATGCTTTCTAACTGTGTTGAGGTGTCGATATTTTGATGGCTACTAACTGTCCCCTTGTTTTAACCTCTGCCGTCATCTGTTATTGCATGTCTAAGATATAAGAAACGTGGCACTTCCTCTAATATCTCTACGTTTACTGGGATGTCTATTGCTGATCTTTGTTGTTCATTGCTCATTTTGTAAGTTTTGTTTGTTATCCATGCTCTGCACTTACACTTTCACACGCTGAACGAGTTTTTGTAACTGTTTTCGACTTCTGGTAGTATACTTTCACACGCTGAACGAGTTCTTGTAACTGTTGTCCACTTCTGGTAGTAGCCTTTCACACGCTGAACGAGTTCTTGTAACCGTTGTCCACTTCTGGTAGTAGACTTTCACACGCTGAACGAGTTCTCGTAACTGTTGTCCACTTGTGGTAGTAGCCTTTCACACGCTGAACGAGTTCTTGTAACTGTTGTCCACTTGTGGTAGTAGACTTTCACACGCTGAACGAGTTCTTGTAACTGTTGTCCACTTCTGGTAGTAGACTTTCACACGCTGAACGAGTTCTTGTAACTGTTGTCCACTTCTGGTAGTAGACTTTTACACGCTGAACGAGTTCTCGTAACTGTTGTCCACTTCTGGTAGTAGCCTTTCACACGCTGAACGAGTTCTTGTAACTGTTGTCGACTTCTGGTAGTAGACTTTTACACGCTGAACGAGTTCTTGTAACTGTTGTCCACTTCTGGTAGTAGACTTTCACACGCTGAACGAGTTCTTGTAACTGTTGTCCACTTTTGGTAGTAAACTTTCACACGCTGAACGAGTTCTTGTAACTGTTGTCCACTTTTGGTAGTAGACTTTCACACGCTAAACGAGTTCTCGTAACTGTTGTCCACTTCTGGTAGTAGCCTTTCACACGCTGAACGAGTTCTTGTAACTGTTGTCCACTTCTGGTAGTAGACTTTCACACGCTGAACGAGTTCTTGTAACTGTTGTCGACTTCTGGTAGTAGACTTTTACACGCTGAACGAGTTCTTGTAACTGTTGTCGACTTCTGGTAGTAGACTTTCACACGCTGAACGAGTTCTTGTAACTGTTGTCCACTTCTGGTAGTAGACTTTCACACGCTGAACGAGTTCTTGTAACTGTTGTCCACTTCTGGTAGTAGCCTTTCACACTCTGAACGAGTTCTTGTAACTGTTGTCCACTTTTGGTAGTAGACTTTCACACGCTGAACGAGTTCTTGTAACTGTTTTCCACTTTTGGTAGTAGACTTTCACACGCTGAACGAGTTCTTGTAACTGTTGTCCGCTTTTGGTAGTAGTCTTTCACACGCTGAACGAGTTCTTGTAACTGTTGTCCGCTTTTGGTAGTAGACTTTCACACGCTGAACGAGTTCTTGTAACTGTTGTCCACTTTTGGTAGTAGACTTTCACACGCTGAACGAGTTCTTGTAACTGTTGTCCACTTTTGGTAGTAGACTTTCACACGCTGAACGAGTTCTTGTAACTGTTGTCCACTTTTGGTAGTAGACTTTCACACGCTGAACGAGTTCTTGTAAATGTTGTCCACTTTTGGTAGTAGACTTTCACACGCTGAACGAGTTCTTGTAACTGTTGTCCACTTTTGGTAGTAGACTTTCACACGCTGAACGAGTTCTTGTAACTGTTGTCCACTTTTGGTAGTATACTTTCACACGCTGAACGAGTTCTTGTAACTGTTGTCCTCTTATTCTTTTTCTTTGACTACCCACGTAGGGTTCTTTGTTAGCGACAACCCGTTTAACATGTTGTAACTGTTGTCCACTTTTGGTAGTAGACTTTCACACGCTGAACGAGTTCTTGTAACTGTTGTCCACTTTTGGTAGTAGACTTTCACACGCTGAACGAGTTCTTGTAAATGTTATCCACTTTTGGTAGTAGACTTTCACACGCTGAACGAGTTCTTGTAACTGTTGTCCACTTTTGGTAGTAGACTTTCACACGCTGAACGAGTTCTTGTAACTGTTGTCCACTTTTGGTAGTATACTTTCACACGCTGAACGAGTTCTTGTAACTGTTGTCCACTTATTCTTTTTCTTTGACTACCCACGTAGGGTTCTTTGTTAGCGACAACCCGTTTAACATGTTGTTTTTGCAGTCTGACTATGGTTGCAGATTCACAGTCCTCAGTTGGTTCACGCAAGCGTCTTAAATATTATAGAGCATTCAGTATATCATCCTAGTCCTTGGCTTGCCCGGCTTTGACAGTAGCCTTACCTGCAAGCCATTCAGCTTGCTCGTTTTATTGTACCCCAACATATCCAGGCACGAAAATAAAACTAATCCCTGTCAGCCGTGAATTCTGTAGAGCGACCAACCACTGCCTTCGGACCCAGCCCTTCTCTAGCTTCCTGAGCATACTCATCGAGTCACTGAGAAAGCGAGCTCCAGTGAAAGTCTGTGTCTCTAGCCATGTTACTGCTTTAGTCACAGCCATGACCGCCATAGTCAGACTACTTGTAGTTACTGCTTTAGTCACAGCCATGACCTCCATAGTCAGACTATTTGTAGTTACTGCTTTAGTCACAGCCATGACCTCCATAGTCAGACTACTTGTAGCTACTGCTTTAGTCACAGCCATGACCTCCATAGTCAGACTACTTGTAGTTACTGCTTTAGTCACAGCCATGACCTCCATAGTCAGACTACTTGTTGTTGCTGCTTTAGTCACAGCCATGACCTCCATAGTCAGACTACTTGTTGTTGCTGCTTTAGTCACAGCCATGACCTCCATAGTCAGACTACTTGTGGTTACTGCAAAAGCTCCAGAATCTTTCTTCACAACTCTCCCTCCAAACTGAGCCGTGAAAACCCATGAGCTTCTAACGTGGCAGATTACAGAACCATCTGTGTTATTGACAGCATCACCTTCTAGAGCGTTCTCGAAAATCAAGGCTTGAACTTCTGCTTTTACAGCAGCCGGACTCTTGTCTGCTTTTTATGTCTAATTAGATGTAAACAGTAAAAGATGTACAGCACTCTGAAGGCACTTGCACCCACTCCTGGCCGGGTTCTATGTCCTCAAGTGAACATACCTGTAAAATAATGTCCTCGTCCTGACCCATCCACGACTGGCCTCTTGTTAACCTGCTGCCTCTTATCTTGTTGAATTGACTATGTAATCCTCGGTGAGCTGGTCCGGGTGTCTAGTGGAAAAGGGTTTCTCACCCCTTGAAAGTCCATCGTGTCCGAATTGTCTGCCAGTGATCCTCTGCCACCTGCTAATAAAAGTCCAACATGTGTCCGGTAAACCAATCGTAAGCTTGTCGCTCGGTCGTCCAGGTATGCTGACTGCTTTAATTAGGCTGCCGCGACGACTTCTTATCTCACAGTACCTTCTGCAAATCACCAAGTCGTCTTGTCCGTATCCGAAAGAAAAACACCATCCGGTAATTTCGTGCAGCAGGGTACCAGCCCTGAGCTTCATGAACTCAGGTGGGCCCACCTCCGAAAGTGTCTAGGAATCGTGGGCCGAAACGCTCGTTGACGAGGATAATTTCTACTGACGACTGGTAGATCCCTGCTGTACTTGCTCACTGTGAGTTTATTCCTATTGTAATATGTGTTGTGTGTTCGCCTTGACTGTGAGGAGGCACGAGCTCGGGAAATTTGTTTTCTGTCTTCTATGGTTGGAAAATCGAGAAGGTAGCGCATAGCCCTGCATGCAGTATCTCTTGTTCACCAAAGTATAATGCGCATTGCCTCGTTCTGTATCCTTTCCATCCTTTCCATCTGCTTATGGCTGAGAGTCAGGATCGCCATCACGTATTCAAAAACAGAAAGGACCAGACCCTGGCTTAGAAGACAAATATGACGCTGCTCACAGTTTTCCTACCGCCATCACTCTCATCACAGTCAGACCACCCTTGCCTTTCATTAAAATCATGTCTATGTGATCAGTATAAGCAAGGCTTCGATCAAAATGTATCCCCAGAAATTTCATTGCATTCGTTCTTTCCACCACCTCAGAACACAGACTAACAGCTGATGTCGGAGTTTTCACAATATGGTTATTCAAAGAGAACCATGTCACTGCCGCTTTCATTGTGTCGACCAGTGCACCAGCTTCACAACACCGTGCTTGTGCGATTGAGCTCTTTTTGAAGTTCTTTAACAACTTCCTCTATACACTGACCATACACTGACCATACACTGACCATACACTGACCATACACTGACCATACACTAACACATCGTCAGCATATGACAGTGTTCTTCCCGGTCCTGTGATTTTCACTCTGTAAACGTTGAACAACACAGGAGCTAATGGCGATCGTTGTGGCAGGCCAGAATGTATTATTGTTGGTTCAGAAGTCCAACTGCCACATCTGAACACTACTTTTAGACGGGGGAAGAGATCCAGTGAAGCAGGAATGGACATCTTCCAAAAAGCTGAGACATTAGGAAATCTAAAGGTACTCTGTTGTAGGCATCCTCGAGATGAATTGCCGCAGCACACGTTTCAATACCTGAGTGGAAGCCTCCATACACAGCATGAGCAAAAACCGCAGCACTGGTCCATGTTTCTTTCTTTGGACGGTACCCTCAAAGGGTATTTGGAAAAAGACCTCGCCTCTCAAGCTGGTGTGAAAATTTTATGGCGAGTATGTTTTCTACAGCTTGCCTACAGTATTTTTGCATAGTGATTATCCGATATCCCTGAATGTTTGTGTGATCGTTGCCAAGTTTTGGCAGGGGTATCAGATAGCTCTGTAACCACTCTTCACTAATACAAGGAATTCCAGAGAAATTTGACTCAAAAGCTCAACAAAATGGGAAAGAGGAAAACGTGCACAAAACAACACAACGTAACGTTTCGACCAGGCGGCCTTTGTCAAACAGCATCGGTGTGGTAGAGAGACATAAAGAGTGGTAGAGATGGTGTTTGTGTGGGAGAGGGACATAAAGAGTGGTAGAGATTGTGTTTGTGTGGGAGAGAGACATAAAGAGTGGTAGAGATGGTTGTTTGTGTAGGAGAGAGACATAAAGAGTGGTAGAGATTGTGTTTGTGTGGGAGAGATGGTGTTTGTGTGGGAGAAAGACCAAAAGAGTGGTAGAGATGGTGTTGGTGTGGGAGAGAGACCAAAAGAGTGGTAGAGATTGTGTTGGTGTGGGAGAGAGACCAAAAGAATGGTAGAGATGCTGTTTGTGTGGTAGAAAGACCAAAAGAGTGGTAGAGATGGTGTTGGTATGGGAGAGAGACATAAAGAGTGGTAGAGCTGGTGTTGGTGTGGTAGAGAAAATAAAGAGTGGTAGAGATGGTTGTTTGTGTGGGAGAGAGACATAAAGAGTGGTAGAGCTGGTGTTGGTGTGGTAGAGAGAATAAAGAGTGGTAGAGTTGGTGTTGGTGTGGTAGAGAGAATAAAGAGTGGTAGAGTTAGTGTTGGTGTGGCAGAGAGACATAAAGAGGGGTAGAGCTAGTGTTGGGGTGGGAGAGAGACCTAAAGAGTGATAGAGATGATGTTGCTGTGGGAGAGAGACCTAAAGAGTGGTAGAACTGGTGTTGTTGTGGGAGAGAGACATAAAGAGTGGTAGAGCTGGTGTTGGTGTGGGAGAGAGACCAAAAGAGTGGTAGAGCTGGTGCTGGTGTGGGTAAGAGACCTAAAGAGTGGTAGATATTGTTTTGGTGTGGGAAAGAGACGAAAAGAGTGGTAGAGATGGTGTTAGTGTGGGAGAGAGACGAAAAGAGTGGTAGAGATGGTGTTGGTGTGGGAGAGAGACGAAAAGAGTGGTAGAGATGGTGTTTGTGTGGGAGAGAGACCAAAAGAGTGGTAGAGATGGTGTTGGTGTGGGAGACGAAAAGAGTGGTAGAGATGGTGTTGGTGTGGGAGAGAGACGAAAAGAGTGGTAGAGATGGTGTTTGTGTGGGAGAGAGACGAAAAGAGTGGTAGAGATGGTGTTGGTGTGGGAGAGAGACGAAAAGAGTGGTAGAGATGGTGTTGGTGTGGGAGAGAGACGAAAAGAGTGGTAGAGATGGTGTTGGTGTGGGAGACAAAAAGAGTGGTAGAGATGGTGTTGGTGTGGGAGAGAGACGAAAAGAGTGGTAGAGATGGTGTTGGTGTGGGAGAGAGACGAAAAGAGTGGTGGAGATGGTGTTTGTGTGGGAGAGAGACGAAATAAGTGGTAGAGATGGTGTTGGTGACGAATGTGAGATCCCACAGAATTAAAACTGAACACAATGAAGGGGATGTAATACCGTGGGAAAGGAATAGGAAAAACTAAATATGATAATGTCCCCTGTATATATAGATTATGTTCGCTCCATCGGTAAGAAATACTGAGGCGAATAGTTCATGTCAGTTATCGCCCAGTTTGCTCTTCTTCTTCTTCTTCTTCTTCTCCTTCTTCTTCTTCTTCTTCTTCTTCTTAGCGATCACCAGCTGTAAACTGACAAAGTAGAAAGTTCTGATTGTTCTCCCACTTCTTGCTTTGGTCTTCTACGGTTTTTAAAATCAAAATTAACTTGAATTTTACTAGGGCATTGGATTCATAGATCCAGCGTTTTTTTTTTTTTTTTCTGTATCTCTTTCTCTCATTCTTACCAGAACTTCGCTAGTAATCCATGGTGATTTCGTTTGATGTTTTACTCTAAGTTCTTTAATTGACACATGTTTATCAAACACACTATACACTGTTTTCGTCCAGTAGGCTATAGCATCTTCTAGTTGAGGAAGCTGATAAACCTGGTCCAAATGTGCCTTCAGCAAAACTAGTAAAACATCTTAGGAGTGACAGGGGGATCTGATCGAGGCTCGACACGCAGGCTGTGCACGAGAGTGATATACAATCAGACAGTTACTGGTAACATCGGAATAATTTTAACTCTTCGCTTGCTGCTAAATGACAATATCCTTCCAACAACTGGTACTTCGAGTTCTGCAATCTTGCTTGTATACACATTAAAAAGCACCGGTGAAATTGCAGAGCCCTGGGGAAGTCCCGGGGAGATTTTACATTGTTCTGAGGGAGATGTACCCAAGCAAAGGGCAACCATACGTGAATGCAGGACATCTGCTATCCACTTCACAAGCTGGGGACAAACAACTTCTCCATGACTGCAGATATCAAAATATTATATCTGACTCTGTTGTAGGCAACTTCAAAATCAAGTGCTGCCAAAACCGTCTCCTGTCTGTTATGGAACCCTTCATAAACACCAAAAGCAAAGTTACTGATAACACTGTCACAGAGCTGCCTAAGAACAGTTACCGTTAGAGCTATAAGTAGCTTATGACAGTTATCTATATTCTGTCAAATTCTGTATTTATTTCATGTTGGTTCTACACATCGGTGAAATGTACTGACTTCATCTTAAGAAAAATATCTTAAGATCAAGTGTCCGTCTGACATACTATAGTCAACATATTGTGACAATGCGCATGTTTGTGGGGGTTTCGAGAAAATAGCAAATTCTCTGGATTCTCTATCAACTGACAATGAACCGCTAGTGAGAATAATGAAAGAGGCAGAAGAATTAATCCCCCCCCCCCCAACCCACCAAATAATAAAAATAATGTGAAAACTGGAAATAAACTTTCAAATGGCATGCTAGAAAGTATGAATAAAACAATGTCCTGCAGCTAAAAGATGTGAACATCCTTGTTACTATGAATCTTCTTGAGTCCAGTCTCGTCACCCAGCTACTGGGTTGAGTGCATGGCGCGACACTGTGAGCTGAGGAGAAGGGGTAATGATGGACATTCTGTGTGGTTTTCTTTGGCACAGAAGCCGAGTAACTGTGACCCGTTTCCTAAGACGCTTAAAATGCGATGACCTGATTCTTTGAAAACCGATCTCCGTGAAACTAGGGACAAATGTAGTGAATATTATTTCAAAGCCAGGAGAATGAGTCTAGATACAGATTAAAGTGACTGAGCGGTGGAAAGGGGGAGAGCGAGGAGTCGGCAGTTGAGAAAAGAGGGACAACGAAGACACATATTCCCAAATTAGCAAAATATTTTGTTCCTTCTGGAAAAAACTAG
Organism: Candidula unifasciata; assembly: GCA_905116865.2. Taxonomy (NCBI): domain Eukaryota; kingdom Metazoa; phylum Mollusca; class Gastropoda; order Stylommatophora; family Geomitridae; genus Candidula; species Candidula unifasciata. The sequence continues at coordinate 105,285 of CAJHNH020001124.1, forward strand.
AAAAAATTGCTTCTGATGAACTAAAGAAAACAATGTGAATATCAGGCTCAAATGTATCACAAAGACCAGATATATGATGATCTTTTTAATAAATGTGAGCATCGCAAGCAAAATGTGGCTTCTAAACAAAAGTTCTGAGTCTTTTCCTGCACTGCGCCAAAAAATCATTGTCTTTGATTTGAATTTGTTTCTTCTTCATGTTGAAACTGCACCCAGAGTGTTCGAGTGCATGGTGGCAACCAATTGACAGGAGCATTTTTTTTTTCAATCCTTAAACTTAACACACATACACTATAGTAATAATAATTATACTAATAATAGTAATAATAATAATAATAGCTTTCACTCATGTGCAAGGTAGATAACATCCGGAAGACCACTTATTTCAAGACTGTAATAAAGCAACTCTGCGAACTGAACTGCCACAAATGGTTGATAAATTAGGAAGTTCGTAATAGTTTTAAACTGTGCCATCGAAACTATGCATATACATTTTCATGCCAGTTTTGTTGAAAGACAAATCAAGTAAACAAATGTTTAATTTTACTGATAATTAACATTTCATTCCTGTGAGCAGACTAGCTTGACCGCACGGCAGCTATGGGTGAGTGGGTTATTCTTTAGGGACTTTTTATTTTATTCCCCTCTAAACTTATTATTGTTTGTTAAAACTGTTGTTATTGACACAAATTTCCTTACCCTTAAATTATCCTCAATTAAGGAAATCATTGATTTGCTCAAACTAGCATTATTTCTTGTGATAACTTGACAGTTTTCGCTGAAGTCTGTAATCTATTGTAGCTGGTCAAAGTGTAACTGCGTACACAAATCATGGTAACTATGCAACGCAAGAACGTTTACTAAACACACAAATAATGAGGCAGACATGATACATACAATACATAAGTTGAGAATTTGCAGCAGTAATAACGATATTTTTAATGCTAAAGTAGGTACAGGCAGAGCTGAAAATGAGAGACACGTTTTAGGAAAATTTGAATTGGGTAATAGAAATGAAACAGGAGAAAAATTGATTGAATTTTGCATAGAAAATGAATTAACAATAGCTAACACACTTTATAAACAACACCCTAGAAGGCTTTTCACATGGACATCCCCTGACGGTGTTACCAAAAATCAGATAGATTACATTTTAATACAAAGAAGATGGAGATCGAGCATAACATCTGCAAAAACCCTGCGAAGTGCAGATTGCGATACAGATCATCAGTTACTAGAAGCAGATCTGAAATTAAAACTCAAAAAGCGTACCCGAGGACCAAGGCCATTTCGATTTGATCTCACAAAAATACCAGATGCATACAACGTAGAAGTGAAGAACCGTTTTGAGGTCTTGATGTCTGTACAAGAGGAAATGACACCTGATGAACTGGCGGTACAAGCTAGGGATATCTTGATAACAGCAGCTAAAGACTTAATACCCACCAGGTCTAAGCAACATAAACCATGGATCACACCATACACGTTAGAACTAATAAAACAACGAAGGGAACTGAAAAAGAAAGGAGAAACCAATGACAGTAGGATGAAGTATACATTTTTAACACGAGAAATAAGAAAGTACACAAGAAAGGATAAAAATCAGTATGTACAAGATTGCTGTATTAAAATAGAGCAGCATCATACAAATGGAAGAGATTACGAAATGTTCAAGGAAATGAAGTTATTGACAAGAAATTTTCAACCTCAGTTAAATGTTATTTGTGACAAGTTGGGAAATACTTTAACAGAATCTAGACAAATTCTAGGAAGATGGCAGGAATACTGCAGCGGAATGTATGATATGAATGACAGTGAGGATATGAATGATATACATGAACCAGTAACAGTAGAGGCAGAACCTGAACCTTCATTAGATGAAATTTCATGGGCAATAAGGAGCGTGAAAAATGGTAAATCACCTGGATGTGATGAGATACCAGCTGAATTGATTAAAGCGGGAGGAGAAGAAAGCATAAAAATCTATCATGCATTATGTGAAAAGATATGGAAATATGGTATTTGGCCAAAAGACTGGAAGAGAACTATCTTCATTCCAATACCAAAAAAGGGTGACCTGAAATTATGTACAAACTATCGAACTATTGCCCTGATCAGTCATGCAAGCAAAATTCTACTAAAAATTAAAATGAGAAGACTGCATAAGAAAATGGAAGAAGAGATTAATGTAGCTCAGGCTGGATTTAGACAGGGAAGAGGAACAAGAGATCATATATTCAACATGCGTTTAATAATAGAGAAGTGTAGAGAATTTAATGTAAATCTGTTCTTATGTTTTGTGGATTATTCAAAAGCATTTGACTGTGTACAACATCAGAAGCTTTGGGAAATCATGAGGAATATGGGCTTTCCATCACATATAGTGCAGCTCATTAAAATGCTCTATCAAGACCAACAAGCAGCAGTCAGAATAGATGGAGAGACATCAGACTGGTTTGGCATCAGGCAAGGAGTCCGTCAGAGATGTGTGCTGTCACCGTATTTGTTCAACCTGTACGCCGAAAATATAATGAGAAATGTAAGAGATGATATAAACAAGGAACAATATGATGCCCTAAACATCGGTGGTCATGAAATACCAGAAATTCGTTATGCTGATGATACAGTATTACTATCAACATCACAAAATGGTTTTAAAAACTTATTAACCTCACTCCAAAGAAATAGTGAAAATCATAACTTATTTCTTAACATAGCAAAAACAAAGATAATGCATACAAACAAAAACTGCCATGGAGAAGGAAATATATGTTAATGAGGAAAGATTGGAAGTGGTGGAAAATTTCGAATATCTTGGGTCACTGGTTACCAACAATGGTGACACAATGAAAGAAATTAAACGGCGACTATCAATTGCTCTTCAAAGACTAAAACGACTGAATAAATTATGGAATTGTACAGATAGAATTACAAAGGTCAGATTTTAAGAGCATGCATCTTTCCCATTGCAACATACGCCTGTGAGACCTGGACACTTACTAAACAAGCGGAACAGCGCATACATGCATTTGAATATAAAATGTTACAGACAGGTTCTAAGAATATCTTGGGTAAAGAAAAGAACAAATGCATCCATACTTCAAGAGCTGAATATTGAAGAGGGTTGGCTAGTAAAGACAATAAAACAAAGAAAATTGAAATATTTTGGTCACTTGAAACGTCATGGAAGTCTAGAGAGAACAATAATGGAGGGGTATATGCCTGGGAAGAGAGGAAGAGGAAGGCCAAGGAGAAGATGGGTGCAGGATGTGGCAGATGATCTCCAGATGGGTGTATCAGACGCAGGACATCTTGCTCATGATAGGAAGGTTTTCCGGAGGGTTGTTATAGCAGCGAGGTTCCGCGAGGGACATGCTACTGAATGAATGAATGAATAACGATATCAACAAGAGACGCAACAAAACATCGATTAATGAAAAGTGAACAGCACAGCTAGACTTCACGTTACAACAATGTAGTCATAGAAAGATAAAAAGTCCATTGCCATTATCATTATTTTATTGACACGGCCATTGCCATATAAGACGTGTTCACAAACAGAGCTAGATGTCAAAGTTCTCTCCGATCCCAGTGAATACTTGGCTTGTGGTGTCAGACATCTGCCTGGTGACTGACCTGAAAGTTCACGCAGAAATAAGTTAAAAGCAGTATTATCCAATGTATGATATTATTTTATATTCTGTAAATGTATTGTCTCATACAGTAGATAGCAAATATAATTACAAAAAATAATACTCAAAAAATACTCAAAAAAATACTCAAAGATTCATTTGAACTGGCAGAAATACTGGACACAATGAATGTAAATCAAAAATACATGGCATCAATGGATGTAACATCACTATTTACAAACGTGCCCTTGGAAGAAACCGTGAAAATTATATGTGACCGTATAGAAAATAAACATCTGCAGGTAGGTTTACCTATTTCAAAACTTGAGGAACTTTTAATGTTGTGCACTTCGAACATCAATTTCAGTTTTCTAAAGCAGTCTTACCGCCAGATTGATGGTGTGGCCATGGGAAGCCCTCTAGGCCCTATTTTAGCGGACATCTTTATGGCACACTTGGAGGAACAGATGTCTTTGGATATTGATAGTTTAGTATTTTACCGACGTTACGTTGATGACATATTTATCATCGCCACTAACAAACAACAGGCAGAGTCGTTTCACACCAAAATGAATCAAATGCACAAAAAACATCACTGTGTCCCTACAACATGAAAGTAGTAACACTTTGGCCTTTTTAGACATTTTAATCAGACGTAGAGATGATGGTACTATTGAAAGGTCAGTTTTTCGTAAAGACACTTGGACGGGCCAATACATCCATTTCAACAGTTTTGCACCTTTGCAATACAAACGTGGTCTAGTGAGAACATTATTCCACCGTGCTAGGAAGATTTGTTCCATCGACACGCTACAAGCTGAGTTTGATACGATTAAACAAACACTGCTTTCTAATGGATATCCAGGTGGCTTTATTAAGTGCCATTGCCAGCCGCCTAAACCAGTTACCTTAGAAATGTCGGTGCCAAAAAAACTAGCCTATATACATCTAACGTTTCGGGGAGACGACGTCATGCAACGTATATATGACCGACTCAAAACAGCAGTCCGCCAAACCTTTTACGCAGCCATGCCTGTTATGAGATTTAAAACCACCAGGATTCCTACACCACCAGTAAAAGAACCAGTGTCGACGTACGCCAGATCTAACTGTATATACCAATTTAAATGCACCTGTAACGCTGCATATGTGGGCAGAACTGATCGACGACTGGAACAACGGGTTGCTGAACATATTCCACTATGGTTGGTAAAAGCAATGCAGAACACTAACACCTCAACAACAACGAATCAGCTAACTTGTCGAAATAATCCATCATCAGCAATTGCGAGCCATATTCTAAATTCCGGGCACATCATTAACAGGGATGATGCATTCCGAATTATTTACAGTTCGGCTAACCGTAGATTACTTCGACACGCGGAAGCTTCAGCGATTGGCAGATTGAAACCGGAACTTTGTAGGCAAAAGGAAATGGTCGTTGCCCTACGTTTACCTTGGTGAAACAGTTTGAAATCTACTCGAATTTGTGTTTCAGTTTCTAGGATTCAGCTATTTGCTTCATTTTAATTAATTGTTACTGAAGTATGCACCTGATGAGATACAGCGAAATATGCCAGGCAATAAATTGTGCAGTCTATTGTTTGTGTCTTCTTTGTTCAAATATAATTACAGTCTGGCAAATTCTAGGTAGCAAATATGATTACAGTCTGGCACATTCTAGGTAGCAAATATGATTACAGTCTGGCACATTCTAGGTAGCAAATATGATTACAGTCTGGCAAATTCTAGGTAGCAAATATGATTACAGTCTGGCAAATTCTAGGTAGCAAATATGATTACAGTCTGGCACATTCTAGGTAGCAAGATCATTACACTATCTTAGACTGCAAACAAGAAATAGCATTAAATTTTGACGTATCAGATATCAAATGACATTAAAGTGTGACATTATAGGCAGAACATTTAAAACTCTCTCTCTCACTCTCTCTTTCTCTCTCTCTCTAACACACACACACACACACACACACATTACATATAGCACAAAATCATTTTATTTTGATAGAACATGTATCACTTATCTTTACATTGCGACACAACATGTGGCAGATATCATCATTGCATCTGTGCCCATTTGTTTTACCACTGCTGCCTTTACTGGCAATTAAAATGACATTCAATACAGCAACAACAATTATTTATACTGCTGCCGCTACGTCCATTACTACTAATACCACTACTCTTACTCCTGCTGGTATTATGCTACATTTAGTAATACTATCAAGACGGTTAGTAGTAGTTGTAACAGTATTAGTAGTAGCAGTAGTAATAGTAGTAGCTATATGTTAGCAGCAGTAGTAGGAGTAAATATATCACTGCTGCTATTGCTGCTGCTGTTGTTGGTACTGCTGTTTCAGTTGTTTGGTATGTTTTGTTCATCTTAAACTTACATTAAATTCTATATCACTTCAAACCGAGACTATGATAGGACAGCCTGTCATTAAATTGACAAACTGACTAACCATGGGATGACCCTGATCACAGGTGACATAGTTCAGGTTTAACAAAAAATGCTACATCTGAGAGAAATTCTACTTGCCTGTTGTCTTTCGTTAATGGGCAGCTTCAAGCAGATTCCCAACAAGACCAATCACTGCTACCACAATGGTGTCTAAAGTAGCGATGACTTTGTGAACTGCGTTCACGGCCGTCCCCACCAGTCCCTCCACAATACCTCCCACAGTAGACAGGAGATTCAGAACAATACTTGTGCCCGCTTTAACAACACTATTAACGATGGCAGCAAGACCCGCCGCTAGAACACCCACAACGCTGGCCACCGCTGCTAAAGCACCGACTGTGATAGTCCCGACTAGGGCGATGACTGGAGCAACAACAACTTTCAGTACACCCTTAATGATATCAGTAACTGGGCCGAGAATTCCACCAAGCACATCACCCAGATCCAACAAGCCACCCCGTCGTTCCAGCTGGGCTGCCTCAGTGGACATCAGGGCCACAGCTAGAAGCACTAAGACGGTGTACACAGAACGCATCTGTCAAAGAGAAAACAACACCTGAGTACATGGTTTGAGATTTACCTGTATAAAAGTTCTCTAGCTGTTTATCCTGGTCATTAAACAGATCAGTATCAAAAAAAAAAACAAATCTTGAATGTTCTTTCAGAATTTTTGAATATCATTTAATATTGCTGTTGGTTCGCTTCGGTCTTACCGGACGATAGTGTTATAACGTTCTATGAGGAGACAAGAAACATAGCCCATGGAGATGGCGAGCAGGACTTACAAGCCCGCCAGCGTAAAAAAATGTTTTCCACAATTGCATGGGATATCGGGAGCTGAGCTTTCTGTCATCATTTGTATTGAGTGAGTTTCTTCTTAGAAGCTCAGCTATCATCATTTGTGCAGTCATTTCTTCCCTTATTCTCATTCCTTCCTGGTGTTCCTTTTCCAGGCAACACTATCCAGGAATTTTGTTCTATCGAGTATACCTAAATACCCGTATCCTTCATATCCCGCTTGTACACACCTTTGCATCGTAGTAAAGGTTGACCTCGACATATACCAATCTGTAATTCACGGCAAAGGATGTCCTTAGAGATTATGCCAACCTTCATTCTCCAGGTGTTTCCCAGCCACCTGGGCCGTCGTAGACTGAGCATTAAGATATCTGTTGTAATACCTGCTCTTTCCAATACTTGTATTTGTGATCTAGTCTTGCCACTTAATGCAAAATTTACTTCTTAAACATTGCATGTGAAAGCTATTCAACCGTTTCTCCTGGTGCGAATACATTTACCAAGTTTCACTGCAATAAATTAGAGTGCTGAAAACAAACGTCTGATCTAAATGGAGTTTTTGTTTTCAAGATTTCTGTTGTCTTTTCGTGTGAGTGTGTTTTGTGTATGTGAGCGAGTGAGTGTGTGTGTTCGTGTGTGTGTGTGTGTCTGTGTGTGTGTGAGTCTGCTCATTATTGTTGCTTTTAGTTCCAATAGATCAGAAAAATATGTATGACATCACATGACCGATGGGCTACCATTACTGATCTGCTAGAGACTGCTAATACGCCGATTTGCCTACATAGATGCAATCGGAAAGTTTGAAATGAAATCATAAGTATGCTAAATGGTCAAATTTAATTATCAACCGGTTAACCCACATATCTGTATTTTAAAAGTATTTATGGCCACATGGCTGGTGCTGTCGCCACGACAGCACTAGGTCTTGGTTTTAGTTTGCCCCCAGGTTTAAAAAATACTGCCGTACTGGGGATTTGAACCCTAGTCTCCCGCACGGGAACCTAGTGTACTAACCATTCGGCCAGCCAACCACCGCTTCTGAACAACGAAAAGAGAACAAAACTACGCAAGATGTGTGTCCCGATTTAAAAACAACTCAAAACCGCAGGCAATTGTTTTCTCATTAACAGATAGCCCAGATATAAATTTAAGTATTTTTGAAACGGCATAATAATAGAAATCGTACGTGTCTAACACGATAAATGTAGTAATCATTGTCTGCGCCCCCCCCCTTCTCTTCCCCTTTCTCAAATCCACCGACTACTCTCTAACTCATCGAAGGTCGTTTGAAAAGAAAGAAAATAGAAATCGTGTCTAATATTGTTAACGAGGCAATCAGCGATATAGAAATAGTCTAGTTTGCTGTACCACGAAGGCGAATGGTGGAAGTCGTTCGTGCATGCGCATGCGCATTTACTAACGTGGCTATAAATAAATGTCACTAAAAACGGAAATATTAGTTTTGAAGATTTTTCCAAAAAATGTGGTTACCTATCTCTAACAATGACAGGTAGAATTTCAAACCATGATGGGTAAACATCCGGTATCAAACAAACATATCCTGAAAATTTCAGCTAAATCGGTTTAGTCGTTTCCGAATCTATAGCTCATAAACAAACACACAAACATTGATTTTTATATATATAGAAGAATGTAAATGTTCGGAAGGCAGCCCGGAGAGGACACACCAATCGACCTAACAGAGGGTAGAAAACGAGGAAGACCAGTTACAACGTGGAAAGGCATTATCTTAAATCGACTACAGTATAAGTTGTCTGAGATCCAGGCGACTAAAACAGCTCCGTATCTCAATCAGCGTTCTAAGCTGTCAAGGAAATGGCCAAGGAAGGACTCAAAGATGAAAAAGACTAACCACAACACTGAGCATACCTTTATCGGGCAGTAGATTCTCAGGTGAGAGCAGGTGAAGTGTCACTGTGTAACGTTGCTAGTGATGAGTACAGGCAGACATATGAATGTTTTATAGAGGAAAGGTGTCGGCAACAAGTGTCATCTGGTATTGAATGTTCTCTCACAGGTGTCAACAGTGTTTGTAATCTCTGAACAAATCTAGAAAGAAATATTGTATTATGTGTGTGACCAGGAGATTAATTGTCTACATTGATGTTTTTTCCATAAACGACAGAGATTACAGAGCTGATGTGGGCGGGCCAGTCATTGAACATCAGGAATTAGGTTACTGACATCATTCTTCTGCAGTTCTTGAAGTTATGTAAATGGTGCGAGCCGTGCATGTAAAGACCTCTGGTCACTTATGCGTAATTTCATCAACTTAAAGTTGCACTTTTTATTTTCTGGAACATTTCCTTTATCGCTCATTTCTAGACTACATCTGCGTGAATTTAATCTCATATTAATGAAATAAATGGGGACCGAACACTTGCTTACCTTCCTATTGGGCACACAAGTTATTTACCGCGCCAATGCTATTGTCCTGGGAACTTGTTGTGATACTATATTGCATCTGTGACGTAGCTGACTGAACATACGCTTACATTTCCTTCAAAGTGTTCCCCTGGACATTTCCTTTTCTGTTTTGTCACGTTGATACGGGCCATCCATACGGAATAAAACAGAGACAAGACCTGTGCAATTATATCAACATTGTTGTCACTTTTTGACCCCTAAATAAACGTAACTTTCTTCTTGTCTGTTATACATACTGATGAAGAAACACTTTTAATATTTTCCCACTTACTAATAAAACAGAAATGAACCTATCAGAGGAGCCAACAGAAATGAACCTATCAGAGGAGCCAACAGAAATGAACCTATCAGAGGAGCCAACAGAAATGAACCTATCAGAGGAGCCAACAGAAACAAATCAGAAAAACAAAGACACTGACAGATATTCTCTTCTTCTTTGCTTGAACCCGCTGTATACTCCAGTGGAAAGTTCTGGCCGCATGTCCACATACGGACTTTTTTTGGGTCCAGAACTTGAGTTTGGTGTGCACATCTGTTTCACAGATCTGGCTTATTCATGAGTTAGTGGAGTCAAAAATTGACATCACAGCGTTCGGCGCATTCCCATGCATGCTCCGTTTTCATCTTTAGCAGCCAGTGCAGAGTTCCAACACTGATGGTACCGGTCTAAATCTGGTTATATGTCCGTTTTGCCTTTCCTCTGAGTTTATTCATTTGCAAACTACTGGTTCATCACCTGTTATTCAGATGCACCCCGACTTTAAATGAAATGCTTCTAATTAGTAGCATTGTACGACAAGCTTGGAGAAGAACGGGATTATCTCGCAGTCAGTAAGCAATAAAATAGCTACTGTCGAAATCAGATGCTATAGAAAGCTTTAGGAGCAACATGGACCAGAAGACAAGAAACGTTGATATGATAAAGGATCTGAACATCAAGGAAGATCAGTTCGTAAACAGCGACTTGTCCAGGATACTGACATGTTTTAGTTTTATCAAGTGTCAAGGCGGATCGCTAAAAAAAAACAAAAAACAGTAGAAGGTACTAGGAAAGAGAGGAAGTGGCCGATCTCTGCGAATATGGGAGGGGTTATAAGAACTATAGGCAGGGCGGTACACGAGGCTGGAGAATTGGCGAGAGATCAAGCTTCTTTCAGGAGGCTGTTACAATATGATAATTACAGGTGAATGATATTTTCCTATTACTTCTATGAGAATGGACCAAGGCACACCCATAGATGCTCCGGCTCGCGCAGCAAATGACTTGAGGAATAGATGCTAACTGTTCAAGCAGCCTACCTAATGTCTATACATCGTACTCTTTTATCTCCTACGTCCTTCCTTGACGGAACAGTGCTTAATTTTATATTCATACTTCCTTAAATTTTTTTTTCAATCACATCATTACTTTTATAGGCATTCGATCATAAATGATCTTCGGAATATTTCCCTTGTCCAGTAATAGGAATAACCAAATATAAGAAGAGCATAATAAATACACTATTTTAACAAAAACATGTATGTAGAGTGGGAATAGAGAGCAATAACGAAAGATAGAACAACTTTCTTGACACGTACATGTATGCTAAATATGTTGTTGTAACAATTTTACATACTGAATGTTGCATCTGATAAATTTCTAATGATCTATTTACATTTGAAAAAAAAAAAAGGACTAAAAATATATTAATATTTAGGAGTATAGACTAAATCTCTAGATTTGTTTGAGAATACAGACTAAAATTTTAGTATTATTTTAGTGTAAAGGGACATGATTTGATTTGATTCAAGAACCGATATCACAGCACTCAGGGCAATTCCATAAGTGGTCCGTCCCAATCTTCAGCAGCCAGCGAAGAGTTCCTAATGGTGCCAGTACAGTAGCATTCTGATTAAACGTCGGTCTTGCCTTTCCTCTGAGCCTCGAGCGTCTGCCAGAACCTCTCGTCCCTTCCCCCTGCATCAATCTCACCAGACTGTGGTGATCCATCTGTTCCTTCGAACTGTACAAGCTCTCCCACAAGGCACTAATTACGTCTGCCTTATCATGCATCAGTGTTTTACCAAGCTGTGCAGAGCCAGCCAGTCTGTCCGTCTGTTCATTTCCAAACCCACCAGCGTGACCCGGTGAAAAAAATCCAGACAATACACCTCACCCGTGTCCTCCGCAGCGAGGCGTGTCACTCTGCACGAAGCATGCCTGTCCTGATCTTTCTCAGCATGCTTTCTGAGTCAGTTACAATCACGATGTGTGCGTGTGTGTGTATGTGTGTGTGTGTGTGTGTGTCGTGTTCTCTAGCCAGTGAAAAGCTGCAGTCACCGTCTCCTCCTCCATTCTTAGGCTGGATGTTGTGGTATCATATGCTAGGCTCTCCTGCACCAAACGTCGACCATTAACTTTTGCTAAGAAACCCAAGCACTTCTTTTGCCCATTGACAATGAACCGTCTGTGTAAATGATCAAATCTTCTGAGCGAGCATTAACTTGAAATGATTTCTGTATTTCCACCTCTGTGGCACATGATAGCCAGTCTCGGCATTCCCGGCTTAGTGTTTTTATGACCCTACACAAACAAGTCTGACTGTTCAGGTTGCACTTTGACCCCTCCTCTCATCGCCTAATATTCTCAAGGATGCAAACCTGTCTGATTGTGTCTTCTGCCTGAACCATCCATGACTTCCCTCTTATCAGCCGCTGACCCTGAACTGCACCCAGAGCTTCGTGCAAAGGGTGGTCTGTGTCTGCAGTTATCCTGAGATATGACTTCGCCTGCAGCACCTTATACCTACCTGCAACAGTTGGCAAACCAAGGATGCATCGCATAGACACAACTGGGGTATCTCAGGTGCAACCCAGAATGACCCTCATAGCTGCGTTATGTATGCATTCTAGTTTGTCCATCTATCTCTTTGAGACGGCAAGCATTCCCAGACCATAATCAACCACTGACAGGATCAGGTGCTCATATAGTGTGAAAAGCATCCTCTACTCATGTGTCAATTGCAGCCATAATTTTTAGTGCACTAAGTCCTTTTTTTTTTGTCTTTTCACAACACTCTCCGTGTGGTCCTTAAAAGACAGGCTCCTGTCAAATATAATTCCCAGATACTTCAGTCTGCTCTCTCTGCTGATGTTTCTACCATCTATCATGAAACTTGTAGCTTCCCAGATCTCTTGGGAGAGGCTTCCCTCTTTCCAAAAATTATTGCAGCTTTACAGCAATTATTTTCTCCAAGACCTTCCCAAATGTGTTTTGTAAGGTGATGATTCTAAAGAGCTTTGAATGATCCTTGAAAGGTTTTGGTAGTGCGAGTAGATAGCTGTGAACCCAGTCCTTCAGTACTTTTGCTGTGTTAATGCTCTAGTTAGAACAGTCAGCCATCTCTACCAGATCCACATCGCTCAAAGCTTACAAGTGGTCATACTTGACCCCATCAGGCCATGGTGCAGTTTATTTGGCCTTTTCCAAAATGTGTTTCATAGCTCCTTTCTAACTGTATCCCTCATGCCTACATCATTATGATCTGTCTGAGCTATAAACCTATGGAAAAAAGCATCCCCTTTCTCCTTGTCTGTTGTCATACGCACACAATCGTCTCTACAAATTGTTCCCACTGTCGAACGCCGATATTCTCTTTGCATCTGCCTTTGCAGTTTCAAGAATTTTTTCAAGTGTTTTATCGCCTCCTATGTCATTCACAACAGTTTCCCATTGTGCTCTTTTGGCCTGTGCAGCATAGTTTTTGAAAACCTCCACTTTATTCTTTTTTCACATTCTCCGCTATCTCCACTTCCTCTCGCGAGCTTGAGGGTGTCTGTCGTACTTTCTATAGCTGGGTCACACCTGCTCTCTTTGCAATCCACGCCTTTTGTACCTCTGGAGTTCACCATAGGGCTTTAGAAAATTAGTTCTAGCAGTTCTGTTGTATGCTCCCTGTCTTAGTCATCTAAGTAGGATGTTGGTCCACTTTTACCGGAATGTCTTGCGTTCTCTTGCTGGGTTTAAAAATCAGGAATGAACATGGTAGGTGATCACTTCCATGTTTATTCAGGACAGTCCATTTAACATCTAAAACCGATAACTGGTAGACAAATGTCAAGTCAATGGCGGTGCCTGCATCACCAGACCTCATTGCCATCCTAGTCCATCATTGATGCAGACCATAGTGGAGTCAGATATGACCTCTGCAAGAGCAATTTCCTTTCGTTTTTCTCCACTGCTGTCCCTTTCTGTGTTCCTCGCGTTGAAATCCCCACATATGAGTACCTGGTAACTCTTTCAATTCCTTGAGCCAGCCCTATCGTTCTCTTATGACAAAACAATCTACACATATATGTATGGTACATATATTTATGAGGTTCCAACTTAAGCTACCAGTTTCTACCTGTATCACTTGGACCTCTCTTCCACTGTGGTTCCACTGGCTTAAGTCAAGCTACACATGCTTCACTCCTTCTTTTACCACCAGACCTTGTCCATGTCTCTCCTGTCCAACAGGGTTTATATAACTGACGTACCCCGGGCAATGATATTTGTCTGTATTTAGCTCCTGGAGCATCATGACATCAAAATCAAAAATGAACGTTTCGAGTATAAAACCTCTCTGCCTAGCACTCCGACAGTTCCAGTATCCTACTCTGACATGATTGAAGTACAAAAATTAACGTTTCGAGTATAAAACCTCTGTGCCTAGCACTCCGACAGTTCCAGTATCCTACTCTGACATGATTGAAGTACAAAAATTAACGTTTCGAGTATAAAACCTCTCTGCCTAGCACTCCGACAGTTCCAGTATCCTACTCTGACATGATTGAAGTACAAAAGCTCCGCTTTTCGTCTTGTTCTCCTAGCACTTGCGTTTCTATTTCTATTGCTTCTTCTCTCTCCATTCCCTCGTCGTCCCTCACTCTCTCTTTTCACGAACTGCTGAAAAATGTGTCAAGCGCGAGCATGTGCTCTGTTGCTCCGGCGACGATTCCTATGTATATTTTTAAAATCCATATGCGAAAAAAAAGAGTACTACGGGAAAAAACCGGTCACCCTATTATAGCCCGCCTGCTAGGGAAGGGGCAATGGATGTCCTGTAAGAGTCCATACGCCTGCCAAACGTCTAACGTTCACGACCAGATCGCCTGTGGTCATCAAGTTTCTTGGCACGTAGGCCTACCTTGAACTTGGGGGTTTATATTCGGAGTTTTTCGTCTCTTTGATGGACTGCTGTCGAAATCTAACGGGTTCCACCTATCCGTGGAACGGGGTTATAGCGCCCCAACCTACTTAGCAGACATAGAAGAGTAGGACAGAAAGTAGATTTTACACAACTTTCATTCTAACTACTCAACTGTAATTATTTAACCTTAGCCGAGGCAGTATTCACTGTAGTCAGGAAAGAATGGTTCACTGTCTAGGACAAGAATGTATGTCACATAATGTTTGTTGTTATAATTGTACACATTGAAGATCAACACTCTCAGTCTAAAAATGGCCTTCACCTCGTTGCCTATTGCTGAAATGTGACTAATCAAATGTATAAACTCCCCAACGATGTAGAATGAGTGAGGACAATGAACCAGACATAGTCCTGAAATGTAAGCTACGATATTCTGCACAATTTAGGCCGAGTTTCATCCCGAATAAATGAAGAGATATATATACCAGAGATATAAATGGCAGTAGAACACGAGGCAGACCAAGAAGACGATGGGGATTGATTGATTGATTTAATTTAACAACCGACATCACAGCACTCGGGGCATTCCCAAAAGCTTTCCGTCCCAATCTTCAGCAGCCAGCAATGAGATCAGATACTAATAGTGCAAGTAGCATTCTGATTAAACGTCCGTCTTGCCTTTCCTCTGAGGCTCAAGCATCTGCCAGAATCTCACGTCACTCCCCCCTGCATCAATCTCACCAGATTGTGGTGATCCATCTGCTCCTCTGAACTGTACACGCTATCCCACAAAGCGCTAACCCCGTCTGCCTTGTCAAGCATCAGTATTCCACCAAGCTGTACATTTCCCAACACACCGGCGGGCTCTGGTGTAAAAATCCGGACAATACTCCTCACCCGTGTCCTCCGCAGCGAGGCATGCCACTCTGAGCTAAGCAAGCCTGTCCTGATCTTCCTCGGCATGCTTTCTGAGTCATTACAATCACAATGTGTGTATGTGTGTGAGTGTTTGTGTGTGTGTGTCGTGTTCGTTAGCCAGCGGAAAGTTGCAGTGACCGCCTCCACCTACGATAAAGAGATCATATCTGGACAGACCTACAAACAATTGGTGTCACCAACTGGAAAGAGCGGGCTGCC
>CAJHNH020001124.1:142005-147005 GCA_905116865.2 Candidula unifasciata
CACACACACAAATAGTTAATTAGCATGACTAAACTATGTATGGAAGACACTCGAAACATAGTAATATATAAAGGCAGAAAGACTCTTTTCAAAAAAGATCTGTTTTAAAGCAAGGTGATGTTCTGTCCCCACTTCTTTTTGACTTGGCGCAGGAAAAAATTATAAGGAAATTGAAACAAGAGTGTACTATGGGAGAATCTACAAAAATACTTGGATATGCAGATGACATTGATATCGTTGGAGAAAATGAACTAGAGACTGTTAAAACACTGACCGTCTTTCAAAGAATCAGCTTCAAGATAAGATAGAATACATGATAATAACTAGAAGGGAAAGGATATAAACTCCGGCCAGATACAAGTTGTTATTATGAAAATCAAACAAACGGAAACATATAATTACTTGGGTGCAAACTTCATCTGCTCCAGTATGATGAGGTACGAAATACAATCTATAATACAAACTGGAAAAAACTCCTCTGAACTCTACTATATACGTCAATGTTATGCCTCTCTTCTCTCGTTAAAATTGCTGCATCATAAATAATAAAAAATAAAACTTTGTTGTTTTAATATATCGAACTGTAGATACTTTTTTGTCCCAGTATACTGCAATAAAACTAAATATATTTGTAGTCCGTATTTTCAAACGTAAATAGATTGTTAGCACTTTTTCTCCAGAATGTGTTCACATTTAGCTAATGTTACCAGATGCAACATTGTAAAATTGTTACAACAACATTTTGTGAAATACATAAACATGTAATGGAAAGTGGCTCTCTCTCTCTCTCTCTCTCTCTCTCTCTCTCTCTCTCTCTCTCTCTCTCTCTCTCTCTCTCTCTCTCTCTCTCTCTCTCTAGATAACTCTCTGTTCTCAATCTACAGACATGTTTTTTGTTACAAAAGTGGATTTATTATGCCCTTCGTATAGTTGGTCATTCTAATTACTGGGAAGCGAAAAATTCTGAAGACCGTTTATGATCGAATGCCAAAGTGAGTTTAAATAACATTCAAGGAAGTGTGAATTTAAAATTAAGTGTGGATCCATCAAGGACGGACGTAGGAGATAAAGAGCACAACGTATAGACATTAAGTTGGTTGCTTGAAAAATTTGAATCTATACCTCAAGTAAATTGCTGCGCAAGAAGGAGCATCTATGGGTATGCCCACAGTGACTTGATGTCCATTCTCACGGAAGTCCTCTTCTTCTTCGCGTTCACCAGCTGTACACTCTGGCGAAAAGTTCTGGTTGCTCGTCCACTACTGAACTGCAGTCCTGCTCCAGAACCTGATTGTTGCGTGTGCATCATTTTTACAGACCTCATTCTCTTGAATACAGACTGTTGGTTCCTTGCCTCTTCGGCAGATTCACTCCGACTTCAAAGGAAGCTCCCCAATTAGTCGACTCTTACGACATGCTTTTGGGGAGGCAGTGGGTCTATTCTTGTTTTCCCCACAATGGGGCCCCGGAACTCACACAGGGGTGACCTCACGGAAGTAATTAGTATATTCCATTCACCTGTAAATAGCATTATGTAGCAGGTCGCTTTCATCACAGCTTCTTGAAAGAAGCTCGATCCCTCGCCAACTCTCCAGCCTCGTGTACCTTCCTGCCCATGGTGCCTCTTACATACTGTCCCATCTTTGTTAAGATCGTCTAATGCATCTGTTTCCTAGTACCTACTTTTTTGTTTCTCGATCCGCCTTAACACTTGATAAAACTAAAACATTTCAGTATCCTGGACAAGACGCTGTTTACGAACTGATCTTCCTTGATGTTCAGATCCTTTATCATATCAACGTTTCTGGTCTTCTGGTCCATGTTGCTTATAAAAACTTTCTATAGCATCTGACTTCGACAGCAACTATTTTATTGCTTATTAATTGCGAAATAATCCTCCAACGTTAGTTGATCTGGCTGGCCTGGTTGCATTACCGTCAGAATTAGTAGCTTTCCCTATCAATTACGTAGCCACATTTTGAGGAAATAAAGAATATACCCGCTGCCCCTACCAAGCATGTCGTAAAAGGCGACTAATGATCATTTCCTTTAAAGTCGGAGTGCATCTGAATGACAGGTAATAAACCATTAGTCCTCATATGAATAAGCCAGATCTGAGAAATAGACGTGCACGCAGAACTAAAGTTCTTGACCAAGATTAAAGTCTGCATGTGGAAACATAACCAAAACTGTTTACTGGAGTTTACAGCGGTTTAACGCTAAGAAGAAGAAAAGTATATTTGAGTTTCTTTGTTTTTCTTTTTGTTTATGCTGGCTTCCATGTTAAGTTTCTTCAGATAGCAATGCTGGAGTTCCCCCTTGCTTTGCACATCCACACGGCATTAGACTGTCTTCTATATATTCAATATGTTTGATCTATTTTCAGCAGTAGTGTTAATTATCTATTCTGTTTCAGTTGTAAATATGAAAATATTACAAATGTTTTTTCATCATTATGTGTAAAAGAACAGAAGAAAGTTTTTTTTTTTTTTTTTTAATTTTGAGAAAAAAAATGTCTGGATGAAAACACAGCAGTTAACAACAATGTTGATATAAACGCACAGGCCTTGTTTTATTCCGTAAGGTTTGTCACTTCAACGTGACAACACAGGGAAGGATTCAGAACTGAAATGTCCATTAGAGCACTTTGATGGATATTTAGGCTGATGTTCAGTCAGCTATGTCACAGACATCACTTGTTCTAAGGGCAGTAGCAGTGGCGCGGTAAAAAACACGTGTACCCAACAGAGCAGGCAAGCTTCGGTTCGGTTCACTTTCGAGTCTTTTTTTTTTTTTTTTCTCTAAAATAAGATGACTTTCAAGCAGATGTAGTCTAGAGCAATGAAGGAAATGTTTCAGGAAATTAAAGCATGCACCTTTAAGTTGATAAAATTACCCATACAGTGACAAGTGGTTTTTCACATACACAACTCGCAGCATATACACAGGCATGAGAACGGTCGACGAATTATGTCAGTAACCTAATTTCTGAGTAGTTCAATGACTGGCCCGCCCACGTCAGCTCGCTTTTTGTAATCTCAAGCATTTATGGAAAAAAACATCACTATAGAAATTAATCTCCACCTACAATACAATATTTCTTTCTAGATCTGTTCAGGGATTGCAAACACGGTTGTCACCTGTGAGAAAAACTGAGAACATTTAATATCAAACGACAGTTGTTTCCCACACCTTTCCCCTATAAAACATTCACGTTTATGCCTGTACTCATCACTAGCGACGTATCACCTAGAAACTTCACCTGATCTCACCTGAAAATCTACTGACCAGTAAAGGTAAGCTCAATCGTTTTTATGTTTCCTTTCTTGACCCTTTCTTTGACAGTAGGGTACGGCGATTGATACACGGTGCTCTTTTAGTCGCTTGGACTATAAACAACTGATCCTGTAATGGATTTGAGATAATGCCATTCCACCTCGTAATTGGTTTTCCTCTATTTCTACATCCTTCAGTTAGATCGACCAGTGTGTCTTCTCCGGGCTGCTTTCGGAATGATTACATTCCTGTTACTTATTTTTTTTTCAAAACCAGTTGAAAAAAAAAAGAAACTAACAAGTCACATAACACATACCTCGTTCAACTCACAGACGTTATTATCAAGGCACATGTAACGGTTACACGAGCAGACATGCGTGGGTGAATAAGCTCTATATTTTTTGCTGGTCTGATTTATCTGGTGAGTCATCCAAGGACATGCTCTGTAACTATGCAGATCTTTTTATCTGGTGAGTCATCCAAGGACATGCTCTGTAACTATGCAAATCTTTTTATCTAGTAAGTCATCCAAGGACATGCTCTGTAACTATGCAAATCTTTTTATCTGGTGAGTCATCCAAGGACATGCTCTGTAACTATGCAGATCTTTTTATCTGGTGAGTCATCCAAGGACATGCTCTGTAACTATGCAAATCTTTTTATCTGGTGAGTCATCCAAGGACATGCTCTGTAACTATGCAAATCTTTTTATCTGGTGAGTCATCCAAGGACATGCTCTGTAACTATGCAGATCTTTTTATCTGGTGAGTCATCTAAGGACATGCTCTGTAACTATGCATGCAGATTTTTATCTGGTGAGTCATCCAAGGACATGCTCTGTAACTATGCAGATCTTTTTATCTGGTGAGTCATCCAAGGACATGCTCTGTAACTATGCAGATCTTTTTATCTGGTGAGTCATCTAAGGACATGCTCTGTAACTATGCAAATCTTTTTATCTGGTGAGTAATCTAAGGACATTCTCTCTAGCTAGGCAAATCCTTGTATCTTGTGAGTCATCCAAGGACATGCCCTGTAGCTAGGCAAATCCTTTTTTGTGTGTGAGTCATCTAAGGACATTCATTCTAAGCTGGCGCATCTTTTTATCTGGTGAGCCACCCAAGGACATTCACTCTAACTAGGCAAATCCTTTATCAAACATTATTTGGTGAGTCATCTAAGGACATTGTCTCTAAGTTGGCTAATCTTTTTATCTGGTGGGTATTCTAAGGACATTCTCTCTAACTAGACAAATCCTTGTATCTGGTTAATCATCTAAGGTTATTCTCTCTTGCTAGGCAAATCCAAAGTTATTGGCATAGCACCTGCTATGCAAGCCTGCAGACATCCGCGGGTAATGAAGCTCTGTACTATGTGGTAATCGAATTTTGTTTGATGAGTTGTCTAAGTTGATATCTCAGTTGAAGGAAAAAGACCTGTATAAATTTAAATATCTGGTAACAATCATAACATCAGATGGAAAATATGTGACAGAGATTAAAAGCAGAATAGGTCAAGCGAAAGCTGCATTTCAGAAAATGAAAACTACCTTATGCAATAAATCGCACTCATTTAATGTTAAAAACGAGGGTACATGTTACATAGAACCTATTCTGTTGTATGGCAGCGAATCTTGGAATGTCATTAAACAAATAAAGAAGAATTTGAAAGCAACAGAGATGTGGTTCCTGAGACGAATGTTACGAATACCTTGATCGGCCAGA
>CAJHNH020001124.1:157005-179505 GCA_905116865.2 Candidula unifasciata
CCGAGACTAGTGATGGATTGTACATCGGGTATGTGTGCAAAGAAACGTGGGGAGCGATGAATGGATGGACACATCGAATAATAGGCTGAGTGGATTGGGATGAATGAATGATATGATATATGGGTGGACGAGAGGATGGATGGGTAGATGGAAGGATGTATGGATGGATTGGTCTGAATGTATGTTAATCTGACATCGCGTGAACAAGGGTCTTGTGGTGCAGTGCTTCTCTCTGACTGTCAGCTGTCACACAGAGACAGTAAGGATGATTGTTATACGCAATATCTGTCGAGTCAGAACTGCATACCCCCAGTGTGTACACATACTTACCATCTCGGTAGTCAAAACGAGATATGTACACTGTATAGGAGGAGTGCGTTCCAACACTATCACGAAATTGTTTCACATTAGGACATTGCATCCATATGTAACGAGGAAAAATGAATGGATGAATGAAAGTTTGTATGAATAGGGGAGAGAAAAGAGAAGAAGATAGAGAACGAGAGAGAGAGGGGGGAGGTAGGGGAGAAACAAAACAGAAAGGGGGAGAGGAAGGGGAGAAGAGTAAGGAGAGGGAAGACCAGAGAAAACTAGAGAGAGAGAGAGAGAGAGAGAGAGAGAGAGAGAGAGAGAGAGAGAGAGAGAAAGAGAGAGAGAGACTAGTATCCAAGTATTTTATGTAGTGTCAAGCAGCCAGCAACATAATCTGTCGAGACCAAGGGGATAACCCTCATGCTATGTAACTGGAATATCATGACAGTCAGAAACTAACGTGGGATGGGCGTGGGTGTAGTGGGGAGGAAGGGAGGGGGATGAGGGTGCGTTACCGGGACACTGGTAATTTATACGAAGCTATGTTGGGTGTTAAGGCCTAGTGGTGAGAGGTTACCCATCAAATATATAAGTCGGTTATCCAAAGTTTTCCGATGTCGATCGTCAGACGAGCAGTATCTGATAGCCGTGACCTGAATGTCAGCGGTCCCCCGAAGGTCAGCGCTGTTGAAATGAGTGGAAACTGGCCTGGCTGGTTAACTCTATGTATAGCTTTCTGCATTCTTGTTTTAGTTGTCTCTATATGTTTAGCTTAGGTATAAATGGCCAAGTCATCTGTATGTAGGACCTTGTGAATGTGAGTCATGAACTGTTTTAAGTGGTCATTGATGAAAAGAATAAACAAGGTAGGAGATATAACACCTCCCTGGGGGACACTTCTTGTAACCTGATCAGCCTGCTCTTGTGGTCTTCCAGTCAGGCTCTCGTACAGCGTCTGTAAAGGAAGTCTCTAATCCAGGCAAACATATGCCCTTTTATCCCACAGTGTGCTAGTTTTAGCAAGAGTCCTTTCTTCCAGTCCTTATGAAAGACTTTGGTCAGGTCAAAAAAAAAAGTATCTAGCAGTTTGTATTTTTTCTGGAAATATATTTTCAGTTTCCTGTGCGAGATAAAAGGTTTGGTCATCAGTGCTTCTGTATCTCCTGAAGCCTGATTGGCTGTCATCCAATATCTTGTTTTCTTCCAGGAAATTAAGTAACCTGTTGTTCTATAATCTGTCCATGGTCTTTCCAAGGCAGCTTAGGAGGCTTATGGGGTGGTAACTGAATTGTTTTTTTTTTTTTAGAGCTTTTCTTCCTCGGCTACAGGAAATATTTCTGCCTCCTTCATTCCTTAGGAAGTATTTCCTGGGCCCGGGATTGGATTATGAGGTTCAAGAGTTGTTGAATACCAGCTGGTCCCAAGTGTACTATCATTTCGTTTGTTATTCGATCAGGTCCAGGTGCCTTCCTTTTCCTAAGGTTTCTTAATGCGCATTCAAGTTCTTAGGGACTGAAGAGTTTATTCATTATATCTTGGTTATCTTCTTGCTTTTTTGTCGATTTTCCCCAGTTCTCTCGTCACTTCTTCTTCTCTCACTCTGCAAAACTATTAGCCAACAGGTTTGCTGCTTGTTTACCGATGAAAATTTTCCCATCTTCAGTGACAGTGTTGGCATGTCTGGTATTATTCTCCTTATTGAGACTCTTTATTAGATGCCATAGCTTTTTCCTATCTTTCTCCATGTTGAGAACTGCAGTCTTTTCCTGCCATCTTGTCCGGATGCATGTGAGTTTTTCTCTTCTATAAATAGCCTGATGTTTATTGTGTTTTGTTGCATTAAGGTCAGAGGGATCTTGTTCCAATTTTCTCTTGCTTCAGTGCTTCTTTGGTGCAGTTGCTTCGGTTCTTGGGTCCAGAAAAATTCATAGTTTTGCCTTCGACATCAGGGATTGATTTTTCTGCTGCTTCGAGTATGATATTGGTAAGAATTGTGGTTGTTGTTTTTTTTTAACCTCGTTAGTGGGAAAGAGCTGCGATAGCTTCTTTTCATTTAAGTCTTTGTAGAGTGCCCAGTCTGCTTTCCTGTAGTTTTAGCTGTCTATCTTCTTCTTCTTCTGCCTTTCTATCCCCCAATGGAGCATAGGCCCTCAACCAACTCACGCCAAGTCGTTCTATCCTTCGCCATTGCATGGAGCTCTCCCCATGTCCTCCCAATCTTTCTAACCTCATTCTCCAGCTCTCTTCTCTATGTATTTTTTTGGCCTTCCTTTTTTTTCCTATGCCCCTGTGGGTTCCAATTCAAAGACATTCTAGTTATGCTGTCCTCCTGTTTTCTTAGTGTGTCACCTATCCAACGCCAGCGTCTTTTCGTCACCTCTTGATCCACGGGAGCCTGTTTAGTTCTCTCCCTATGTTCTACATTAGTTATTCTATCATACCATTTTAAGACCATTAAGACTTTGTAGAGTGCCCAGTCTGCTTTCCTGTAGTTCCAGCTGTCTATCTTCTACCCTATCATTACTGCGACTGGTTTGCGATCAGTTAAAGTTCGTAACGTACAGCAGTTCTAGAACGATATGTAGTTTTACTGTCAGAAGTTCAGACTTACTGATGCTTCTGGAAGTTTTGTGGCTGCAATAGTATTTTTAACAAGTGTAATGATGCCTCCTTTGTGGCCATCTCTGTCTATCCTATATGTTTCATATCGTCTGACCGAAAAGTGAGAGCCTGTATTAAAATGGGTCTCCTCAATGCAGACAAGACAAATATTGTGTTCATAGACGCATTTTTTTTGCAGATTGTGCTATTCATGAAGACCCCTTCTGAATTCCCCTGCATTATCTTGAGTGGGTTTTTTTTTTTTGGGGGGGGGGGAGACGCATTACTCTGCCTAATCCTGGTCCGCCGATAAGTAGAGCTACCGTCAGTAGTTTTGGGTGATTCTCTTCGAGGCTCGGAATCCGGCGCGGTTCCCGCCTGGCAGTAGTCCACAGAAGCAGATAAATAACGGAAAGGAAAAAGTTACAGAGTCTCCCTACCCGTGTCCTGGTTCATACAAATACTGCTTGCCACAAATCAAAGGTTGTGAGTTTCCCTTCTCCGACTTTGATTATCCAGTGTTCCCGTCCACCATTTAGTCTCCTTATCGTCCACCATTTGGTCCCCTTCCCGTCCACCATTTAGTCCCCTTCCCGTCCACAATTTAGTCCCCTTCCCGTCCACCATTTAGTCCCCTTCCCGTCCACCATTTAGTCCCCTTCCCGTCCACCATTTAGTCTCCTTCCCGTCGACCATTTAGTCCCGTTCCCGTTCACCATTTAGTCCCCTTCCCGTCCACCATTTAGTCCCCTTCCCGTCCACCATTTAGTCTCCTTCCCGTCCACCATTTAGTCCTCTTCCCGTCCACCATTTAGTCTCCTTCCCGTCCACCATTTAGTCCCCTTCCCGTCCACCATTTAGTTCCCTTCCCGTCCACCATTTAGTCCCCTTCCCGTACACCATTTAGTCCCCTTCCCGTCCACCATTTAGTCCCCTTCCCGTCCACCATTTAGTCCCCTTATCGTCCCCAGATAGTCATGTCCCCGTCTCCCAGATCACGATGCTTTTGTCTTGAGTCTGTATCCTTCACAAGATGGCTGCTGAGAGAAAGCTGGGAATAAGACTATTCCCCCGGATCAGAGAACCATCATCTGTGCAAGCACAGTTGACAAACATCAACATCCCCGGGTTATTGTTACTTCAACATCATCGTGTGCCATGTAATTATCTTTCGCGGTCAAGGTTCGCGATCAGCAGGAAGATGATGATGATGATGATGATGATGATGATGATGATGAACAAGAAAAACAAGATGAACCAAATCACCATCAAGAATAAGAATAAGAAAAATAGATATAAGAATAACAAAAAAGTGAGGAGTGAGAACCAAAACAAACATAAAAAAGTGTACGAAGAAAGAGATAAACACTTACAATTCATTAACCAGCAAAACAAAAATATATTTACAAAATGTCTGTTAGTTCTGGCCAGTCGTGCAGAAGTTAAGTCCAAGATCAGCCATGCTTGACAAACATTATCCTGTGCCATGTTTCTCTCTTTGCTGGTCGACCCCGACCTGAACCATCCTCGAGTTCGGGGTCACAAGATCCCAGGATCAAACTGTTTAACGTCAGCTGGGAACCAGAGAAGACGAAGCAGAAACAAAAAATCAAGAGAGAAAACATCTAGAACGGCAAGCGGTGACTTCATCAAGCTTATCCTTGCAAGTATCGCTTCCATTCACGTGGCGGCCATTAATTAGTCTTCGTTTTTTGCTGCCGAGTTTTCTTTCCGGTTCACTTGCACTCTCACGCTTCATTTACCGTCTTTTGGCAACGAGCCGCATGACTGCTCAGATTGCAAAATAATTGAGGATACACGGGCATTGGGTTGCAATAGTTTCTCCTGTCTGCTGGCTTTCTTTACCCCACTGTCTCACTCCCTCCCCTCCCTCTTTATTTCTCTCTCTCTCTGTCTGTCTCTCACTCTGTGTCTTTCTCTGCCCCTCTCTCTAGATGTGTATCTCTCTCTAGATGTCTCTCTCTCTCTCTCTAGATGTCTCTCTCTCTCTCTAGATGTTTCTCTCTCTCTCTAGATGTCTCTCTCTCTCTAGATGTTTCTCTCTCTCTCTCTCTAGATGTCTCTCTCTCTCTCTAGATGTCTCTCTCTCTCTTTCTAGATGTCTCTCTCTCTCTCTCTAGATGTCTCTCTCTCTCTCTCTCTCACACACACACACACACACATTCCCCTCTGTATGTGCCTGGATGTACACGTAAATTCACACAGTGTGGTCAGGAGGCTTTACTGTCTTCTAAAAGTGAAAGGCATTACTGATACTACTGTCATAGCTACTACTACTGTCATAGCTACTACTACTGTCATAGCTACTACTACTGTCATACCTACTACTACTGTCATAGCTACTACTACTGTCATAGCTACTACTACTGTCATAGCTACTACTACTGTCATAGCTACTACTACTGTCGTAGCTACTACTACTGTCGTAGCTACTACTACTGTCGTAGCTACTACTACTGTCGTAGCTACTACTACTGTCATAGCTACTTCTACTGCCATAGCTACTTCTACTGTCATAGCTACTACTACTGTCATAGCTACTACTACTGTCATAGCTACTTCTACTGTCATAGCTACTACTACTACTGTCATAGCTACTACTACTACTGTAATAGCTACTACTACTGTCATAGCTACTGCTACTGTCATAGCTACTACTACTACTGTCATGGCTACTCCTTCTACTGTCATAGTTACTACTACTTTCATAGCTACCACTACTGTCATAGCTACTACTACTGTCATGGATACTTCTACTACATTAGCTACTATTACTGTCATAACTACTGCCACTGTCATAGCTACTACTACTACTGTCATGGCTACTACTTCTACTGTCATAATTACTGCTACTGTCATAGCTACTGCTACTGTCATAGCTACTACTACTGTCATCGATAATTCTACTACATTAGCTACTAGTACTGACATAGCTACTGCCACTGTCACAGCTACTACTACTACTCTCTAGGCTACTACTTCTATTTTCATTGTTACTACTACTGTCATAGCTACCACTACTGTCATAGCTACTACTACTTTCATGGCTACTACTACTACATCAGATACTATTACTATCATAACTACTACTACTGTCAGCTACTACTACTGTCATGGCTGCTACTTCTACATTAGCTACTATTACTGTCATGGCTACTGCTACTATCATAGCTACTACTACTGTTATAGCTACTATTATTACTGTCATAACTACTACTACTGTCATAGCTACTATTAAAACTGTCATAACTACTACTACTGTCATTACTACTACTGCTACATTAGCTACTATTACTGTCATAGCTACTGCTACTATCATAGCTACTACTACTGTCATAGCTACTACTACTGTCATAGCTACTACTACTGTCATAGCTACTACTACTGTCATAGCTACTACTACTGTCATAGCTACTACTACATAGGTACGACTGCTTTTTTGACTACAGTAGTAGCTGCTTCTGCTACTCCTACTACTAGTGCCATAGCCACTGCCACCACTACTGCCACTGCTCCTACCACTACTGCTGTAGCAGCTAGTGTTAGCACCACTGGTAAAGTTTTTGTTGCTGCTTTTACTGGTGTTGTATTTTGTTCTGTAGCTACAATATACCGCTGTTTCTGTCGTCACTACGGCTGTTACTGTCGTCACTGACATTGTTACTGTTGTCACTACCACTGTTACTGTTGTCACTACCACTGTTACTGTTGTCACTACGGCTGTTACTGTCGTCACTGACACTTTTACTGTCGTTACTACCACTGTTACTGTTGTCACTACCACTGTTACTGTCGTCACTGACACTGTTACTGTTGTCACTACCACTGTTACTGTTGTCACTATCACTGTTACAGTCGTTACTACCGCTGTTACTGTCGTTACTACCACGGTTACTGTCGTTACTACCGCTGTTACTGTCGTCACTACCGCTGTTACTATCGTCAATACCGCTGTTACTGTCGTCACTACCACTATTACTGTCGTCAATACCGCTGTTACTGTCGTCACTACCACTATTACTGTCGTCACTACGGCTGTTACTGTCGTTACTACCACGGTTACTGTCGTTACTACCGCTGGTACTGTCGTCACTACCACTTTTACTGCCGTCACTACCGCTGTTACTGTCGTCACTACCGCTGTTACTGTCGTCACTACCACTTTTACTTTCGTCACTACCGCTGTTACTGTCGTCACTAACGCTGTTACTATCGTCAATACCGCTGCTACTGTCCCCACTATCCATTGTTATTGTCCTCACTACCCTTGTTACTGTCGTCACTACCCTTTTACTGTCCTCACTACCATTGTTACTGTCGTCACTACCCTTTTACTGTCCTCACTACCATTGTTACTGTCGTCACTACCCTTTTACTGTCCTCACTAAAATTGTTACTGTCGTCACTACCCTTTTACTGTCCTCACTACCATTGTTACTGTCCTGACTAACACTGTTACTGTCGTCACTACTGCTGTTACTGTTGCAATCTTGACAATCAACACCCCCGCCCTATTCCCACTCTCCACTTCTTCCTTATCCCATCAATGCATCCCGATTCTCCTCGACCGCCACCTCCTTGCATGTCGCAGACCGGCTGTAATGACCATCCTACTCCCGAGTCTGTCACTGTCTCCTCTCAGCTCTCCAATGATTAACTCCCCCTGGCGGGTTTCTACTGCAGCCCCTTTAGCTCGCTTGATTGCGTCAGTCTTGACTCTTGACACGACTCCTTCATCCTCCTCACTCTCCCCACCTCCTATCTGTCTTTCTATCTTTATCTTTCTTTCTCTGTTTCCTCTGTTGTCTTTCTCTGCTCCCTCTCTGTGTAATTATCTGTCTTTCTGGGGTTTTTTTCTTCCAACTCTTCTTTTACTCCCATCTTTTTTTTCCTCTTCCACCTATTTTTTCTTTCCATCTTTATTTCTCTCACCCTCTCTTTTTCTCAAAACTTCTTTTTTTTTTCGTTTTTTTTTTCTGTCTTCTCTTTTTCGTTATCTCTTTCTCATTCCTCTCTTTTTTATTCTCACTCTTTCTTTCCCCCCCCTCTCTCTCTCTCTCTCTCTCTCTCTCTCTCTCTCTCTCTCTTTCTCTCTCTCTCTCTATCTATCTCTATCTCTCACTCTATGTATATAAATAATTCTCTCTCCTCTGTCTTCTTCTTCTTCTTGATGTTCCCCGGCTGTAAACTCCGGCGGAAAGTTTTGACTGTTACCCACTTCTTGATGTTCCCCGGCTGTAAACTCCGGCGGAAAGTTTTGATTGTTACCCACTTCTTGGTGTTCCCCGGCTGTAAACTCCGGCGGAAAGTTTTGATTGTTACCCACTTCTTGATGTTCCCCGGCTGTAAACTCCGGCGGAAAGTTTTGATTGTTACCCACTTCTTGATTGCAGTCATATTTCAGAACCTGAGTCTTGCGTGTGCATCCATTTGTGTGATTTTTTTTTCAATATCTCTCTCCCTCTCTCTCTCTCTCTCTCTCTCTCTCTCTCTCTCTCTCTGTCACTCTCTGTCTGCATTTCTCTCTCTCTCTTCTCTCTCTCTGTCTCTCTCTGTCACTCTCTGTCACTCTCTCTCTCTCTCTCTCTCTCTCTCTCTCTGCATTTCTTTTCTTTCTTTGTTCTCGCTCTTTTTTTTCCTAAATCTCTTTTTCGCTATCCTAATTTTCTCTCTCCTCTGTTTTATTCTCCTACCGTCTCACTAAAACACTATAATATTCTCTATTATTCTTTTTCTTGTCTCACTTACTGGTGACGTTTTAAAGCAGCTCCCCCCCCCTCCCCCTCCCCCTCTGACTGGTCATCTAAGCCACCTTTGATATGAGCCAGCCGGTACAAATACCCTAGTACCACAAACCATGGCCGTCCTCTACGAGTGACTCATGTCAATGAATCGTACATTGTCAGATGTTCCCTGTTCTTATACTTACATCGTAACCATCACTGACAGGACTGGGCAAGGGTACAAAACACGGCCCCGATCGTAACCATCTGTTCCAGAACTGGACATGGGTACAAAACACTGCCCCGATCGTAACCATCTGTTCCAGAACTGGACAAGGGTACAAAACACGGCCCACAACGTAACCATCACTGACAGGACTGGACAAGGGTACAAAATATTGGCACATGATGCTGACTCACATTTTGATAGACCAGTCTGCATTTGATGAGTCATAAATTGACTTCATTTCACTTGGGACATTTCCATAAGCGATCCGTCCCCATCTTCCGCAGCAAGCTCAGATTGTAGCACTGACAGTCTGACTTTATGTTCACTTCGTCCATGCCATGAGTACAAGGCATTGGTCAGATGCCCTGGTCACTCTACGTTGTGCTATTCTCTTCAGACTTTGATAATCTGTGTGTGCCTTGGCTTGTTTACTCCTTCCCAAAGGGCCTTTACGAGATGTAGCTAGCCATCCACAAGCAAACTAACAGTGTTAAGAAATAAGCCAGTTTATCTGCCTGTTCTTTTATCAGCACACTAGCATTGGCTGCAGTAAAGACCAATAGGATGCTAACTATCCAGGTCCTCTGAAGCGATGTTTGCCACTCTGCAAAGAGCATTCAGGTCACCACCTTTGTCAGCATGCTGTGGGAGTGATTTGCTCAACATCACGCCCGTCGCCTTTACTGTCCACGAAATGACCGGGTACCCGTTTTAGATTGGGTCGATCTGATAGCCTGGGTCAATTGGGAAAGGAACATCCCCCCTCCCCCCTGGGCCCCCCTCAAAAAGAATTTGAACCCAAGAGTTTTGAGCTAAAGTCTATCTGTCCCGCCACCACAACTCCTGGTTTAAGCCGTGCCAGACATTACTGATGTTTGTCATGTGTGGATTCCTGGAGCTGCAGGCTCTGTTAGCTGTCTCCAGTATCAGGCGGCATAACTCTTCCAAGAACTCTCACCTCCTATCAGGTTTCTCCCTGGCGTTCTCTCCTAGAAACTCGGGGTAACCAGTATGTAGTGAGCTGTCAGCAAACTTCTTCCTTTCCCTCATCTTCTTCTCTTTGTCTCTTTCTTTTGTTTTCTTTCTCAGAGTAACAAGCTGTCATGATTCTACATACATATCTATCTTTTCTTTCTCTTTTTTTCCTCCGTATTTCTTTTGTTCCTATATTTATTATTTCTTTCTTTGTATGGCTAATTCTGTCCGTGCTTGATACTCAGTGTTTTCTTTCTTGCATTATTTATTCTTCTTTCACTTCTTCGTTTCTTAGACTATCTTCTCATATTTTATTTTTTATTATTGTTTATACTTCATTGTTCTCTTTTTATTCTTTCTTGGCTTTTTTTAATTTTTATTTTTTTATTTTCTTCTTCCAATATTTTAATGCATACTTTCCCTTTTTTTTTTTTTATTACTATTATTAGTGATATTATTAATACTATCACCATTGTATCACTATTAATATGATAATTATAATTACTATTGTTATATTTGTTGTCGTTATTATTATTACTGTTATTATTAGGGCTGTACAGAATATTCGCTTCGTATTCGCTTCGGGGCCGAATAGTGGACCTAATAACTATTCGGTATTCGGCCGAATACTTGTGGTTACTTTACACCCGTTTCTGCATACAATGCGATAGACTGAAATAACTCCCTCATTAACACAATAGTTGCTCTTGCCTAAGTCTGTTGTAGCGGGGGCAACTGCGACCCGGTTGCGTGGTACAGCATCCAGTTTTAACATATGGCTGGGAGTCCTGGACAATCGGTAGGAGGCCAAACAATTTCTTGAGGCCTCAGAGATGTGGTTTTACAGAACAATGCTTAAAATAACTTGGAGGTTTTGAAAGAGGTGGGAGCCCGAAGACAACTAGTCACAGACATCAGGAGAAAGTCATCATTTTTCGGGCATGTTATGAGAAGAGGGAAAATGGAACGCGTAGTGACCACTGGAAAGATCTGTGGTAGGAGAGATAGGGGAAGACAACGAGAAAAGATTCTTGACAGTCTTGTTGCATGGCATGGAGGTGTGTCAGCACACGAACTAATACATGCTGCAGGAGATCGCAGATTGTTGCATGGCATGGAGGTGTGTCAGCACACGAACTAATACATGCTGCAGGAGATCGCAGATTGTGGCAAGGCTCACGCCAGTCGGCAAGGCACCTGATGGTGATCATACACTATTCGTATTCGTATTCGGCCGAATAGGTGGTCCTGCTATTCGTATTCGGCCGAATAGTGAAAATCCCTATTCGGTACAGCTCTAGTTATTATTGATATTATTAATAATATCGCTATTGTTATCACTATTAATATGATGATTATAATTATTATTGTTATATTTGTTGTTATTATTGTTATTATTGTTGTTGTTAATTATTATTGTTTTTATTACTTTTGTTATTAATAATATTACTATTATTTTTCAAGCCTTGTTGCACATTTTCGAAAGTAGCTGAATCCACTGGTCTATCCAGCCCTAAGTCAACGCCCACTTGCCACAAAATTGACTCAAGCCGAACTGACATCTCCAGGATTGAGTCAACACTGCACCAAATCTTGACTCGGGTCACCGAACATTCCCGTGGACTCCCGAAAACACAGTTCACACGACATTGTCCTCAACAATGTTACAACTTTTCTAAATCCACACGAATCAGCACGCAACAGTGATGGTGTTCGTAATCTGTTGGATATTATTTTATGCCGGTGATAGTTGGACGATTCATCAGCATTTTTTGTATAATACGGAATGCCCCATTTGAGTGTAACTAAGGAAGACAAGGCGTTCAGGGCCCAACA
Source organism: Candidula unifasciata (assembly GCA_905116865.2). Taxonomy (NCBI): domain Eukaryota; kingdom Metazoa; phylum Mollusca; class Gastropoda; order Stylommatophora; family Geomitridae; genus Candidula; species Candidula unifasciata. The sequence continues at coordinate 168,703 of CAJHNH020001124.1, forward strand.
TCTCTTTATGCAAGGATGTGTTTCTGTTCGCATTTGAGGCTGACTCGCGACTGCGTGACTTGGAGGCGTATTGCTGTGTGCGACGTCCCTGGATAGTTACTCTGTGGGTTGCTTGTAACCGGCAATCCAAAGAATGGGCACATACCAGCTGTGTTTATTATTATGGTGAATTATAAGTGAGCCTAAAGTGGGTACATGACCGAACGGCTACCAGTGACCTCCGTAAGGTGTCTTATGTTGTGGATTCACGTCAAGTCGAGGCTAGGTCTTTAGTTTGAGGAGACACCGCCTTGGAGGCAGATCATTGAGTATCTGAGGGTATTAGACGGACAGTAGTTCGGCAATCACCAACTCATCCACATCGACGAACTGTGTTTCGTCCGATTGTCGCCCTGGCAGCGCCTTTAAGCTATTCTTTTTAATTTCAACTGCCAAGGGATGTTTTACCTGCCCAACAATACATACGGGCGTCCGATCTTACTACCCAGAGACCAGGGCAAATAACTAGATGTCCACGTGGAAAAAAACCAGGCTTGAACCTCGGACGTACAGCCCTGAACTCAGACACCATACCTCGAGACCACTTAGCTCGCAAGGTTGTTTATGATACGACTACTAACCACAATTCTTGGCATATCCATGACAGATCTCATCATATATTATAGATAAAAGTATTATTACTACTAAGACATGGCCATATCATTGGAGCATATCGCAGTAACTGTAATTAGGAATTGGATGTAGATGTGTATTATTGTGATGGTAAGTGAATGGAATCATGAATGTATGATGTCAGGCCAACACGGCACAATTGTAAGTCGCATCTCTGTGTCCGATTCGTCATTCTTTCGGGGGGGGGGGGGGGGGTTTGTTGTTTGGTTAGAAAGCTATACGGTTAAATAAACACTCACCCGCAGGATCTCAATTCCGGAATAAATCCGCTATTATCAAACAAGTTAACAGTCAAAGAGAGGCCGACCCTTAAATGATCGGCTACGTGCCCTTGCATCCACTGTTTCTGTTCCCCGGCTGCTGCTTGATTGATTTGTCTCCCTTGACCTAATCAGAATCTTTGGTGACTTCTCAGATGCTCTATCTCTTAGAGATGTCCAGCCCTCAGTGTCCGTTCAGATATTAATTGAGCTGGTCTATCCAATCCCATTTCTTGAGAGCACGGATTCACATTTTTTTGTATAATTATTGATTGTTAGTATGCGTACATAAATGTATCTGTATGTGTGTATGTGTGTCCGTGTCAATGTTCATGGCATTCTCCATGCCTTTATCGAGTACACACTCTTGGGGCATGGAGAGAAGTTTAAAACTAAACAGAACCCTCTTCTCCTTCTCTCTCTCCCCTTTACTTTCTAACCTTCTCTCTCCACCTTCTCTCCCTCTCCCCTTCACTGCCTCCCCTTCTCTCTCTCCCCTTTTCTCTCTCCCTTGGAACCATCTTCCACTCGATCTGAAAACTACAACATATTCAACCGCAAACTTGTTTTCATTTCATGATTACCAGTGATTATGTGCCACCATAAATGTAGTTAATAAACCATATTGCACTACTAATTTATAATTAAATAAGGTGTGTATAATATGTATTATGCCTGTTTGTGTGGCATTTATGTATGTGTAGGCGCGTTTATGTATGTATGAGTGTATGTATGGGTAACTTAATAAGTGCGTGTGTGTGTATATATATATATATATATATATATATATATATATATATATATAATCTAGTCATTTCCTTTGTGAGATGCAATTTTTCGTTATTTGAAGGCCTACACTGGCTCTCGCCAGGGGCCGCAATATTGCCTGGCTATAAATATGGTCTAATAGCTGAAGGCGGTTTCAGGGACCCCCCCCCCCCCCCCCCACGCCACCCACGGGTGCTCATTCACATGGTGGCCCTTCGTCTCATCTGGTGTCTATCACTTGTGTGGTGTCCTGGTGGGTAAGATGTACTACTACTACTAACTGTGCGTGTGTCTGTATGCGTGTGTTTCTGTGAATGTGTATGTCTCTCTGTGTGTGGGCGTGTGTCTGTGAGTGGGAGTTTGTATGGTGTCCAGTGGGTGTCTGTGTGTGTCTCTGAGTGTTGTCTGTGTTTGTGAAGTCTGTGTGTGTGTCCGCTCGTGTGTCTGTGGGTGTGTCTGCGTGTGCGTGTGTCTGTGTGTGGGTGTGTCTCTGTGTGTCTGCGTGTCTGTGTGTTTGTATATGTGTGTCTCAGTATGTATAAGTCTGTGTGCGTGTCTGCGTGTCTGTGGGTGTGCATCTATGTGTGTGTGTCTTGTGCGTGTCTGTGTGTGTCTGCGTGTCTATGTGTTTGTATATGTGTTTCTCTGTGTGTATAAGTCTGTGTGTATAAGTCTGTGTGCCTGTCCGCATGTGTCTGTGTGTCCGTGTGCGTGTCCGCATGTGTGTCTGTGTGTCTGTGTGCGTGTCCGCCTGTGTGTCTGTGCCTGCGTGTGTCTGTACCTGTAAGTGTGCCTGCGTGAGTTGTGTCTGTGTGTTTGAGTGTCTGTGTGTGTATTTTTGATAATTTCTGCGTGTGTCTGTGTGTGTGCAGGTTTGTGTCTGTGTGTATGTGTCTATGTGTATGTCTGTGTGTGCGGCTTCATGTCTGTGTGTGTGTCTGTGTGGGTCTATGTGAGTGTGTCTGTGTGTGCCAGTTTGTCAATGTTTATGTCTATATGTGTCTTGGGTGTGTGGCTGCGTTTGTGTGTCTGTTTGTGTCTGTGACTGTGTGTGTGTGTGTGCCTTTGTGTGTGTATGTGGATATGTTGTGTCTGCGCCTGTATGTATGTCTCTGTGTGTGTTTGTGTCTGTGTGCATGTGTTTCTGCGTGTGTGTTTGGCGGCGTGTGTATCTGTGTGCATGTCAATGTGTGTGTCCCTATGTATCTTTATGAGTGTGTTTATATGTGTGTCACTGTGTGTGTCTGTGGCTGCGTGTGTCTGTGAGTGTGTTTGTCAGTGTGTGTCTGGGTGTGAGGCAGAGTGTGTGTCTTTGAGTGTGCATGGGTGTGTGTTTGTGTGTGTCTGTTTCTGTGTCGAGTGTGTATGTATAAATGTGAGAGTGTGTATGTGTGTGTAAATGTGTATGTATAAATGCATGTATGTAAGTATGTGTGTATGTTTGTATTATGTGAATGTATGTGTGTGAATGCATGTGTGTGTGAACGTATGCGTGTGTGAATGTGTGGATGTGTATGTGTGAATGTGTGTGGTATGTATGTTTATGTATGTGGTAGTTATGTTTGGATGTATGTATCGTATTGATGTATGTTATGGTAGATATGTAGTATGTCTGTATGTATGTTGTATGTATGTATGTCTGTCATGTTATGTAATGTATGTCATTATGTATGTATGTTATGTAGGTATGTTATGTATGTATGTAATGTATGGATGTTTATATGTGTAGGGATGTATGTAATGAGTCTGTATGATTATGTATTTCGTGTGTATGCTGTATGCGTGTAATGCGTGAGCTGGTGTATGTATGTATGTATGTATCGAATGTATGGGATGTCTGTAATGTTGTATGTCTGTATGTTGTTATGTATGTATTTGCGTGCTATGCGTGTATGTATGTATGTATGTATGTACTGTAGGTAATGTCTGTATGTATGTATGTGGTATGTATTTAGTATGTATGTATGTATGTTCTGTATGTTGTATGTATGTATGATGTATTTATGTATGTAATGTATGTATGTCATGTATTAAATGTGTGTATGTCTGTAGTTTATGTGTGTATGTATGGCTGTATGTATGTAATGTATGTATGTAGTATGTAGGTATGTCGTGTTTGTGTATGTTTGTATGTTTTCCTATGTAATGTATGTATGTATGTATGTATTTATGTTTTTCGTATGTTATGTATTTCTGTATGTATGTATGTATGTTATGTATGTATGATGTTTGTCTGTCTGTCTGGGCTGTCGGTCTGTCTGTGCTGTCGCTTTGTCCTGTCTGTAGTAATCTTCCTGTCTGTCTGTCCTGTCTGTGTCTGTTGTCTGTCTGTCTGTCTGTCCTGTCCTTTCGGTCTGGCTGTCTGTCCCCGTCTGTCCCTTGTCTGTCTTCTGTCTGTCCTGTCTGTTATGTTATGTCTGTATGCGTGGATGTATGTCTGCCCATGTATAGTATGGTTATGTATGTATGTGTGTATGCGTTTATGCGTGTATGTAGTGGGATATTATGTCTGTAGGTGGTATGCGTATGGTGAATGTATGGATGTAGTGTATGTATGTATGTATGTTTATGTATGTCTGTCTGGTATGTATGTATGTATGTATGGTATGTATCGTAATGTATGTATGTATGTATGTACTGTCATGTATGTCTGTATGTATGTATGTATTTGTATGTAGTCTTTATGTATTGTCTGTTATGTATTTATGTCTGGATGTATGTATTGTAATGTATGTTTGTATGTTTGTAGGTAGTGTCTGTAGGTATGTCTTTATTTATGTAGTGAGTACATGGATGTCTGTATGTATGTATGTCTGTAGGTATCTGTATGTATGTATGTAGGTATGTCTGTCTGTTATGTCTGTATTTATGTCTGTATGTAGTGTCTGTATGTTATGTAAAATGTATGTATGTCTTTATGTATTTATTGTTAGGTTGTCTGTATTTATTGTATGTATGTATGTATTTACTCCTGTATGTTCTGTCTGTATGTCTGTGGTATGTCTGTATGCTGTTGTTGTATGTCGTGACATGTATGTGATGTATGTATGTATGTAGTAGTAGGTATGTATGTATGTATGTATGTACTGTTGTATGTATGTAATGTTTCTGGTAGCTGTTAATGGTTGTATGTATGTCTGTCTGTATGTATGTCTTTTGTATGTATGTATGTACGGTAATGTGATGTATGTATGTATGTGTGTATGGTATGTAATGCGTTATTCGTGTATGTTTGTATGTATGTATGTATGTATGTATGTTAGCGGTGTATGTGTATGAGTGTCATGTCTTATGTAGGCGTGTCTGCGTGTATGTATGTATGTCTGTATGTATGGTAATGTATGTATGCGTCTATGTAATGTAGTCTGTAGGTATGTACTGTATGTTTATGTTGATGTATTATGTATGTATGTTTGAATGTCCTGTCTGTAATGTTTGTATGTATGTATGTTTTCGACTATGTATGTGTGTCGTATGTGTGTCTGTGTGTGTGTATTTATGTCTTTTAATGTGTGTGTATGTATGTTTGTATGTGTTGTGTGTATGTATGTATGTTTGTATGTATGTGTGTCAGGATTTGTATGTATTTTTGTACTGTTTGTAATGTATGTTTGTATTGTATTGTTTGTCGTTGTCTGTTTGTATGTATTGTCTGTAGTTCTGTCTGTATGTACTGGCTGTCTGTCTTTCTGTCTGTCTGTATTGTCTGTCTGTCTGTCGGGCTGTCTGTCTGTCTTCTGTCTGTTCTGTCTGTCTGTCTGTCCTGTCTGTCTGTCTGTATATGTATGCGTGGTAGTGCGTCGTACTAGCGTGTTTGTCTCGTTATGTCTGGTCATTTGTGTATGTAGGTTGTACTGCGTAGGATGCGTGTATGCGGTATGTATGTATGTTGTATGATGTGTTTCGCGTGTATGATGTGTGTTTGTATGTAGGTATGTTTGTATTATGTATGTATGTATGGATGTATTTATGTATGTATGTGTGTATGTATGTCTGGATGTATGAGTTACGGTAATGTCTGTTCTGTATGTTGTATGTATTTTATGTATGTATGTATCGTATGTAATGTAGGTATGTATGTGTATTTATGTATGTATGTGATGTCTGTATGTATGTATGTATTATGTATGTATGATGTAGGTATGTAGGTAATGTATGAGTCTGTCCTGTATGTATTTATGTATGTATGGTATGTATGGTCTGGTAAGGTATGTATGTCTGTAATTATGTCTGTATGTATGTAAGTTCTGTTCTGTAATGGTCTGTTTTCTGTCTGTATTTTGCTATGGTACTGTATGTAGTATGTTGTATGTAGTGATGTATGTATTGTATGATTTATGTAAATGTATGTATGTCTGTATGTATGTATGTATGTAGTGTAGGTATGGTATTTATTTATGTGTCTGTATGTCTTATGTATGTATGTATGTATGTATCTGTATGGATGTATGTATTTATGTAGTATGTATTGACAATGTATGATATTTAGCTGTATGTATGTCGGTCTGTATGTAGTATGTCTGTATTGTATGTATGTATGTATGTCTGTATGTCTTGAGAGTCTGCGTCTGTATGTATGTATTGTCTGGCATGTATGTATTTATGTCTGTATGTTATGGTATGTATGTTTTTCTGTATTCTATATGTTAGCTGTATGTATGTATCGTAGGTAGTAGGTATATGTATTATATGTATGTTATTATGTATGTATGACTATGTATGTATGTATGTATGGTATGGATGTCTAGATGTATGTATGTATTTATGTTTGTAATGTTGGATTATGGTTATGTATGTATGTATGTATGTTATGTATGATGTATGTATGTATGTATGTATGTATGTATGGAGTGGTATGTATGTTTGCATTTGGTTTTTATGCATGTATGTCTGTAGGCATGCATGCATGTATGAGCATGCATGCATGTATGCAGCATGCATGTATGCATTTAATGCTGCATGATGCATGTATGTATTTGTATTTTTATGTATGTATGTCTGTATGTAGGTGATGTATGTTATTTAGTATGTCTGTATGTATGTAGTATGTTGTATGTATTGTATGATAGTATTTATGTATGTATGGATGTCTGTAATGTAGTGTGATGTATGTATGTATGTATGGTAGTATGTTGATGCGTGTGTACATGTATGTATCTTTGTTCATTTGTGTGTAAGTGAATGACTGGTTTTACGTTTGTATGTGGCTGTGTGTGTGCGCGCGCATACATTTTACCACCAATGCTTTTTGTGTTTTTCCTTTATATTTATAATATGCATATTATTATATATATATATATATATATATATATATATATATATATATATATATATATATATATATATATATATATATATATATATATATATACATATCCAGAAGCCATAAGTTCTTAACCCTTTGGCTCTGTATTATGGATATGGCAACCCTTCGGCCTTGATTCCATGATAAATACCTTAAATCTGGGAGAAATGTGGCTTTTCTGCCTACCCCTGGGCGTGAGCTCAGACCACAAGGAGTTCTTCACCCGGTCGTCTCGAAGTCATGTTTAGCGAACTACACCGCCGGGCATCTTTATATGAATATTACATGCTCTATTGATCAAATACAACTGCTGTGTAAAAGATTGATATATGGAAGGGCCTAATGTACCAGCGCCTGTGTACCAATGTATAACACTTTGAATATAAAGTTCGTGTGTTTTTCTCCCTCTTTTTTTTTTCTCCCCACTTCACTCTCTTCCCTTTTCTCTCCCTCCATTTTCTGCCTTCTCTTTTCTCTATCCCCTTCACTCTCTTCCCTTTATTCTCTTCTGTTTATTCTCTCCCCTTTTCTTTCTCCCCATTTTTCTCTCCAGTTTTTTTCTCTCCTTTTCTCTCCCCTTAATCTCTCTCTCCTTTTCTCTCTTTTCCCTTTTCTATTTTCCCTCTTCCTTTTTCTCCTTCCCATTTTCTCTCTTCCCTTTTTCTCTCTTTCCTTTTCTCCTTTCCCTTTTCTCTCTTCCCTTTTCTCCTTCCTTTTTCTCTCTCCCTTTTCCTCTTTCCCCTTTGCTCTAAGCCTACTCCCCTTTCATTTTTCTCAATTTCTCCCATTTTGAAAAATCCCACAAATTATTTCGCCCTAGGGAAAACAAGCAAAGGTTAAAGTTCACGTGCAGGTTCTAATTATCTGCAAATGGAGTGCGCTGCCGTGAAAGCCTGGAGCCCCATTTGTCAGAGTTCCTGTAGCGTCAGGAACGACCCCCCTCTGCTGGCTGGCACTGCTAGAACGTGATGTCCCTAGCCTAGTTGACGCTGGTCGGGTTACGGTAGAGGTCACCCCATCAATGGAAGGGCCTGGTTCCATCTCGGCCTCGGCTTTTGAAGAAGAACCAGGCGGGCTTAATGCTCCGAGAGCTGGTGAATAGGGTTGGGGTTCAATGACGCGGGGTGTTTTCTAAACAAAACCTGTTTAGTATAAACACATTAAAGGAAAGGAGCAGAGAGTATAATCATATTAGTTTACAGTTGGTGTGATGTTGGAGTCAACAAGTGAACAGGCATACAAACAGGGGGAGACAACACTTTAGAACCTGGAATACGGGCTAGAAATAGGAGGACACAATCAAGAAGACACTGAGAGGCGAGACACAACGAATGAAAGCGGGAGATTAAGGATGGACAGAGAAGGAAACTAAAAGTGGGGGATGTAAGGGAAAAAAAGAGAGATGGGTGTGGGGGGTGGGGAGGACTATAAAAAACAAAAGAGACCAAAAAAAAGAGACCAAATGAAGGAAACTTGTTTGCACGTGAGTAAGAAAAGGGCACGTAGCCCTGTCTAACATTATCTTCTTATCACCTTCCACACACACACACACACACACACACACACACACAAACACACACAGCGAAAGAAAGAGAGAGAGGGAAACAAGGAGGATGGAGACATAGGTAATAGCGAGATGGACAGAGACAGACATAAAGACAGAAACACAAACAGAAATAGATCACCAGAGAAATAAACAATTCATTGCTGAATTGAGGCATGTTTTGTGGTCTTGTTCATCTTCCTATGTCTTTAGTGTCCTTATGGGAAGTGGGGAGGGGGAGACAGACAGACAGACAGACAGACAGATAGACAGACAGAAGGCAAAGACTGAGAGAAATATGGAATTAAAGTGACATTCGGAGAATGTAGATATCCGGGAGGTGTTGAGAGAGAAGGATAGAAGGAGAGGGAGATAGCGATCGTGAGAGAGAGAGAGGGGGGGAGAGAAAGAGAGAGATTGGGAGAGAAAGAGGAAGAGAGAGAAAGGGGAGAAAGAGGGGGGAGAAAGAGAGAGACAGACCGGATGATAGAGGGACAGAGATAGAGACGAGAGTAAAAGAGAAGTGGAAAATAGTGAACGAACGAACGAACGAACGAATGAAGGAACACACTTTCTGACACAGTCACCATATGCATTGCCAAAGATTTGTTCTCGTGTCCATTCTAACCGGCCTGTGAGAGCTGGCACAAAGAGACTGTCCCTGTAGTTCAGTGATCCCAAACTGTGGCGCCAGCCCATGACCGCTTTGTTTGTGTGAACTAATCATAGTACCAACAGTATAGCCAACTGGTCACCCCGTAGTGGCTCTGTTTTTGTGCCAACTAAAAGCACACAGAATTTATATCACTGTCTCTTCTAAAAAAAATATTTAACTTTCACTGCTGTTTTATCACATGCATCAGCATATACACCCATGAAATGCATAAGGCAGTCGTCAGAAATGTCAACACACAAAAATCCGATAATAGACATGTAGTTTATGGTCGACGTTAGCAGCAGTCACAACAGATCAGCACATGCAATTAACCATATAAGGTACCACCAGTTTTCTGGCAAAAAATCACTTTTTTGAATCGGCAATGTCACAACAGAAATCTTCCACCGTGCTTTACTCCCTGGTAACGCAATATGGTTATTGTCAGAGATAGATTCCTAGCAATCCATTAACCTAGTCTGTACATCACTGAGGAGATTTGCTCTGTCATGTTTCTTTCTTGTGTGGTGGCGCATTACAGTTGTGCATTGCGGTGGTGCGTTGCGGTGGTGCATTGCGGTGGTGCATTGCGGTGGTGCATTGCGGTGGTGCATTCCGGTGGTGCGTTGCGGTGGTGCGTTGCGGTGGTGCGTTGCGGTGGTGCGTTGCGGTGGTGCGTTGCGGTGCTGCATTGCTGTCCAGCTGGTCTATTCAATAATGTACCAGTCATCCCCGTGTGGGTTTCGGGGCAATATTATAGAGGAAAAAGGAATAGACCACCAGCCTACCAACAAGCATGTCGTAAGAGTCGACTAATTGGAAGCTTTATTCGAAGTCGTGCTTCTGCCTGAGAGACAAGGTACCAATAGTCTGCATACAAATTATTCAGATCTATCAAACAGATGCAAACGCAACACTCAGGTTCTGGAACAGGGCTGTAGTCTATAGGTGGACGAACAACTTTAACTTTCCTCCGGAGTTTATAGCCGGTGAATGCTAAGATTTACCAGTTAGTATTGTCTATCTTGATGAGGCAGATCAACTGCCCGTTCGCAGGATACATCACCTGCTTCAGAAGCAACTTCACGATGTCACATATGATTACTGCATGTTTTCTTCGATTAGCCATGCCAGTGCACGTGATGTGTGTGATTGTTTGTTCTGTTGCCCATGCCAGTGCACGTAAAGTGTGTGATTGTTTGTTCTGTTGCCCATGCCAGTGCACGTGAAGTGTGTAACTGTTTGTTCTGTTGCCCATGCCAGTGCACGTGAAGTGTGTAACTGTTTGTTCTGTTGCCCATGCCAGTGCACGTGAAGTGTGGAACTGTTTGTTCTGTTGGCCATGCCAGTGCACGTTAAGTGTGTAATCGTTTGTTCTGTTGCCCATGCCAGAGCACGTGAAGTATGTGATTGTTTGTTCTGTTGCCCATGCCAGTGCACGTGAAGTGTGTAATCGTTTGTTTTGTTGCCCATGCCAGTGCACGTGAAGTGTGTAATCGTTTGTTGTGTTGCCGATGCCAGTGCACGTGAAGTATGTGACTGTTTGTTCTGTTGCCCATGCCAGTGCAAGTGAAGTATGTGACTGTTTGTTCTGTTGGCC
>CAJHNH020001124.1:184505-197328 GCA_905116865.2 Candidula unifasciata
TCTACAGCATTTAACTGTACAGCATCTAACTTTACAGCATTTAACTGTACAGCATCTAACTCTACAGCATTTAACTGTACAGCATCTAACTCTGCAGCATCTAACTCTACAGCATTTAACTGTACAGCATCTAACTTTACAGCATCTTACTCTACAGCATTTAACTGTACAGCATCTAACTTTACAGCATCTTACTCTACAGCATTTAACTGTACAGCATCTAACTTTACAGCATCTTACTCTACAGCATTTAACTGTACAACATCTAACTTTACAGCATTTAACTGTACAGCACCTAACTCTAAAGCATCTAGCTCTACAGCATCTAACCCTACAGCATCTAACTCTACAGCATCTAACTCTAAAGTATCTAACTCTACAGCATCTAACCCTACAGCATCTAACTCTACAGCATCTAACCCTACAGCATCTAACCCTACAGCATCTAACTCTACAGCATCTAGCTCTACAGCATCTAACTCTACAGCATCTAACCCTACATCATCTAACTCTACAGCATCTAACCCTACAGCATCTAACTCTACAGCATCTAACCCTACAGCATCTAACTCTACAGCATCTAACTCTACAGCATCTAACTCTACAGCATCTAACCCTACAGCATCTAACTCTACAGCATCTAACTCTACAGCATCTAACTCTACAGCATCTAACCCTACAGCATCTAACCCTACAGCATCTAACTCTACAGCATCTAACTCTACAGCATCTAACTCTACAGCATCTAACCCTACAGCATCTAACTCTACAGCATCTAACCCTACAGCATCTAACTCTACAGCATCTAACTCTAAAGTATCTAACTCTACAGCATCTAACCCTACAGCATCTAACTCTACAGCATCTAACTCTACAGCATCTAACTCTACAGCATCTAGCTCTACAGCATCTGACTCTACAGCATCTGACTCTACAGCATCTAACTCTAAAGTATCTAACTCTACAGCATGTAACTCTACAGCATCTAACTCTACAGCATCTGACTCTACAGCATCTAACTCTACAGCATCTAGCTCTACAGCATCTGACTCTACAGCATCTGACTCTACAGCATCTAACTCTAAAGTATCTAACTCTACAGCATCTAACTCTACAGCATCTAACTCTACAGCATCTGACTCTACAGCATTAACTCTGAGCTTAAATGAGTTTCCAGATCATTATCTTCTATCTACCCTAGCTTTCTCACATCCCATCCCTTCCTTACACACTTACGGTATCCTCACACACTTGAGGTATCCTCACACACTTGAGGTATCCTGACACACTTGAGGTATCCTCACACACTTGAGGTATCCTCACACACTTGAGGTATCCTGACACACACACACTGGGAAGAGCTAGAAGCAATCACAGAGAAACAACAATCCCCTCTGCTTAATTCCAATGCCTGGCCAGAGAGAGAAAAACCCCCAAAAACAACAACAAAGGGCAGGCAAATGAAATGCTCCACAAATCAATGGCCTGTAATAACTGGGCTCACGTTGACACAAAATTCTGGCCAACTTCCTCCCGTCGTCCATCGCAATACACGGTTCAAGGACGGAAGTTAGGAGTCCACTGACCCACTCCTTGCTGTTATTCCTTCTTTTTGTTGTCTATTTTCTCAGTTCCGATTTGGCCGGGGTTAAATCGGCCGCGCGATGATGAAAAAGAAACATTTTCATTTTAAAATGCCGTAAGTTTATTTTGTAAACACCACTAGATTGCTTAGCAGTCACGTGACCTCATAATACCGAAAAGTCAGCCATGATGGATTTTTTGTAACCGTCTCCAAATTAAAGGTTAGCTACATGCAGGATGCGTCCATTACTGTCGTGGGGGATACTGCAGGATGCGTCCATTACTGTCGTGGGGGATACTGCAGGATGCGTCCATTGCAGTCGTGGGGGATACTGCAGGATGTGTCCATTACTGTCGTGGGGGATACTGCAGGATGTGTCCATTGCTGTCGTGGGGGATACTGCAGGATGTGTCCATTGCTGTCGTGGGGGATACTGCAGGATGTGTCCATTACTGTCGTGGGGGATACTGCAGGATGTGTCCATTACTGTCGTGGGGGATACTGCAGGATGCGTCCATTACTGTCGTGGGGGATACTGCAGGGTGTGTCCATTGCTGTCGTGGGGGATACTGCAGGATGCGTCCATTGCTGTCGTGGTGGGTACTGCAGGATGCGTCCATTGCTGTCGTGGGGGATACTGCAGGATGCGTCCATTACTGTCGTGGGGGATACTGCAGGATGTGTCCATTACTGTCGTGGGGGATACTGCAGGATGTGTCCATTACTGTCGTGGGGGATACTGCAGGATGTGTCCATTACTGACGTGGGGGATACTGCAGGATGTGTCCATTACTGTCGTGGGGGATACTGCAGGATGTGTCCATTACTGTCGTGGGGGATACTGCAGGATGTGGTCACCATCTTGTCCAAGGAACTAATGCCCGAAAGCCACGACAACAGAAACCCTGGTGAGTTGAAACTTGTGAAACGTGTTCTCTGGCCTCTAACCACAGAATAGATATTAACATAATGTTTTAAAAGATGGCTGGTAATTGATGTCATCATCTCACTTGCCGAGGTACACAACTGGCGTGGGTACACTGGTGGTGTGGGTACACAACTGGCGTGGGTACACTGGTGGTATGGGTACACAACTGGCGTGGGTACACTGGTGGTGTGGGTACACAACTGGTGTGGGTACACAACTGGCGTGGGTACACAACTGGCGTGGGTACACAACTGGTGTGGGTACACAACTGGTGTGGGTACACAACTGGTGTGGGTACACAACTGGTGTGGGTACACAACTGGCGAGGGTTCACTGGTAGTGTTGGTACACAAATGGTGTGGGTACACAACTGGTGTGGGTACACAACTTGTGTGGGTACACAACTGGCGTGGGTACACAACTTGTCTGGGTACACAACTTGTGTGGGTACACAACTGGCGTGGGTACACTACAGCAGAAGTGAAACAAGAGGTGGATGTCATCCAGAAAAGAAAGTTAATTACTTCTCGGTGTGGGTCGTAGTGGTGGGGGGGGGGGCAACAACAAGAAAAGCCCCCCCCCCCCCCCCCACCCTTCCTGCCCCGGCTTAACAAGCATTTCATAAAATTCGATTGATTATGAGCGTTTCTTTGCAAGCCGGATTGCATCTGCTGAAAATATAAGAACCAACAGGCTGTACACATTTAGGCTGTGCTTCTAAAACGGCTGTGCACGCAAAACTGTAGCTCTGGAACAAGACTAAAGTTCCTGAAGTAAACGAACAACCAGGGCGCTTACCCAGAGTTCACAGCCGCTGAACGCCAAGACAAGTTCCTTACCTCGTCAACGGAAACTTTCTGGTTTACAAGAAGAAGAGTTTTCCTTACCTCATCAACGGAAACTTTCAGGCTTAGAAAAGGAAGAATTTTCCTTACTTCATCAACGGAAACTTTCTGGCTTAGAAAAGGAAGAGTTTTCCTTACTTCATAAATGGAAACTTTCTGGTTTACAAGAAGATTATTATCTTTCCTGGAAAGCTGTCACCATCTAAGTATACCTGGCTATGTTTGTAACTACTTGACAGATATATTTATCAGACTTCCAGGCAGACTGAGTGAAAAAGTCTGCCTCCAGAAACACATGTGTGTCCATTTGTCAGCTGACCGGTGCAGGCAAGGCGACTGGAGAGGACGGACGAGTTCTGGACCAGGCTGACATACTGCATGCTCTATAAGACGGAACAGTTTGTCGAGAACCAGCTGTTGACTGTGACCACACTGCAACAGCAGCATATTGAAATGGGTGTGGTCAGACAAGAGCGCCATGCGGAAGAAAAAGAAGAACAATAAACCCATACAGAACGTGTGTCCTCATCCACTACACGCTGTGTCATTTACTGAGGAGGAGATCCGAGCAGTTATGAGCGGAATGATTCGATGTGCCGTGGGAATGAAAGAGCGGATTTTTTGGCTACAAAAGGAACATTTATACTGGACATAGGAGACATTCGGAAGACCACATGTGAACGATTGTTGATAGAACATACGAGGATAGGCGGACATAGGAGACATTCGGAAGACCACATGTGAACGATTGTTGATAGAACATACGAGGATAGGCGGACATAGGAGACATTCGGAAGACCACATGTGAACGATTGTTGATAGAACATACGAGGATAGGTGGACATAGGAGACATTCGGAAGACCATATGTGAACGATTGTTGATAGAACATACGAGGATAGGTGGACATAGGAGACATTCGGAAGACCATATGTGAACGATTGTTGATAGAACATACGAGGATAGGTGGACATAGGAGACATTCGGAAGACCATATGTGAACGATTGTTGATAGAACATACGAGGATAGGTGGACATAGGAGACATTCGGAAGACCACATGTGAACGATTGTTGATAGAACATACGAGGATAGGTGGACATAGGAGACATTCTGAAGACCACATGTGAACGATTGTTGATAGAACATACGAGGATAGGCGGACATAGGAGACATTCGGAAGACCACATGTGAACGATTGTTGATAGAACATACGAGGATAGGCGGACATAGGAGACATTCGGAAGACCACATGTGAACGATTGTTGATAGAACATACGAGGATAGGCGGACATAGGAGACATTCGGAAGACCACATGTGAACGATTGTTGATAGAACATACGAGGATAGGCGGACATAGGAGACATTCGGAAGACCACATGTGAACGATTGTTGATAGAACATACGAGGATAGGTGGACATAGGAGACATTCGGAAGACCATATGTGAACGATTGTTGATAGAACATACGAGGATAGGTGGACATAGGAGACATTCGGAAGACCATATGTGAACGATTGTTGATAGAACATACGAGGATAGGTGGACATAGGAGACATTCGGAAGACCATATGTGAACGATTGTTGATAGAACATACGAGGATAGGCGGACATAGGAGACATTCGGAAGACCACATGTGAACGATTGTTGATAGAACATACGAGGATAGGTGGACATAGGAGACATTCGGAAGACCATATGTGAACGATTGTTGATAGAACATACGAGGATAGGTGGACATAGGAGACATTCGGAAGACCATATGTGAACGATTGTTGATAGAACATACGAGGATAGGCGGACATAGGAGACATTCGGAAGACCACATGTGAACGATTGTTGATAGAACATACGAGGATAGGCGGACATAGGAGACATTCGGAAGACCACATGTGAACGATTGTTGATAGAACATACGAGGATAGGTGGACATAGGAGACATTCGGAAGACCACATGTGAACGATTGTTGATAGAACATACGAGGATAGGCGGACATAGGAGACATTCGGAAGACCACATGTGAACGATTGTTGATAGAACATACGAGGATAGGCGGACATAGGAGACATTCGGAAGACCACATGTGAACGATTGTTGATAGAACATACGAGGATAGGCGGACATAGGAGACATTCGGAAGACCACATGTGAACGATTGTTGATAGAACATACGAGGATAGGTGGACATAGGAGACATTCGGAAGACCACATGTGAACGATTGTTGATAGAACATACGAGGATAGGCGGACATAGGAGACATTCGGAAGACCACATGTGAACGATTGTTGATAGAACATACGAGGATAGGCGGACATAGGAGACATTCGGAAGACCACATGTGAACGATTGTTGATAGAACATACGAGGATAGGCGGACATAGGAGACATTCGGAAGACCACATGTGAACGATTGTTGATAGAACATACGAGGATAGGCGGACATAGGAGACATTCGGAAGACCACATGTGAACGATTGTTGATAGAACATACGAGGATAGGCGGACATAGGAGACATTCGGAAGACCACATGTGAACGATTGTTGATAGAACATGCGAGGATAGGTGGACATAGGAGACATTCGGAAGACCACATGTGAACGATTGTTGATAGAACATACGAGGATAGGTGGACATAGGAGACATTCGGAAGACCACATGTGAACGATTGTTGATAGAACATGCGAGGATAGGTGGACATAGGAGACATTCGGAAGACCACATGTGAACGATTGTTGATAGAACATGCAAGGATAGGTGGACATAGGAGACATTCGGAAGACCACATGTGAACGATTGTTGATAGAACATACGAGGATAGGTGGACATAGGAGACATTCGGAAGACCACATGTGAACGATTGTTGATAGAACATGCGAGGATAGGTGGACATAGGAGACATTCGGAAGACCATATGTGAACGATTGTTGATAGAACATGCGAGGATAGGTGGACATAGGAGACATTCGGAAGACCACATGTGAACGATTGTTGATAGAACATACGAGGATAGGCGGACATAGGAGACATTCGGAAGACCATATGTGAACGATTGTTGATAGAACATGCGAGGATAGGTGGACATAGGAGACATTCGGAAGACCACATGTGAACGATTGTTGATAGAACATACGAGGATAGGCGGACATAGGAGACATTCGGAAGACCACATGTGAACGATTGTTGATAGAACATACGAGGATAGGCGGACATAGGAGACATTCGGAAGACCACATGTGAACGATTGTTGATAGAACATGCGAGGATAGGTGGACATAGGAGACATTCGGAAGACCACATGTGAACGATTGCTGATAGAACATGCGAGGATAGGTGGACATAGGAGACATTCGGAAGACCACATGTGAACGATTGCTGATAGAACATGCGAGGATAGGTGGACATAGGAGACATTCTGAAAACCACATGTGAACGATTGTTGATAGAACATGCGAGGATAGGTGGACATAGGAGACATTCGGAAGACCACATGTGAACGATTGTTGATAGAACATGCGAGGATAGGTGGACATAGGAGACATTCGGAAGACCACATGTGAACGATTGTTGATAGAACATACGAGGATAGGTGGACATAGGAGACATTCGGAAGACCACATGTGAACGATTGTTGATAGAACATGCGAGGATAGGTGGACATAGGAGACATTCGGAAGACCACATGTGAACGATTGTTGATAGAACATGCGAGGATAGGTGGACATAGGAGACATTCGGAAGACCACATGTGAACGATTGTTGATAGAACATACGAGGATAGGTGGACATAGGAGACATTCGGAAGACCACATGTGAACGATTGTTGATAGAACATGCGAGGATAGGTGGACATAGGAGACATTCGGAAGACCATATGTGAACGATTGTTGAGAACATGCGAGGATAGGTGGACATAGGAGACATTCGGAAGACCACATGTGAACGATTGTTGATAGAACATACGAGGATAGGCGGACATAGGAGACATTCGGAAGACCATATGTGAACGATTGTTGATAGAACATGCGAGGATAGGTGGACATAGGAGACATTCGGAAGACCACATGTGAACGATTGTTGATAGAACATACGAGGATAGGCGGACATAGGAGACATTCGGAAGACCACATGTGAACGATTGTTGATAGAACATACGAGGATAGGCGGACATAGGAGACATTCGGAAGACCACATGTGAACGATTGTTGATAGAACATGCGAGGATAGGTGGACATAGGAGACATTCGGAAGACCACATGTGAACGATTGCTGATAGAACATGCGAGGATAGGTGGACATAGGAGACATTCGGAAGACCACATGTGAACGATTGCTGATAGAACATGCGAGGATAGGTGGACATAGGAGACATTCTGAAAACCACATGTGAACGATTGCTGATAGAACATACGAGGATAGGTGAAATAACATGTGCAAGAATGTGTGAACGAGAAATTATGTGTAGATCCAGCTACAGGAGACGGATGAGAGGAAGAGAAGGATGTGTATATGATCAGTGTGCTTATGGAACATGAGTTATGAGTTAGATTATCTTCACAGCACTACGGACACATCCATAGGCGCTCAGATTCCCCTCTCATTTTTATCAGCGTCGTGTGGTTAATAGTGCCAGTCCTATGTTGGTTAATAAGACTTCGTGTGCGTCCGGTGTGCTTCTCATGCTTGGCTGTGCCGATATTGACTCCCAATTCGCGTGTTCTTAGCAGTTATGTGGACACGTTGCTACCAAAATCCTCAGAACGTCTTATCTCTCTAAGGGCAATGACTATGTCTGCATGATCCATGGGCCTGCCTCGACCCGCCGGATCACCGCCATCACCTCCATCGTCATGCTGCTTGTGGTCATGGAGAAGGCACCACTGACTTCCTGAACAGTTCTGCCTAAAGAGTGAACTGTAAATGCCCATGCACTTGTATGTCCTCGTCTGTGAAGATCACCACATTTGACAGCAGCTGGATTCTGCTCCCGACAATTCCTATCGAGCGTCACGACACAGGAGAATGTGGGATTCGGCGCTTTAGACGCTGGTATCCATTTCTCACTTGGATGGATATCTGTAAGGCTGCAAACCTGCATGATGTCATCCTCTGCCCTACCCAGCCATGATTTGCCCCTTTCAAGCCTATTGTCCTTTTTCTTGAAAAGCATGTGGTGCAAAGGTTACTTCAGATCTGAGCTTATCTTGAGGTGTACACGAGCACTCCAGATCTTGATCCTGTAGTTTATGGTAGGAAAGTCAAGAAGGTACCTCATTGCTACACAAGAAGTGTCTCCAGTGCACCATAGAAAAATGCGCGTTGCTTCATTTTGCACCTTCTCGAGTCTCAATCTGAGTATGGCTGACAGTGATGTTGGCAAGAGCATATTCGATGGAAGAAAGTACATGTCCCTGGAACAGAAACAGAAGCAGTCTGTGTTCAATATTAACGGCAGTCAGGACCCTCTTTGCTGACAGGCCTTTGCGTGCAAGTGTTAGGACATGGTCAATATGCTCTTTGAAAAAAAGGCTGCGATCAAACCTCACTGGAACAGTGAGTATCTTCACCTTAAGACATTTGTTGTGTGGGAGACAGAGCTTCTATTAGTCTGTCTCATGCGCTTCGATGTCGATTCTTAAACCAGCTTTGTTTGCTGGCAAACATGTCTTCTTACTTATGCCTGGTCTTTCCATCAGCCGTGACCTTTCTCTACGTCTCATTAATTGTTTTTATATTTCTATTAGACGGCCATTTTAAACGTCAAGCTAGAATAACTCTATTAGGTTCCAAGATTTGTCGAGTTATCCGCGCTTGCGAAGTTTACCCATAAATCTAGCACCAGACGAAATGCGTAGAGGCAATCAGTGAATGAGTACACCAGACCTTGGCTCAGCATGTGCGTGCACGTTTCAGGCCGCGTTCCTGGGGATCGTTATACCAGATCCTGCAAGTAGTGCATACAGGACACTGCTTCGGTTACGTGCTGAAATATGAGAGTTTAAATGGTTAGATGTTTTCTCCAGTCGGGAGTCCGCCTTTTCCTGGCGGCGTCGACTCGCTTGGTTGACGCCCTCGGCGCTTCGCCTCATTTAGCATGTGGTGTTTCTTGTGTCGAGGGCCATTTGTAGCGCGTACGGAGGCCTTGATCATACGCTGTTCGTGTATGTGTGTGTGCGCGCGCGCGTGCGTGTGTGTGGTAAGGGAGCCCTTTGATTGCATCGTTTCTCTCACACTTAATTCTATCTTTTTCACACGGTTACATTCATTTGATATATCTCTGTGTGATACCTTTCTCTTTTCCTTTCCCACTTTCTCTCTTCTTCAGGAGCTGTTGCTCATTCCTCTTGGTCTTTACTGCTCTACTGCTGCTACTGCAACCACTACCACAACAACTACTACTCCTACCGCCATACCAGCTTCTATTACCTCAGGTGGCAGCAGAAGCAACTGTAGTCGCAGTAGTAGTGATGCTGGTAGTAGTGGTAGTGGTAGCATTATAAGTAGGGGCAAACGAAATAAGAAAATAATCAACAGCATCAGCAGCGAAGGTAGTAACGTGGTGGCAGCAGCAATACTAGCAGCTGTAGTAATAGTAATAGTAGTAGTTATAGAAGTAGTAATAATAGCAGCAGCAGCAGTAGTAGTATTGGTAAATTAGTAGTAGTAATAGCAGTAGTAGTGGTGGTGGTAGTAGTAGCAGTAGTTGTAAAAGTAGAACTATTAGTAGTTATAGTAGTAGTAGCCAAAGTAGCAGCTTTAGTAGTAGTAGTAGTAGTAGTAGTAGTAGTAGTAGTAGTAGTAGTAGTAGTAGTAGTAGTAGTAGTAGTAGTAGAAGTAGTAGTAGTAGTAGTAGTAGTAGGAGGAGGAGGAGGAGAGGTAGCAGTAGTAATAGTATTAGTAATAGTAGTAGTAGCTGTTGTAGTTGTAGTAGAAGTAGGAGTAGTATTAGTAATAGTAATAGTAGTAATGGTGGTGGTGGTAGTCGTAGTAGTAGTAGTAGTAGTAGTAGTAGTAGTAGTAGTAGTAGTAGTAGTAGTAGTAGTAGTAGTAGTAGTAGTAGTAGTAGTAGTAGTAGTAGTAGTAGTAGTAGTAGCAGCAGAGGTAACAGTGGTAGTAGCGTTAGTAGTAGGGGTAGAAGAAGTACTAGAAGTAATAGTAGTGATGGTGGTGGTGGTGGTGGTTGTAGTGGTAAAAGCAGTAGTAGTGGTAATAGCAGTAGCAGTAATGGTGGTGTTGGTGGTGTCGTGATAGTAGAAGTAGCAGTAGTCATAGTAGTAGTAGCCAAGTTGCAGCTTTAGTAGTAGTAGAAGTAGTAGGAGGAGGAGGAGGGGGAGTAGCAGTAGTAATAGTAGTAGTAATACTAGTAGTAGCTGTAGTAGTAATTGTAGTAGTGGTAGTGGTGGTGGTGGTAGTAGTAGTAGTAGTAGTAGTAGTAGTAGTAGTAGTAGTAGTAGTAGTAGTAGTAGTAGTAGTAGTAGTGGCAGTAGAAGTGGTGGTGGTGGTAGTAGTAGTAGTAGCAGTGGTAGTGGTGTTGATGGAGGTGGTGGTATTAGTAGTAGTGGCAATAGAAGTGGTGGTGGTAGTAGTAGTAGTGGCAGTAGAAGTACAAATATTACTATAGTATAGTCATGGTAAAATAACCCAAAGTAGCAGCTTTTCTTGTAGTAGTAGCAGGAGTAGCAGTAGTTACGGCAAAAGTAGTAGTAGTGTAGTGGTTTCAGTTTTTGTTGATGTTGTTGTAGTTATAGTAGTAGTAGTAGTAGTAGTAATAGTAGTAGTAGTAGTAGTAGTAGTAGTAGTAGTAGTAGTAGTAGTAGTAGTAGTAGTAGTAGTAGTAGTAGTAGTAGTTGTAGTAGTAGTAATAGTAGTAGCAGTAGTAGAAGTAGTAGTAGTAGTATAGGAGTATGAGTGGTGGTGGTAGTAGTAGTTGTTGAAAACCCCATCTAAACCTGCAACTACATATCTCTCAGCAAACCTTCACAGACAGCTCCTGGAGAACCCCGCTAGTCTTATTCTTACCCCATTCTCACAAACACAGCCGCCTGAATGCAACCATTTGAATTAACAACCTTCTTGCCCTCTCATCTCCTCTCAATTTATCTCCTAATTACCGTTGTCTACCATCTTTAGCCTGCCCGCCGATTGAACACATATTTATTTATTTATTTGCTTCAGCGATTTACTCTAAAAACATATCTCAGCGCCCCCTGGAGAGCTTGCCAAAAGGTCTCTTTATCCAAAAACTGAAGATGTTTTCCGTTTGTGTTTTTGTTTTTCCTCGGAGCTTTTTGTGCCTGTTTTAAAACAACAGTAGCGGGCTGGGAGACAACTCTCTCTCCATGGCTGCTCGTCTGCTGCGTGAGTTTCCCGCTATCTCTTTCAAAGAAGACAGAACGGAGACTACATCCTGTGTGAGCAATGAAAAGCACGCGTGTGTGAGCGGCAAATGAGCCGTGGTAACTGTACCCGGTTGCATTCTTGAGCCTGAGCAGCATTCTCCCAGATCCTGAGTTTGCTGGGTTTCATGCACACTCGGCAGTTGTCAGATACTGCCTGTGGGATATATGGGATACATTGTACAGTGTTTGTACACACAGAAAGTGAACACTTTTGTAGAAGATAAATTGAAAATTTTTGTACATAAAGAAACTGTACACTTGTTGTGTACAAAATACACTAAACCTTTTTTGTATCGATAAATTGTACATTCTTGAATAAGAGAATTGTATTTTTGGCACAAGATGTTGTTTTTTTTTTTTTTTCTAAAGATACTATACTTTTCTTCTATTTCATATACAGAAAAAAAAAGCTATATTAGAGAATAAGAAACATCTGTAACAAGAACGAAGTGCAGAAGTGGACTGTGCTAGCGGGAAGAAAAAGAAGGAGGAGAAACAGAAGAGAAGTAGGGGGAGATAAAGGAAAATTTTGTGGTTGGGGCAAAATGTAATAGTTTCCCTCTAAACAGCAATAACAGAAAAGTAAAGAAAAGACAAGAGTTTTTCTGTGCAGAGATCCTAGAATATTTCACTCAGACCCAAACAATGAATATTTGTATCGCGAGTTACATGACGACGACCTAACTACATGGGCACATACACCTAGACGAACCACAGACTACAGATCATAAATGAAATCAAGAAAATAAATTATATTCACATTAAACTGCTGTTAATTTTATCTAACATAACATCAGCGTGGTCCACAAGTAATACCATTAACAACAACCAACGTGCTCGACCAGAATCTAAAATGCTGACTATCTCCAGCTAACAAGTAACTATGATAAAACATGTACGTTAAGCTTCAATATGCCAACAAATCACTTATAGCGACCTGCCATCAAACTACCTCCTAGCGAGAATATAACATGGAAATCAAATCTACCACCACCTAACCAATTGAAACGTACCGCGAGATCAGCTGTTCATGTGGTCTCCTGGTCATTTTTAAACCAGATTAAAT
>CAJHNH020001125.1:7120-253021 GCA_905116865.2 Candidula unifasciata
CGACAACAACAGGTAGGCAGATATAAACATATGTCCCATGTGCTACAATTTATAGGACAAAATGAAGAGTTAAAACTAGATTGCTTTAATTAGATTTTGAATCAGCGAAGACTGCGATTTATCATCAGGAGAAATACCCTACACAATCAGCAAGAAAACCGCTAATTCCTTCCTAAGCGACGAAAAACGTCGAAGAATGCGGCGACGGATTTACATCCAGGAGAGATGTTCCTGGGACGAGTTTGGACAGGGCTGCATGATACTCAGCACTCTAACAGGTAGGAGCCAAGCTGTCGTGTAGCTGATTTGTTATATAATAGTCTTCTTTGGTGATATATTGGGCACACAGTGAGACGCAAAACAAGCACAAAAATGCGAAACGCACGGTGTGAGAGAAAGAGGGCGTCCTTTGGAAACATTTAAAAGGTCAATATTAAGTGAAGCTAAAAAGGCTGAACTCTGCGTCAGAAATCGAGAAAGTTGCCTGCAATAGAGCAGAGTGGAGGAATCTAATGCGAGCCCTATGTGACGTCTAATGCTACAAGAAGGATGTTGCTGATGATGATGATGGTGATGATGATGATGATGATGAGTTTCCATTCGTGGATTCTCAGTCCCTATTTTGGGGTAAAAGAAAATAGAATCATCACTGCGTAACAAACATGACGTAACAGTCGACGAATTAGAGGCTGTTCTTTGAAGTCGAAGTGCATATGCCTGAGTGAAAAGGAGCAAATAGCCTGCATACAAATGAGTTAGATCTATAGAACGGACGTGCACGTGAGACTCAATAATTCTGGAATAAGACCAAATTCAGAACTGGACGAACAATCAGAACTTGACACCGGAGTTTGCAGCCAGTGAACGCAAATAATAATAATACTAAGTGTCGTGAAATGATAAGCCATTACGCATCAGCCCGTAAGACTGGTAACCTAACTTACCTGTAATCGGCACAAAATTCAAACTTGGACTCGCCCGGAAAGATGTAGTCCCTTATATCTATATATATAGGCCTTTATTGGACAACATTATTATGTCTACATTTTCTGGTTGCTTTAACTAAACCACTTTTAAATGTATATATCTTTGATATATATTAGAGGAGTTAATTGAGGTTTCTTAGAAACCGATGCACTCCTTGCCCATGTATACTAGGGACTTCTTTTTTTACCAACGCCTGAAGCGTCTAAGTGACGCCATTCTCTTTGCCGGCTTCCTAGCGTCCAGACGTGTCAATTGATGCCTGTATAATTTCAATTTCATAAGGCATTCTGGAATGTCTCAGACTTTTCATATACTTGGGATGTATCCTTTGTGAGGAGCTGGCAGAAGTTTCACAGTCCAACCAACACCCACCAACCATAACCCATCAATCAATGAACCCATTACCTACCACTTATCACCCAACTACCAAGTGTGGAGATTGATGTCAGTTTGAGGTGCCATATACCCCAAACTTCCTACAGTGCCAGAACATGTGTGTAGCTCATGGACAGTGCTGCTAATGACTAGTGGAGCCATTTGCTGTGTAATTATCCAGTTGCGGTGTCCTTTATGGTGAGGTACTCCTCCACCAGCTGATCCAGGTGAGGCAGAGTCACCAAAGACAGTCGAATCATCAGGAGCTGAGGGAAGCATCATAGACGGAAAGAGGATAAGTTCAGTTTGATGCCTTACTTGCAATATTCCTCACAGCTCCCATGTTTCCCAATGATGACAATGTGTCATCTCCAGGACCTTCTGTCTGTGTAATTTTGGTGATCTGGACATTGTATCCTGGAATCCAGCTATAGAAATCTGGCATCTGCTTCTCTATATTTTTAATGTATATATACATTACTGATTACATGCATTCATTTTCATGGCTGACTTAGGTTTCTCTATTTCACCTTTTTAAGTGTTTAGCAGTTGTGTGTATATGTATCTTCATTATATGTGTTAACATGGTTATGATAATGACTTATCATAACCTGGGAGCTTTCTTTAGTAAGTAGTGGGGGTGTCCAGCCAAGTGTGCCTAGAAATATTGTATTCACATACTGACATATTTTGTAGTGCCGATACTTGAGTTGCCCTACTCCAGAGATAAGTTGATCGTATATTGGCCACGGGGAATCACTTAGACCAATACGAGCCAAACGACTCAACATAATTATCTCTGAGTGCTGTTGGTTCTGAAGGAGAAATCCTTACATTAGGCACGCGACAGGAGGATATGTGACACTAAGATGAAGTATGATAGTTGTCTGAAAATGATGATGGGATCAGCAAGTAATACTACGAAGATGAAGTATGTATGAGGAACGTCAAATAATATGTCTATTTAAACATGCAGCATTAATAAATGTGAAGACAATGCCTGGTGCTGAGTGTAATAGTCATCACATCCCACTTTGTGGACACGTAAAAGTCAGAGTGATGACAGGATAGAAAGAGATTAGTAATATGAAACTTAAAAAAGATATTCTCTAAGTGGGTATAGAAATTCAAGAACAATACAGAATGATATTGAAAAACAGATACAATGCAAAAACATATATGTTTTACTGGAAATGACATATACAACTAAGAATAAATTCATGACTGAAGAAATCTTCAAGTTAATGGACAAGGGAAAAAAATATATAAAAAAAAAACAACAAAGCGGCATATGAGAAGATACATAAACAAATCAGAACTAAATGTGGAAGAGCCAAAAAAAGATGTTAAATGAGCAATGCAACTAAATTGAAGTTAATACCATTAAATATACAGAAAGTATGCACATGCAAATCAGCGATTTGACAGGAAGGAAAATAGGAGTAAAAATGGGATATTTAAAATAAAAAACCGGAAAGGTATTAATAAACAAAGATTCTGTAATAAGGAAAGAATTATAAAATGGAGAGAAACAAGGCTGAACAGCAGAAAGTAAGATAAAAGAGCCACCCGTACAAAAAGAAGAAGTCTCTGATGCTATCAAACATATAGAGAAAGGAAAAACAACATAACCAGATGGAATTACAATAGGAGAAATAGAAGTACTCGGGAAATATTAACTAAAACATTTGATGACATTTACAACAGTGGAGATATACTTAATGATATGTTGAAGTCTGCATTGAAAGCACTACCTAAAAAGACCTGGGGCAATTGAATGTAATTAAATTATTTAAAGAATATAGATGTCGTATTTGTAAAAGACTCTGTGAAAGCATGCCAAGAAAGGTCAAGACAGGGTTACTTCAAGCAGAGCGGCAAGCTTGACTCGAAAGGTCACAGATAGTTAGCATACTTTGGATCGTTTTTCCAGTCTATGCTGTCTTGTTGAGGAATGAACAGGCAGACAGACTAGGTGTATCTGCACCAGCGGGTGAAGAACTGATACATGACAAGGTAGATGTGGTCAGGGCCCTCTGGGAACAAGTAACGAAGTCACAAAAGAAACTGAATTATTGTGGCCCCAAGAGAATGATGCCCATTTAATTAAAAGCCCTTTGCATATATATATATATATATATATATATATATATATATATATATATATATATATATACACACACACTCACACTCACCCATACACACAGCAGAATCTGCTCTCATTAATATTCGCTGACTCTTAATACAGACCAGAACATTACCAATGTGTCTATCTATTGCACTGTTTTAAAGATTTTTTACACACACACACACACACACACACACACACACACACACACACACACACACACACAAACTCCAAAAATGAAACTATTGTTCATGTTTTAAGATACAATTTATAATGCCTAACTTCACTGCAACAAAAATGAAATCTCGCGAGGCACGCTTGCAGCGACTTGGCACAGTCAATTATTCTTTATTTTATTAATGAATTTGTATTTCAATCCAGGGGATCGAGAACCAAAAGTTCTACTATATATATATATGTGTATATATATATATATATATATATATATATATATATATATATATATATATATATATATAGAGAGAGAGAGAGAGAGAGAGAGAGAGAGAGAGAGAGAGAGAGAGAGAGAGAGTATCTCGATATACATCCTTAATCTCTTCCACAGGCTTATACCAAATAAGTCCCATACCAGACCAATTTTCCAATAAGAACTAACAGGAGAATGTTTAATCCGTTACCATTTAAAAACATCGTTTTCTTTTTAGCATAATATGTACATATTTATCGTCATGGTATGAAGGGGTGTTAACACACGAACTGATGGGGATCGCAGTTTGTGGAGAGACATGATCGTCCACGCCGGTCGGCAAAGCACTTGATGATAATATATATATATATATAGAGACATGATCGTCCACGCCGGTCGGCAAAGCACTTGATGATAATATATATATATATATATATATATATATATATATATATATATATTATCATCAAGTGCTTTGCCGACCGGCGTGGACGAATATATATATATATATATATTATCATCAAGTGCTTTGCCGACCGGCGTGGACGATCATGTCTCTCCACAAACTGCGATCCCCATCAGTTCGTGTGTTAACACCCCTTCATACCATGACGATAAATATGTACATATTATGCTAAAAAGAAAACGATGTTTTTAAATGGTAACGGTATATATATATATATATATATATAGTAAAGAACGTTCCCCATGACCTTTAACGTGTTGGGTATATAGGGTTAGACCTGTATCTTGTCGACCCTAAAGAAAATCTGATATGGCAGCAAGCAGGCACCCATGCAGTTTTTGAGTGTGTGACTGATTTCAAAAAGGCATTCTGCAGCCACGTCGAAGAGCAAAATCTAATGCAGCCCACGAAAGTTAGTCTGCAAACTTTTCCTCCCAACGACGCTTAACTGCAAACATTATAACTTGAAACTGATGCTGATGATTATGACCTGTTTCTGTGATTTCTCATCAGAGGAGGCCATAAAGCGTTATACTAGGGAAGCTCCTGAACTTTATATGACTTACCAGCAATCTAAAAGTAGCCAACAAAGTTCTGAGGTCGACAGTTGCTCATGGGAGCAGTACGGCGAGAGCTGCAAAAGACACCCTAGTCGTGAGAGTAAGTGATGGTCTTAGTCTTTCATCTTGTATCCCAGTAGGAGCAAGGGTTTTCACTTTACGTCATGTCTTCTTATTGTTAGTTATTGAATGCCGCTCATCTCATCCCTATCCTTTTAACTGGACTCCTTTCTCTCATATCCGTGTGTTTTTGATCTGCTTTTTTCATATGCCCCTGTGGGTTTTAGTGCAAAGACATTCTCATTACATCGTTCCAGTTTTTTTCTTCCAACGTATATCCTCTCCAACGTCATAAACAAATGGACAATGTATTGATCGGCACTCATAGAAAGAAGTAGAAAGCTAGAGCTATCCAGCTATCCAAAGTTATGTTTTTTTTTTTTTTCTGCATCTTTTTATTTACTGGACTTTGTTAGGTCATCTCCCAAAGCTCACTATTGGTTTCTTTTATTTAATTGAAGTCCAAAAATTATGTTCGGGCACCAGGTAATAAATGTTTAAGGTTCCTAATTGTTCAAATTGCTCTCCACGTTTCCACTCCACGCAGCAGTACTGATTCAATGTAAGAATAAAAACTGTTCAGTTTATTAAAAGTAATCTACTCCACACCTTCAGGTATATTGGGCATATAGTACTGGACCTATACTTTATAGACCGAGTGGCACTCTGCGGGTGATGTGGTCAACATCACGCCGGTCGACTTTACTTCCAAAGACATTTAGGGCTGGTTCGACCACGGTCGTTTTTGGAAAAAAAATGTTGGCTCTCTTAGGAACTGAACCCACGACCTTCGCTTCGTCAGGCGAGCGTCTAGCTACTATATCACGGTAGCTGCGTATTCATTTTTTGTATTACTCGTAATTTTCTTTGACTTCCTAAAATTTTCTACTGCTGTGACAATTTCTTTTACCTTCTGTATTTTTTTTGGGGGGAGGGATTGGGGGGGGGGGGGGGCGCTTAGACAATCCTCAACATTGTTTAGGATCTACAACATAAATGTGATCGCAAATCATCCTTGTGCAACATCTCAAGGACAACAATTATTCAATCAAACAAGACGTCATCTGATTCTCGTTAAATAATCACTTTTCTAAAACACCATGGCCGAAAGTAAAACTCTGAGGCCCTGACGTGGAGAGATCTGATTTCATGAAATACCTAAGTATAACATTTGACAGATGCTTACGAAGTAGACCACATAATTACCGAAGCAAGGAAAAGTCTCTATTCGACGTAAAAAAATTTAGGAGTGGCAAGGGGAGTCCCCGTGGGGGAGCGGCTAGACGCTCGCCGCGGATCGGAAGGTCGTGGGTTCGATTCTTGGAAGAGCTGAACTTTTTTTCAAAAATGACCTTGGCTCTCAGGTCGACCCTGCCTTGAGTGGGCACCCGGTGTAGTCCCGGGAAGTAGAGGCGGCATGCGTGATGCTGACCACATCACCCATTCTGTGCCGATTGGTCTATAAAAATATAGTTCTAGCCCTATACGCCTAAAGGCGTGGAAAAGGGTCTCTTACTTTATTTTTACTTTTAAGAGTGGCAAGCTTTGAGCAACATAACATAACCCTTTATCAGTAGGTGTCGTGGAAGTTTATTGACAGTAGCATTTGTACTTAAAACCTGCAATCTTTCTTTGCCTTCCGCTTGATGAACAAGTGTGTGATAATTTAGTCCGGTTCATTTCTTGATGTTGTCATTTCCGTTCTTCTTCGCCCTCTTCGACCCCCCCCCCACCCCACCCCCCTCCTCCTCCCCACCCCTCAATGTTCCTTAAAGCATAGTCTTTGCCTTAGAATCAGGTCTCACCACGTATCTGAAGCAAGCTAGCTTGCGAAGTTTCACCACTGCCAGGAGAGGCTCCTGGTGTCCTGCAAATGTTTATATTTTATTCCTGACATTTTATTAGTTAGCTCATTTGTATACGTTGTTGCGAGAATTATTCTGCGGAGACTCCCGATCATAGCAGACCGGGTTTACCCAGAGTCCCAGTGTGTCTTTCGTAGGAACCGGTCTATCACTGATACGACATATTCATTTCTATAGTTGCAGGCAAAATGCCGCAAATAAAATCAACCACTGTATGTTGCTTTTATTGATCTTACCAAGGCATTAGATTTGTTCGGTCAAAAAGGTCTGTTCAACACATTGAAGAAGATTGGGTGTCCACCTACTATACTGAGCATTATTGAGTCCTGCACAGGCATGAAAGGTACAATCAACTTTGAGGTTGTAACATCAGAGACGTTTATAATCAAAAATGGAGTGAAGCAAGGGTGTGTTCTTGCTCCTACTCTATTTGGAATAAACTTCTCGCTTCTTTTGTAGCATGCCTTTCGAGGTCAGCAGGGTGGTCTATTCATCCATCTCTATCTGACGGCAGCCTTTACAATGCTCGCATGCTGAAGGCCAAAAAAAGGATAAGAAAGTTATTTATCAGAGAGCTACTGTTGGCAGATAAAGCCGCAATAACCACCCACTCAGTGGAGGAGCTGCAATGTTCACTATCCTGCCTTTGCTGATGCATGCTGTGAATTTGGACTAACAGCAAAATTGAGAAAAAATTTATGGTGCAAGGTGTTAATGACAGACCTACAGTCTACATTGACGGTGAAGAGCTAGAGACTGTAGACCACTTTACCTATCTGGGTTCCACGGTGAATAGCAAACTATCGCTGGACCAAGAAATCAACATCAGGATAGGTAAGGCAGCAACAACAATGAGCAGACTGACAAAGAGAGTTTGGGAGAACAGAAAGCTCACAATCAAAACAAAAACCCTTGTCTATCAGGCCTGTGTTCTCAGCACTCTGCATTACGGCAGTGAAACTTTATCAATCTATTTGCACCAGAAGAGACGACTGAAGAGCGTTCACATGCGATGCCTAAGAAGAATACTTGGCAACAAGTGGCAGGACAAAATCCCAAACACTGAGGTACTGGAAAGAGCAGGTACTACAACAGTCTTTTCCATGCTCAGTCTACGAAGGTTCAGGTGGCTGGGTCAAACCTGGAGAATGGAGGATTGCAGAGTCCCTAACGACATCCTTTATGGTGAATTAAAGACAGGAAGAGGCTGACCTCTACTACGATATAAAGATTTTGTCCAAGCGGGACATTTATGATACACGTATTGAGGTGGACTGATGGGAACACAATACCGTGGACAGTGTTGTGTGCAGAGAGCATATCAGGAAGCGAATGAGAGTGAAGGGAAAAAATGATTGCAAAAAAAAGATGAGAGCTGGGCGTCTGAGAAGAAACGGATTAAACACAAATGATGACAACAATGATCCTAAAATCTCATGCTATAATTGTGGAAGACTTTTCTTGACACAGACGGGACTTGCTAGTCACACTCGCCATCGCCATGGGCTGTGAGTCCCATACCTCGTCATATGGCAATATAACACAATCGTCTAGAAAGACGGAAAAGTGCCAATCAATCCTTGTTATAACAAGGGTTCGTTCTCTTCAACATTCAATATGCCTTGGTCATCATGGCACTCAGCACCACACAGATGAACAGATTGGGGAAAGAAAAGTAAAAACGAGGCAATGGACATTTATCTTTGATCAGCTAGAGGCACCTCTAGTAAATTCATGCTATACATAATGGATTCCCCCCCCCCCATCCCCCCAGGGCCGCCCCTAATAGAAAACAGATTCAAACTATCCATGACCGTTGCTTTCCTCAAAGTGAAGTCAGAAAATCGATACCCACTTAATGAGGAATTATTTGAGAAATTAATAGACAACGACATTCTTGTTGAGTCGTGCTGAGGACGCAATAGAACATTACATAATGTAATAAGTGGCGTGTGTTTCTTCTCGTTGTCTAGGCAGTGTTCATGCCTGTGTGGTGGATGTCCTTCTCACACGCTCCACGTTACACAACTGGCACAAGCCGACACCGATGTGAGCTTACGAGACATGAATTTATTGACGTATTTACACTTACAAAACAGAATGTCCTGTCGGTGTCCTAGTGAACAGCTCTCGTACCCAAACTCACGCAGCCTTCATCGAACAGTCTTCTTCAAGCATTCACTGACCAAAGTTGACTC
This sequence comes from Candidula unifasciata, assembly GCA_905116865.2. NCBI lineage: Eukaryota > Metazoa > Mollusca > Gastropoda > Stylommatophora > Geomitridae > Candidula > Candidula unifasciata. The sequence continues at coordinate 16,187 of CAJHNH020001125.1, forward strand.
CCATGGATTCACGCTGAGGTTCTGGCCAACTCACACACTGGCATGGTCGATCTCGGCTTCACACTTCGTCGGCAGGGTCTCATTTCTTCACAATCACTCTCACGTTGACATTCTCACTTTCAGTCGTACGTCCTCTCACTCCAACAGGTCGACACAAACTAAACTTGACCAGAGTCAAGTTGACTTATACCACGGGTTCGTTTCACGTGACAACACGTGGTGGTCCTTTACTTTTCACGTGGCGACCTTGGGTCGCCTCATCGTGGTCCCCGTGATAACCAGTGGTTAGTCAGCTATCTCCAGATTCTCGTTTAATCCAATTATCTGGACTATTTCGGTGTTTTAGGTCAGCTTTGGGCCTTTCCCCCAACCATCCTAAACTGGGTGAAAATATCCCCCATTGCACATAAATTTTGGAATTAAATGGATATCCATGGCGTATGCTCCAGCTATCAACATTACAGTCCACAACACAGTTGATAGAAGCTGAACACAGCATATTCCTGGCATTGTGGACACTTTAGTCAGAACGAAAATACAGATGAAGTTGATGGGATAGTTAACACAGACGGATATATAATTCGGGGTAAGCTTAGTGCATGATGGGTATTCACAGCAAGCTCGATGGGCAAAAAACCTTCAAGAAGATGAATCGCTCTTTTTTTTTCTGTTTAAACTAGCAGCCTTAAGATAGAAAATAACGCTGTAACAAGGGCATTAGCATGTCTTACTATTCAAGAGTTCACACATGCGTGCATACTTAGTGAATTGATGAATATGCTCAAAAACATCCAGCATGGTCTCATCAGACAAGAACAGATTGCAACAGTAAGCACTTCACGAATGGCTGCCTTAACCTTCATATTTGTGCATGGCCGTGCGGGTTTTCAAGGCAACTAGCGTGCAGATTATCTTGCACACACTGGACAGCTGAGATGTTATGAATGCATTGAGCAGCTCTTACCTTGACGATGAGCACGCCAAAGGGCATGCCTTAGTATCCCTGTCTAGGCTGAGGGTCGTTGGGTGCAGACTGGAGCTACAAGAAATGAACTTTTTACTAGGGGGACAAGACGTTTTATTCTTCAACATAAAACAGGTTTCATAAGCAATTTTACACTTGTGAATTTGTTTTAGGAGCAGATCGGAGCACCTATAGATCTGTCTGGCGTGCTATGATGATAATCCTTGCTAATCCCTAATCACTATTTCTGACAGTTCCCTCATCTCTACCTACATTACTGCTCAGATTTGTGACTCTTTCAGGCCCTTGACTTTTGACAGACTTGGCCCACATTAATTTTCCTTTACAAAAATGGCAGAGGGGTGGTTGTACAAGAAAGGCAATAGAGAATGTAATATACTTCTAATCCTAATAAAAGTAATAGCATTTTTAAAGTAAAATCAATGTACATTTTGAATCTAATAATGGGTATGTTTATTTTTTTTTTTTAAATAGTCATTGGGAAAGAAGAATTCAGCAGGTGTTAATTTCACAACAACAAAACTTTACTAACAAATTCTTCGCTTACCATGATTTTGCAACCACACGAGTAGTGAATATCCGTCTTTTTCTTCTTCTTCTTTTCCACCTTGTACCTCATCGAAGTGTCGGGAGAGATGTAATGTTCGTTGATGAGCTCTGTCAAGAGCACTATTAAGACTGATGTTCATTTCTGTAAGGCTGTTCTCAATGCCATCACTCCATCTTTTCCGAGGTCTTCCACTCGCTCTGAATATCCAAATTTGAGAAACTTCAGAGTTTGTTCAATTCCCTAACAAATCCCAACGTTATGATCTGTTTCTGGGTAAGTTTAGCACTCCTGCGCTCTTAGTTTTCACAGAGTGCTGAGAAAATTTTCAGAGAAAAAATAGCCGAAAAATGAGTCATTATACACACGCTATTTACTTTGTGCAGTTATATACAGACTGTAGCTGCAAATGATTTCAATGTAGATAAGCCATAGTATAGTACAATCTCTTTGTTAAGAGAACTTTCCTTTTCTTACACCATAAATACGGTAGCAATGGGACATAGTCTGTGTAATAAATTCATCAGGATCGCTAGATTCACAACAGCTGATCGCTTAGCTTCGCTGATGGAAATGCCCCGTCCGAATCACTTTCCAAAAAATCTCAATATTCATTATCATTATTAGAATTGAAAACATCTTAATAAAACAATTTCAGAGTTTTGACAGCAAAAAGACGCATTTTGCTACCTGTATTTGTGGTGGGGACATTGGTATTCATGGCACTCGAAAAAGAACTTAGAAAATGCACTATTGAAAAACATTTCGCAGTGATCCGTTCAAATTATGCAGGTGTGATTTCTGATAGGGGGCAAGTATCTGAAAGGATTTCGGCAAAGTGACGTTCCCTGAAAAGTTTAATGGCACTTCCGAACATTAAAAACAAGTTTGGAGCCGTTTACGAAGCAGAATTTACGGAATACACGATCGACAATAACAGCGTTGTTTGGGCAAAACGGAACTTCTCAATCAACGCTCACATCGTTGCTTGGACCTCATGAATACTTTGTCTTATGATTTGGAGACTTGCTCACTGGTCAATCATGCCTTCAGGTATCATCTGCACCGTTAAGGCTGTTTCCAGCTGATCTCCAACACATCCTGTGTCTTGTCTTCTTTGTATGCTTACTCCGATTGTCGTTTATTTATATCTTAATGATGTCTTACCACTTACCACTTGTATTTTTTTCCTCAAGTAGTGTCTCTTTTGTCGGCGTCTGTGGCTTGGGCGTTGCGAACGCGCTTGGTAACGCGGGAATACTGGGTTTGATCCCTGCTTCGGACGATTTGTCTTGCGCTTGGTTCAACAGTGGTACTGAAAGCTGACCGTTTAGTAAGCAGTAGTAAGCAATGTCAAACTACTGAATGTAAAATTTGACTAGAAACAAATCCGCAACAGCCAAAAAATACTGGGTTGGTTCTGCGACGTTCGGTTAAGGATACTGTGTCTTTCACTGTGGCAAAAACATTTCAGTTGTTTCTATTTAATTTATTTAATCAACTCTCTTGTTTATTCATAGTCTCTTTGGAATCCCTATTTACTTTTCGTTTCTAAAAAAATCTACCAATTCTTTTGTATATTCATATCTTCAATGACCTAATTCAGTTGTTCATTATTCAAGATTTTGCTCCATTCGGTATGGTTGAATTTACATAGAAATTGACAATTCTCATTGCTGAGCCAGCAGTCGAGGTTTAAGTATCAGATGTGTCCCGGTCGTTTGATTGATAAAGCTCATGTTAAGTTGGCGTTTGTATGTTTGCTATTCGGGTTTGTTTGTTGCTTGTCGGTTACAAGCTTTACATCTGATTGTTTGCACTGTTTCGTTATAAGCTATGGAGCTAGCATTTTGCACACACTGCATGTGGGTGACAGTACAAGTCCTGTGAAGGTATTCCGGGAAAAACATCATTCAACATGTTTTATGTACAGTTCACTAATTTATGCACCGTTTCCGGTTTTTTAACTCAATTTGCAATCCAAATGCTTTTTAAACAAGGCGTTTGCGAGGAATAATAAAATTCACGAAGATGATCAATAATTTAAACGTTGAGTAATCTGACTGACAACTTATAATTGTGTCTAAAAGGTATGGCGTTAAAACAAATTTAAAGACTCTTCATCAAAAATAACAAACAAAAAAAAAAAGCAATTATTTAAAATGTGGCAGGTAATTAAATAATTTTGTACATTTTTTCAATACTTCTCTTTACTACGGAGCAAAATAAGGATTTGCAGAACTCTAATGTTTTGGGCTAAAAGGCGAAGATATCACATTCTAGCAGTAACCACAGGACAATATGTCAACCGATCTTTAAAGAGCGAGCACAGAAGAAGCAAAATATTTCAGATAATTATTTCTGTGGTTTGCCTCATTTAAAAATGTCTTTGGTTTGTAATCAGATGAACTCGCACAGTTCAGATCCAACAGATCAGCTCTGTCTTTCACTGGGAAAAAGCGACTTAGACAAGGCAAGCAACGTGCAAGCATCATGGAAGAATGTTGCCTCAGAAAAGGATGTTTCTGGGAAGAGTACGGCGAGTTCTGTCCTGAACACCCCAGACGTCAGACTGAGCTGGATTCAGTTTGTCCTATTTAAAGATTTACGTGTTTTACGAGAGAGTGATGTCACTGATTTGATATGTGCTTTTTGTCGAGGGAGTGGTGTCACTGATTAGTTATGCGTTTTTTTTTTTTTTTTGTCGAGAGAGTTGTGTCACTGTTTCGTCAGGTTTTTTTTTTTTTTTTTGACAAGAGAATGGTGACACTAATTTGTTATGTGTTTTTTGACGAGAGAATGGTGCCACTAATTTGTTATGTGTTTTTTGGACGAGAGAATGGTGCCACTAATTTGTCATGTTTTTTTTTTTTTTTTGACGAGAGAATGGTGCCACTAATTTGTCATGTGTGTGGTTTTTTTTTTTTTTTTTTTGACGAGAGAATGGTGTCACTAATTTGTCATGTTTTTTTTTTTTTTTGGACGAGAGAATGGTGCCACTAATTTTTTAGGTTTTTTTTTTTCTTTTGACGAGAGAATGGTGCCACTAATTTGTTATGTGTTTTTTGGCGAGAGAGTGGTGCTACTAATTTGTTATGTATTTTTTGGCGAGAGAGTGGTGTCACTAATTCGTTATGTGATTTTTGACGAGAGAGTGGTGTCACTGATTTGTTATGTGATTTTTGACGAGAGTATGGTGTCACTGATTTGTTATGTGATTTTTCACGAGAGAATGGTGACACTGATTTGTTATGTGATTTTTAACGAGAGTATGGTGTCACTGATTTGTTATGTGATTTTTGACGAGAGAATGGTGTCACTGATTTGTTATGTGTTTTTTGGCGAGAGAGTGGTGACACTGATTTGTTATGTGTTTTTTGGCGAGAGAGTGGTGCCACTAATTTGTTATGTGTTTTTTGGCGAGAGAGTGGTGCCACTAATTTGTTATGTGTTTTTTGGCGAGAGAGTGGTGTCACTAATTCGTTATGTGATTTTTGACGAGAGAGTGGTGTCACTGATTTGTTATGTGATTTTTGACGAGAGTATGGTGTCACTGATTTGTTATGTGATTTTTGATGAGAGAATGGTGACACTGATTTGTTATGTGATTTTTAACGAGAGTATGGTGTCACTGATTTGTTATGTGATTTTTGACGAGAGAATGGTGTCACTGATTTGTTATGTGATTTTTTTTTTGTGGGGGGGGGGGGGGGGGGGGGTCAAAAGAATGGTTTCACTGATTTTTGTATTTGTGTGTGTGTGTGTGTGTGTGTTGCGGAGAGAGTGGTATCACTGATTTGTAATGTTTACTTAAAGAGAAAATAGTGTTATTGATTTGTTACGTAATTTTTTCTTGCATGTGTCTGTTTGTAACCTACATTCAAGGCACTTTTTAAACAATCAAAAACCACATGGAAACCACTTGCTGTCCATAGTATATTCTTTTTTAATCTACTACATTCTAAACCGTTAAAATAAAACGTTCTAATTTAAGAACCGCTGATCTTGTGTTGTATGTTTTACTTGTTAACTACCATCTAATCCACCCACTCCAAACCCCCCCCCCCCTTTTTTTTTCCCTACATACACACACACACAAACACACACACACACACAAGAAAGCTTGATTAACGTTTTGCGCTAGATATCGATTCGAACCTCGCAAAATGCAACTTTAGTTGACTAATAGTTTTGTGTAACATTTAGGTGTGAACATTTACACTGCGCAAGTTTCGGAATTATGCAAGTTCACCATTGTTGTTATTACTATAGCCGGTCAAGCTAATTGCACATGGGTTATTTACTCTAGTCGTCTGTAACTTTCAAGTAGCAGGTAGGTTTACAGAATGTTTCTTCTTTTTCAGGTTTGGTAGAATTTTGAAATGCATGTAGATAGATAAGAAAACTAAAAAAATAAAAATACTGTTCAACTCAACAGTCTCACCAAAGCTATGCTATCAGTGTCAATCATGGATGCTGTCTTCAGAAAAGAAAAGGGAATTCGTTCCCCACAAAAAAACTGTTTACAGGTATAACAAGGAAAGATCTACTTAGGCAAAATGATATCAAGAAAAGGAACATAAAGCACATAACCAGTACTAAACTTTAAAGATAGATAACAAATCAAGTGGCAAGAAGACAAGCAAAAGACAGAACACCAAAAAGAGCAATCTTATAAGATACAACGGTAACAGACCCACAGGTCGAGTACACAGAACACCTACCGCCGAATTTACAAAGACACTGAAAAGTATTTAAAAATATTTAAAACAAATGACCGGTTCCATGGATCTCTTCCTACGCTGTAGAGAACGAGCGAACGAACGAACGAACAAACTTTATTTTCAAAGGGTTACAAATTGGGCTCGCAGGACCGTCTGACATACAGCCCTTCTACGCACTCATCAGGAGGAGACAAAAGAAGACAAATAAGAATTAAATTTGTAAAATTTTCTCCTCAGACGCTTTGTGTTTCATTGGATTTATTTATGAGCATTGTGCTGTTAGGTTAGTTGCGTATCCTTTACATGACGTTGCAGAATCAACCCCATCAGCCCCTGGCTGTTGTGTGGTTTCACTAGACAAATTTGCGTCCAGTAGTTTGCCATTGCTTTCTGGACGGTCGGCTCACTGATACCACTGTAGAAACCAACGTAAGGCGTATGGAATCGAACCCGGTACCCCGGCATTACGAAGCGTTCGCATCGACTTAGCCACAGAGCCGACTGTGTTGTACTGTGCAGACTTAAAATTGCAAACTACTGAGTATAAACATTTGCTGGGCCAAAGGGCGAAAGTTCATGTTGGATCGATAACAACAATAAATAGTTGTTACAATGTTTGGTCAGAGAGTACACAAACAGGATGTAAGGTGGCGACAGAATACTCATGACTTCACTCGATTGCCGTCATTGTTTCAACTAAAAAATGAAGTTGTTAGTTAGTTAGTTGGGTTATCATCATTGCACTCCGGACATGTCCATAGGTGCTCAGATCCTCCCCTCAGTATGAACCCCAACGTCTGATGGCTAAAAGTACCAGCTCTATGTTGATTAACAAGTCTGCTGGTGTGCGTCTCGTTTTTTGCTATGCCGATCTTAATTCCCAAGTCTGCCATTCTGGCGAGTGATGTGGATTCACTGCTCCCAAAGTCCTCTATCCTTCCCATTTCTCTGAGGGCATTAATAATATCAGCATGATCCATAGGCTGACTGTTGGTAGTGATACCGGATCCAGCCAACCTGTCAGCTCTTTCATTTCCATCGACGCCTGCAATTCCCGGAACAAAAATAAAGGTGACTCCACACACAGTGGACTTTCGTAATGATTCAAGCCATAAAAAAAAATGAAGTTTGTACTTAATGTCATAACTATCCCACCCCCAAATTGTTACGCAATTTTTTAAATGTAAAAGCCCCATGCCAGCTAATGTCGGGGGCCCTAATATAATCTAACGGTTGAACAGGTTTTCTGGGACTCATCTGAATGATGTCACTTTGTGTCACTTTATCGCTCGTTGTGCGGTTCTGATGAGGTTTATTGTCACTCAATTAATGCAGAAATCGCCTCAAATCACATTAGAAAAGTAACATGGCGCATAAAGCATATGGTGTTCGATCTGTATGGAGGACTGGACAGTGGGCTAGGAATGATCTTGTTGCTTCTTTACGGCGATCAGACTAGGTCGTTTTACTGAAACATGCTGAAACATTGCCCATTTCCCATTCGAGAAAAATATATCTGCTTAACACAATGACAAAACTGCGACTAGTTTAGGATTTTAATAATTTGTTAAAATCAGATACTAAGCTACAAATTTTTGGAAAGTTTTCAGCTTAGGTATTTGTTGCCTCCATAGCAAGAATCCTGTCGGGCATTTCCTTTCTTTAAAAAAATAAAAAAAGCTTTTTAGATTACGTAATCTTTGAAGTTATCCCATATATGTGTCTCTTACTTGCACTCATCATTCACATTTAAAGGGATTTTAAATAAAATTATAGTCCCAAACATTATGCAAGAAATAGTAACACAGTTTGTTGCCATAATTATAACTAATATTGTTAAGGAGGAGGCTACTTTCCTAATCAGAAGCTGAACGTGGCTAATTCAAATCGAACTAAAGAGCGAATTTTGACTTGACGACCCAAATGGAGCCCAGCTTTGATTGTGCACATGGAATTGTCCTGGAAAGTAAAGGTTGCGGCTGTGATATGTTTTCACCCCCGGCCCCCCCCCCTCTTTCCGCCCAACAATTGAGTGTTCTGTAAAAACCTACTTCTAGCGACATATTTCCCAAGTATTAATGGCTTAAAAAGGGTCCTAGCTTATTCTTCTAAACATACTGCCTAGTAGAACCCACAGTGAGGAATAAGAGCTTTGAATGTCTTTCTTTAAACATTTATGTCTGTAACTAACGCAGGTCAGTTGAATTCCTGGTCCGCTACGTATCGTCTTGAATGTTTCTTGTTTGCAGTGAGTTAACGGATTTAAACACCTAGGAAGCGTATTCCCAACCTGGTCCTCCATAACGAAAGATAAACTTTGGTTCACAGTATCAGCTGATTTTTAGTAGTCCGTTGATAAAGACTTTGGTCGAAACGTTCGGTTGTGCTTGTGTGCGTTAGTTCAATTCCTTCAGTTGAGTTTTCTAGTCATATTCTGTGTTATATATGGCTTCTATAGTTCCACTACTTTTCCGAAACTCAAACAGTCCTTCGGAAACTCTTTTTTAATTTCATTTTTAATTTTATTTTGCATGATCTTAAAAGTTTTTCAGCTGTATGGCTCATTAAGCTAATCGACTGCTAGCCAGTAAAGGTTGATCAAATTCTAGAGGGTAAATTATTTTTTTATTGCATAGTCTACTTGGCCTACCTAAAACACCTAAATAGGTGGTAAACATATCTTCCATTGAAAATATGTCTTTACCGTTCGATAAAAATAAGGTCAACAAAGCGAGGGGTCAACATAGAGACGTTGTTAACTTTCCGCTGCAATTTACAGCAGATTGAAGTTTGAACAAGGGATCAACATCATGGCATACGGGTAGTCACCCATAAGTGCTCCGTTCTTCTTCTAACTCAAGTCTGAGTCCGAAGAAGCTCAGCACAGTGTACGGGCTCTGTAGCATCGACCGGCTTACGAAATACTTTAGGGTAGATTTTTAACTCCAAATTGTGTCCAAGCAGCGCCGTTAGGTTACACTTTTCGATTTCTTACTGCCAATGAATTTTGTACGTGCGCAGCAATGCACGGGCGTCCGATCTCACTACTCAGAGACCAGGGAAAATACTACAAGTCAATGTCCACGTGAAAAAATCCCTGGCAGACACCATGCCTCGAGACCACGAAGCCCCCTTACAGCAGATTAATGCATAGAAGGAGACCAGCCGTGCTGTAGCATCTAGACGTTCGCCTTCGCATCGAAAGGTCGTGGAATCTAGTCCTACCAGAACCGAACTATATTCTGAAACATGGCTTTGGCTCTCAGGTCGACCATGTCTTGAGTGGGTACCAGGTACAGTCCTGAGAAGTAAAGGCGGCCCACCCAGCGCTGACTAGTTTATTAAATTTAGGTCTAGTCCTTTCATGTTAAATACGTCTGAAGGGATGGAAAAGAATCACACAAAAATGCATAGAAGAAAAAGGAGGATGAGAAGAAGAAGAAGAATAGCCGTTAGGTTTGCTGTTATTTTTACACAGCTAGTCAGTTATAACTAAATGCCTTGCCAAAAAGCAAGCATGGCCTGACAGGCTTCTCCACATCTTTCGACCTCTGGCACTATATATCAGCTCCTTACCACGACAAAACGCTGTCTTCTTCTATCTCTCATTCCACAAATCATCCCTGACGTCACGGAATGTTCCAGTGTCTTTCTTCTCATACAAAGAAGGATTTTTTTTGAAAAATATTTGTGATAGGTCGTCTTGAGACTTTCAAAACACTTAGTAAATTTATTTTTTTTAAATCACACCTGGTAGAACAAGTTAGCAATATTATTGTGGTTTGCCAGTTCACATCAGATTTGCGATATTCACACCTTTTTGACGGCATACACGACTTATGCAAACATTAATTGACATAATCAACCTTTTTATTTTTTTCCATCCACTCGTCATATTTCCTTGTATGTCATTTGATCTTGGTTGGTTTCATGAACCAATTACCAGCGCACATCAATACCTGTTACATCACGCTTTATTACGAACACGAAAACAGCTCAGCCAAAACAGAAATGCAGCGATCTATATAAACACCAACTTTGCACACCTGCACATCAATATCTTATGAAGAATCTGCATGTACGTTGTGTAATAGGCTTTCATTTGCTGTCTTTATGTATGTCTATTTTTGTAAGTGTCATAGATATTACCTCATTATGTCTCCTAATTTAAAAGTGCAGGTGGGAAGCGGGGGAGGGGGAAATGGCCTGGCGGCTCAATGCTCGCTTTCCGTCCCGATGGTCTGAGGTTCAAATTCGCAGTTGCCGAAATTTCCCCCAAAATGTATCTACACTGCCACACTCAGCATAGCATGGCTAACTGGTAATGTCCTGGGAGGTAAAGACGACCAGCTTGATTTTGACCACTTCCCCCATGGAGCTGGGCGAAATAAATGCGGGTCTAACACTGAATGTCAAATCCGCCAAGCGTGTATTTTAATAGTATGTGAAAGATCCCTTTAACAATTTTTAGAGTTCACATTTTGTTACACTTGCGTTAATATGAGAGACGAGTTTAAATGTCACAATTCTGAGAAGTCTGAAGAAAAGATATAAAACCGAACGAAAAGTATATAAGCAATCTTCACAATATAACAAATGCAAACAAAATGTGAACGTTGCGGCTATTGAGCCTTCATCAGCACATACAAATGAAACAATACTACACAGAAATACAAAATCACTTAGCTGGTATCTCGAGGCAGCCGGGTAGGTTGTATCTCAGCAGAATGACTACACCAGTGTTGCCACTTTGCTTTGACAAAAAACATCCAGAACGGAGTCAGAAATATCTAAAAACATCTAATTTTGCGTGCAAAACGTCTAGAAAAAATATCCAAATGGAAAGAGTCACAAATTACATAGCAATTGATATGACTTACCCTATAGAATCATGTCCTCATCTTTACTGAAAGCTGCCCCACAAGATTCACAGGTTAAACACACTGTACCTGCATAACTATAAACTGCAAATAGTAATGATATGGGATAAAAACCAGAGAGACGTGTCGTTATCTACTGTTAGCGGTACAATTGTTGTGGAGATTCATAATTAATGTAGTGGTAAAGGTGCCCACCCCCCCCCCCTTTCCCCGTTTCTTTCTAAGCGGATTATAAAACACAACAAGATCAAAGGCTGAAGCTTCAGTACAAACATCATCATAATTATCGTCAGCAAGTGCTTTTTCGACTGGAGTGGGCGATGATGCTTCTCCACAATCTGCGACTGCAGCTGCGTGTTTCAGTCAGTGTCTCGACACTGTTCCAAAGGCATCATTGAAAACCTTCAGTATAAACCCTGACACATGGGAGGCTGCAACACAAGACCGGACTTTATGGGGCACATAAATCCGAAATGGTGCAACGATTTGCGAGGCATCTGAGAGAAGGACAACTGAACAGCGACTGTGCTCTCCCTCATTGTCTCAAACTCTTTCAGTCACGAATTTACAAGTCACCTCTGGACTCCTATAAACATTTAACCGCAGTTTCACGGCTGATGAACGAACGAACGAATGACACTGCTCCATGCCATGACCAAAAGGCTGTCAGCTCTTCTCGTGTTTTTCTTCTCTGTCTTCCCACTGATCTTTCAAGTAGTCACAACATATTCAGTTTTCTTTTTCTCATAGCCTGACCACAAAAATTTTAATTTTTCTTTCTGATGTTTGTAATAAGTTGTCGTCGCGCCTTTGCCTCTTTCAAAACATTTAAGTTGCTCTTTTTGGCTGTCAAATTAAATCTCGTGTTTCTTCTGTAAAACCACATCTCCGATATTGTTCGGCTTGTTTAATACACTGTCCCGAATTCACAGTAGCGTGTCAAAGTGGCTCTATATAGCAAGCGAAAATTCTTGTCCTTACCTCTAATGAAATAGATTTATTGCTTAAGTTATACATTATCACGCATGAACAGCAGGGAACTAGGGAACTCGGACACATTGTGCTCTGTCTCACCTAATTGTTCTCAATTAATGGGGAATGGGGGTTGGATTCATAATCCTATGAATCTAGCCTCATTTGCCCCATGTGCCACAGAGACGTAGAGAAATAATTACTTGAAGTGTCCTCCCTAGCCATGAATAAGTGTTTTCTGTTTAAAGTATTGTTCCGTATCGTTCATATTATTTTAGTTATATTTATTTACCATTCAGCACAAAATAACAATGTAATTAAACTAAGTTTAAAACCCTTCAGGTCCCTGCTACTATTAAAAATGGCGGCTCAGTTATCCCCAACTGTGTGTGTATGTATATGTGTTGTGTGTGTACTCTCTGTATGTGCTCTGTGTGTGTGTTGTGTGTGCTGTGAATGTGTGTGCGTATGTGCGCGCGTGTGTGTTGTGTGTACCATGTATGTGTGTGTGTGCTAGCGACCAGGTTGCAAAGTATGCAATAATTAAACTGAGAATATTCTAGCAAGTAAACATGCACCTGGTGTCGTCAGATGTAGTCGTAGTGGGTGTTCAAACATGAACCTAACTGTTTAAAGAGTCGACAGATTAGTGACCTTTGCTGCTCATTGAAGCATTCGGTATATGTTCACTGGGAGTCTATGGCGACTATTATAATCTCATCTCACATTTTGCGATGTCAGTTTGAAATGTAGTCTCCTTGTAAAAATTCAAGATGTATGAGAGTCTACCTTCTGGACACAATGGCCCTATCCATAATATCAACATATCCATAGAACACTGCAGTTACATAGGAGCAACATAAATGGCAATACGGTTGGTTTTAGTATTGAGAAATACATATGCACTAATCTCTTGTATACAAACAAGATCTAGTAAGATCTGACGATAGCAGTAAAATTTATCTAAATTACAGAAATATTTGGAGGATAAACTAAAAACTTTCAGCTTATATATATATATATATATATATATATATATATATATATATATATATATATATATAAATGTGTGTGTGTGTGTGCGTGCGTGCGTGCGCGGTAAAGACACGACTTCTTGATCAGATATTTCTGTAGCCATATTTTCCTCTTAGTGTGCTAGACTGATTTTGTTTAACCGAACAGAGGTCGACCACGCAGAAGATGGACAGCAGAAATATCAGGGACACTGAAAAGTACTAAATACGAAGCAAACAAAAGACCCCGTTCGAGCGCTCTCTTCCTCCCTTAACGCGGTGAGGCATGCGCGTATAGAAATGAAAGAAAAAAGAAAAGAGTTACAGGAAATTGATGATGCTATATTTAATGTAGCCATAACTACACCTCTTGAGTTTGACTACAATTCTGAAAAACTTGATTGAAAGAGTAAAATGCCGAACAAAGGGCGACCACGCAATGAAGATCAGGACAGCAAGAATAGCATCAAGGGAGTTAAGGGTGGGGTAAAATGTCATTTTGTATATAAGAAGCAATAGCATCAAGACATTGTTGGATGAAAAGACAGCCAATTCGCAATAGCATCAAGTGAGTTAAGGGTGGATGAAATGACAGTTTGTTACTAAGTCCCAATAGCATCAAGGACATTGACGGTGGATGCAGTTTGTAACCAATTCGCAATAGCATCAAGAGAGTTAAGGGTGGATGAAATGAAAGTTTGTTACTAAGTCGCAATAGCATAAAGGGAGTTAAGAGTCACAGGAAATTGATGATGCTATTGTTAAATGGGAGAAAGAAAACATAACTACACCTAAATGAAATGACAGATTGTAACTTTCGACAGCATAAGGAAGTTCTGAAAAACTTTGTTGAAAGTAGTAAAGCATGCCGCAGACTTTGTGCAATAGGGGTTAAGGGTGGATGAAATGTCAGTTTGTAACCAAGTCGCAATAGCATCAAGGGAGTTAAGGGTGGATGAAATGTCAGTTTGTAACCAATTCGCAATAGCATCAAGGGAGTTAAGGGTGGATGAAATGACAGTTTGTTACTAAGTCGCAATAGCATCAAGGACATTGAGGGTGGATGAAAAGACAGTTTGTAACCAATTCGCAATAGCATCAAGGGAGTTAAGGGTGGATGAAATGACAGTTTGTAACCAAGTCGCAATAGCATCAAGGGAGTTAAGGGTGGGTGAAATGACAGTTTGTAACCAAGTCGCAATAGCATCGAGGGAGTTTAGGGTGGATGAAATGACAGTTTGTAACCAAGTCGAGATAGCATCAAGGGAGTTAAGGGTGGATAAAATGACAGTTTGTAACCAAGTCGCGATAGCATCAAGGGAGTTAAGCGTGGATGAAATGACAGTTTGTAACCAAGTCGCGATAGCATCAAGGGAGTTAAGGGTGGATGAAATAACTGTCTAAAATCTGTTCATTATAGCAGCAGAAACCGGAAGTATGAACAGTGCCAGGAGAGACAAAAATGAGTAACAAAAACTTGCAGAAAGAACTTGTACACGTTCCTTTAAACCCACTAGAAGACCTTCGATTACCGAGTTATTGAAAATGTGAACATTTTATTTCGGGTAGGGGTGGGATGTAGTGATACACTTTATATCGTATTAAGAAAATTGGAATAAACACCAAGTTAGCAATAATAATGTGTGCGAAGCAGAGCCTGAAAAGCCAGAGGCCTGGGATGAACGGTGGGGGTTGGGGGGGGGGGGGGGGGCGGGAGAGATCACCGCTTTTAGTGGGAAAAACTGTGTTGTGAAACACGATAATAATTGAATATTAATAGATTAATGTGTGGGATTGAACGAGTGGTTATAAAGTGTGAAAGAACTAAGAATCATTCTGTGTTTGACGCTTGGAGATCGCTTAGCCCATAGTAGAATGAATCTGTGTAAACTAGAAAAGTTAATCTACTAGACAACCTACTGCAAAGGGTTTCATGACTTACGATAGATGACAAACGAGCAGTGAAGTTGGCGTGTTAGTGGACAGTGGAATAAATGGATGAATGCTCTAGCCGACTCCATGCGTGTATGAAAGAAGCTTTTTGTTGAAAAAAGATTCTATGTGATGTGTAGTTGTGTATACATACATGGTTTAGCTAGAACCGTGAACCTGTCAACTGACCCAAGTCACGTCAGCGGCAGTAGACAGAAGACACCGCAAATCTAGGGAACAGTTTATAACGTAGAGAAGTGTGCTCTGTCCGTTTACTAGACTTTCGATGTCGTGTCACTTTTTGCTGTCATCTAAAGGGATTCCAAACATTTCTGTGAGCTTTGATTATCTCAATCCTCAGAAACACATTGCACGAGATCACGTGAGCTTCTAATAAGGATGGGTTGGTTATTTTACATTAGTTGATTTATTCATATTTCAGTGATGATAAGTAACGTAACACGTCGCCAATAAGAGTCTGTGGCTTGGGCACTGCGAATGCGATTTGTAGTACAGAGAGAAGAATTCGATTTCAGCTGCATGGGCTTTTGGCAAGATAAGTATCGGCAGTGATATCAAGAACAGAAGTTTTATAAAGCAACGACAAACAGCTAAACATAACATTTCCCAGTGAAATCACAAACAGTAATTATTGCGGTGGATGGTTCTTCAGCAGCTTAAAAAGCAGTGATTCCCAAACTGTGAGCCGCGGCGCTCCGGGAAGCCGGGACCTCTTCACAGGGGCGCCGTGAAATGTTTTTATTTTTTTTTTTTTTTTTCAATTTCTTACATACGAATGGTCATACTTTTACTTAGGTTAGGGCGCATTTGAACATTTGTAAAAAAAAAAAAAAAAAAAAAAAAATAACAGCCGCGACTAAGAAAAGTTTGGGATAAACTGCTATAAAGGATACGCAACAAAGTACGAGAGGTAAACAAAAAACGCAAAACACACACACACACACACACACACACACACACATACACACACACACACAACATTTCGATCCTTATCTTTACACATAAAACAAAAACGTCTCCGTTTGGGTTTTGAAGTCTCATTTTGAAGTGACAAAGATTTACCCATTGCCCTCTTACAAGCATTAGTCGCCTTTTGTGACTAATGAGAGCCTTACTGAAATCAGATGAGCTTGGTCGAAGACCGAAGACATTGCTCTTGGCTGTAAAAAGTAAAATTAAAGTAAAGATCCCCTTTCACGCCATTAGACGCATCGGTCATATGGGAAGAGCACCCATATTTTTACAGACCAATCGGCATTGGTAATGTGTTCAGCATTACGCCGTCCGTCTTTACTTCCCCAGGACAGCCATCCTAGTACCCATTTGAGGCTGGGTCGACCTGCGACGTCCCATACCACGATAAAAATCCAGGCAGGCCGCAGTGGGTTTCGATCTCGGTACTTTGGATTACGAGTCGGACTCGCAACGCCTCAGCCATGGCCGCCGCTCTTAGCTGTAAGTCCTAATGAAAAACCGTCCTTTTCATTTGATCATTTTATTTACTTTGTTAATGTTTTATATTTTCTTTCAAGGGAATGATGTCACTACGGATGGCTCAGTTGGTTATCTACACGCTGCTGTTTACATGTCTAGCTGCCTGTCTGTTATCCAGGAAGACAAAATGTAAAGTCGTCTGTAAATTCCAGAACATAACACTGTGTGCCAGTGATTTCAAACATGTGAGTTTTCTTTTATATTCATATTACTCTTCCCTGCGAGAGGTTCTGGCAGATGCTCGAGGCTCAAAGGAAAGGCAAGACGGACGATTAATCAGAATGATACTGGCACCATTAGTATCGCAACTCTTCGCTGGCTGCTGAAGATGGGAATAGAGCGCTTATGGGAATGCCCCAAGTGCTGTGATTTCGGTTCTTGAATCAAATCAAAACAAATAATTCCCTGCTGTTTGTTGAGTTGATTTAGGAACCAACATTATAGCACTTGGGCATTTTATGATAGCAGTCTAGTCGTATGTCCGTCTTGTCCATTCTCTGAAGCAGTGCTGGCCACTCTGCCCAAAGCATACTTCTCTTCATCGGAGTCAGTTACTTTCATGAAAAGGCTCCCAAGCCTGCGGAAGGCTACAATGACTGCCTCCCTATCACTTCCCAAACCAGATAACGTTTAATGAATAATTAGGAATTAACATCACTGAAATGGGACATTCCCAAAATAGCTCTGTCCCTATCTTCAGCAGCAGGAGCAGAGTTATAATTCCAGTGGTACCAATAGCAGTCCGATTGTATATCCGTCTCACCCTTCCCTTGAGTGCTGATCGTCGACCAGATACCTAGGTCACTCCTTGCTATACCAATCTCTTCAGACCATGATGATCCATCAGTTGGGCAGAACCAGTCAGTCTATCTGCAAGCCTTCCAAATTGCAACTTTGATTAACTTTCTGATGTTTAACCAAACATTTTAATTGCTGTTGAATCTTTTTTATAATCAACGCAATTTATAATCTTTTTGTGTTTCTTTCCATCACTTCTACAACCAACACAAAATATAATCCTCTTTTCTTGTTTCTTTCCTATCACTTCTACAACCAACACAATATATAATCATTGTTATGTTTCTTTCAATCACTTATGCAAATAAAAAAAATATTTATTTACTTTTTTTGAGTTTCTTTTCATCACTTAAATAATCAACACAGTATATACTAATTTTTGTGTTTCTTTCCATCACTAATACAACAAACATAATATATACTCCTTTTTGTGTTTCTTCCTATCTGTTAGACAAATATATTAAAATATATTCATATTTATGTTTCATTCTATCACTTCTACGACCAACACAATACATAATCCTATTTGTATTTCACTCCATCATCTTTGTTAACCATCACAGTATATACTTCTCTTTGTGTTTTTTTCCATCGGCTACACAACATACACAATATCAACCCATTTTGTATTTCATATTATCACTTCTACAACCAATGCAATATATACACTATACACGCCTTTTGTTTGTGCTGCTAACCCTTTACCCCTCCCAATATTTATACAACCAACACAACATACTCTTCTCTTCGTTTTTATTCTATTTCTGTCAATCAAAAACATTTTTAATTATCAAAACTTTATGCCAAATTGAATACAATTTCCGAGAACAAAACATGCCAAATTTAGGGGCCCCAAATGGTGGGTCAATATTTTACTTTAGTTATAATTTTAAGGAAATGTTTGGACATCAGTATGAGAAAACCTAACTTAGTTACAGAGTTGACATTCGGTTCAGATTTTAGCTTAACTGAGATTTGAGGTTTGAACAACGGATCAGCATCATGGCTCCGTTCTTCTTCTAACCCAAGTCTGAGTATTATGAAGCTCAGCACAGCGCATGGGCTCCGTAGCAGTGGCGAGGATCCTGAAAAACTTTGGGTAGATTTTTAACTCAAAATTTGGCCCGGGCAGCACCCTTAGGCTTCTCTTTTCGATTTCAAACTGCCATGGGATTTTACGTGCGCAACAATACACTTGGGCATCCGATCTCACTGCTCAAAGACCAGGGGGAATTTAATTACTAGAAGTCCAAGTCCACGTGAAAAAATCCAAGCCCTTACCGGGGATGGAACCTGGAACCTCTAGCACTCGAGGCAGACACCGTTCCTAGAGACTACGCAGCCCCCTCAGCTAAACTATATCTGAGCAGTTACGCAAACTTTTAGCTGCATACATCGAAGAGATGCTTAAACAGGACTGATATGGCTACTGTAACCAGTTACCACATCACCGAAATATATAGTAAAGTAAAGAAGTGAAGACCCATTTTCACGCCTTAGGCGCATCGGGCATGTGGGAAGAACACCCATATTTTTACAGACTAATCGGTACTAGGTGGGTAATGTGGTCAGAATTACGCCGGCCGTCTTGACTTCCTCAGAACATACATCCCGGTACCCATTTTAGGCTGGGTCGACCTGCGACGCCGGTACCATGATAAAAATCCACGCAGCCAGCGTGGGTTTCGATCGCGGTACGCTGGAAATAGGAGTCGGACTCGCAACGTCTAAGCCGCTTAACGAAATATATACCTTGATAAAATAGAAATTTGTATTAAATAAACATATGCAACTTTATCTCTCTGTGATTTGACGGAGAAAAAAGGGGGGGGGGGGTATGATAGATAAAGAAGTCCCATGCACAATTTCATAAAGATCTGACCATATGTAGATATCTGTAAACATTGGCAAAACACTTGCTTTCCTTTTTTTTATATATAGCTGTTCCCTCTCCTTTAAAGATAATAGCATTTTAAAGAGCATCTTGCATATTTTCTTTATATATATTAGACTTATTATACTTGATATATTTGTTCTGGACACATAAATGTATTAGAGCAGATTCAAAAGTCTGTAATTAAGACTAAGATGTTTACGATATTTAATATTATTATATACTACATGACATAACCTAAATATATTTATCTAGTGGGGTTTGGCTAGAGAAAAAAAAAAGGGGGGGGGGGGGGGGGTTAGACAGACTCGCCTGCATAATATACTTTCGTTGGTTTGTTCTTTCTTTCGTTCGTTCGTTAAATGACCTTCAGTAATCCACTTGTTTTGTTTTTTCATTTTTTTTTTCATAATGCCTCCACAAGGCTGCTGAACGTAGAAAGGCGATCAAATTTTGTCAGAAACGAAAAGATGCGGCTGTGAGACCTACTCTGGAATCAGCAGCACAAGCAGACGATATCTGTACGGTACTGTGTTCTGTCAATTATGGAGGCACTGCCTGTAAATGCAACACAGAAATTATCCCTGGCTAAATGGGAATCCTTGTTGTGGTTGATTGGCGAGACGGAAGCTGCACATATTCCGGATATTCATTTGTATAATAATTTATTTATTTTTGTTTTCTTTGGCGATTCTATTAGTTTAAATTCTGACTGACTGACTGACTTTCTACCCCACCAGGACATTACACAAGTGATAAACACCCGATGACACAATGTGCCACCATGTGGATGAGGATCACAGTGGAGAGGTCCCAGAAACAGCGTTCAGCCTTTAGGCCATATTTATGGCCAATCTATATTGCGGCCCCTGGCAAAAGCCAGAGTAGGGCTTCAAAAACGAAAAATTGTTTCCTTAAAAAGACGAAAAGAGCATGTTAAATTCTGAAATTATTCACATCTTAAGATAAAAAGGACAGTTCAAACTGAAAATGGTCAAATGTTACATACACCAGTTCGAACTATATGTATAAGCAGTCAGCTAGTCAAAGTGAGTCTCTAGAGACGCTGAAATAAAGAAGACAAGGTTGTATTACATGAAAACATAGGCAATAAAATACATAGACTCTGAAGAGAATGTGAATATATAGTTTCTGAAATAAATTAAACTAAAGAGACAAGTTACAGATGTCCGTCACATTTAAAGACATTGCACTATTAGGAAAACCATATTGAATACGGGAACGGAGTGCGGTGGACTTGACCAAGCGAGCACGATGTAGGCACCACTACAAGTGAGAGAACATCAAACAGTAGAGAAACATCAGTTGCAGAGTGTACCATGACAACGAGAAACAGAAAGTGTCTAAAATTCACTGCAGCCAACCTTCATTGTGGGCATGATTGAATGATTGATTGATTATACTGTTATATAGGGAGTCGGGAGAATTACAGCCTATGTTAGAAAATAATAACATAGCAAATATATTTTTGTGGCAACTCTTGTTAATTCTCAGCGTCTTCTGTGGGTGCTCACGGTTTTATCTGCTTTCTTAATCGTTTGGGTTGACTGTAGAGGGGTTACATTTTTTCATTCTTCCACTGAATTATTGCGGCTGTCAAATACAGACACATGTGCCTGTCATAAACCCTTGGCAGGGCCATACCTTGGCAAGTGCACAAACAAAGCCCTAACGCTTGATACCCAACACCTGAGGACATAGAGAATATGCTAGTGGGCTGGTGCTGCGCCAGCTGTCGTGATTGGCTTTAATTCTGACGTGGGATAGTTTGTGTTGATATGCCAGCCACCTTTTGAGTTATTTTATTTGCATGTGCAAGCTTCAAGATTTTGATAGGGTTTACAAGTTATTTACGATTTTGTGTGATTTCCACTGGCAACAAGACAACAAGAAACAGAGCCTGTCTAAGATCCATTGCAGCCGTCCTTCATTGTTGACATGAATGATCCATCGATTGATTGATTTGTTGATTATATTGGTAAATAGGGAACGAAGCAGTTATGGGACAACAAGTTCGCTGTGATGTTGGAGCCTTGGCTAACGAGCTGAGAGAAAGGACAGCTCGTTGGTCAGCTGTGATGAAGCCCTTTAAGACAGCGCACTGAATATCTCCTCGCCATCCCAGCACAGCAGTTACTGCTAGTTGACTTAGCTAGTTAAAGGGCCAATTGTCTTCCCTTGGGGCGTTATGGGCGTATAGTACTGGACCTATATTTTATAGACCAATCGACACTTAGTGGGTGATGCGATGAGCATAACACCAGCGGTTGTTACTTCCCATGTTTTTACCTGGTACCCATTTACTGGGTTGACCTGGGTCTTTTTTTTTAATCCGGCTCCGCCAGGACCTGAATCCAATACCTTCAGTTTCACAGGCAAGTGCCTAGCAACTACACCACGATGGCTTCTAGCTAGTTAATGCCAGTTAAATTAGCGGACTTGATTTATAATAACCGTAATATAAGAAAGAAGCATAATAAAGAAATACATAGTAATAAAATAAGTACATCCGTATCTTGTCATCATTTAATCTGTGATTCACCTGTTGAAGAACTGTGAAATGTTGTGAGAAGACTGTGGCGATGATTCACTATGGTTTTGATAGTGTTAAAAAGCTCAAGCTCGAGGCATAGCAGAGGGCGAGCCCGTTTGATCTGAAGACGGCGGTGGTACGACTACATACAGATCGCTTTATATACACTGTATAGCTTTCTGACGGTAGCGAGTGCCAGGATTTGCTCAAGTAGCTATAGTCTGTTTTAGAAATAACTTTAACCAACTTTGAAAAATCTGAAACTCAGTAGCCTCCTTTTGTAAGTTGTTTGGATTTGGCAACAAACAAACATGTAGTTTTCATTTTTCCTTTTTTTTTTTTTTTTTAGCGGAATAATGAAAAAAAAAAAAAAAAAAAAGACTGACAAAGCAGACAGTCGGAATGCTTATAATAAATCAGAAACTAAAGCTTTTGAAAACATTAAACTGCCTGAGTTTCATGGACGTAGCACGCTCAGGCGGTTATCTCCAATATGAGCTTCCTGTGAATGAGATCAACACAATTTGTCATTGCATGTGGGAAAGTCTATCAAAATAATCATCACGCATCTCTGTACATATAAATGATTTTCAGACAATAACTCTATTTTCTGTATTTTTCGGCCTACACAAATTAATAGTCAACCAAGAATCAAATAGATTCACTGCTTTAAGAAAACAGCAGCGCCTGTGCAATTAGAAAATCATTGAGGACATGAAATTCTAAGGCTACAAAGATTTCATGGTAGTTGCTAGAGGAGATTTCGAGATATTTGTTAGTGCGAGGGAACGACTTTTGAAACGGATTATAACGTTCCTACCTATGTTGCTGGATGTTGCTAGTCCAGTCATGGTACTGTCAAAGGAAATGAAGATTCAGTTGGTCTCTATTTATTCAACGCTTTGAACTACTACGTTGTCGAATGTTTGTGATTAAAAGTATATTCTTTTTTTTTTCTTTCATCTGGGCTAAATTTTCTTCAACGAAACATGTCACAAAACTTAACTTGTGCCGCGATAACTCCTCCACCTATCTTCTCCCTCTCCTTTTCCCGCCAAAAATGTGGTCTTATTTCATCTTCCCAGGTAATAAGTAACCACTTATAGTTAGAGCAATGTAGTTTACCGAAGTTATACTGTATTAGTAGTAGAAGTAGTAGTAGTAGTAGTAGTAGTAGTAGTAGTAGTAGTAGTAGTAGTAGTAGTAGTAGTAGTAGTAGTAGTAGTAGTAGTAGTAGTAGTAGTAGTAGTAGTAGTAGTAGTAGTAGTCGTAGTCGTAGTAGTAGTAGTTGTAGTAGTAGTAGTAGTAGTAGTAGTAGTAGTAGTAGTAGTAGTAGTAGTAGTATTAGTAGTGGTTGTAGTAGTAGTCGACGTAATAGTAGTAGTCGTCGTAGTAGTAGTCGTAGAAGTAGTAGTAGTAGTAGCAATTATTGTTTATTATTGTTGTTGTTGTTGGTGCTCTTCTCCTCCTCTTTCTTCTCTTCCTTTTCCTCCTCCTTCTCCTCCTCCTCCTCCTTCTTCTTCTTCTTCTTCTTCTTCTTCTTCTTCTTCTTCTTCTTCTTCTTCTTCTTCTTCTTCTTCTTCTTCTTCTTCTTCTTCTTCTTCTTCTTCTTCTTCTTCTTCTTCTTCTTCTTCTTCTTCTTCTTCTTCTTCTTCTTCTTCTTCTTCTTCTTCTTCTTCTTCTTCTTCTTCTTCTTCTTCTTCTTCTTCTTCTTCTTCTTCTTCTTCTTCTTCTTCTTCTTCTTCTTCTTCTTCTTCTTCTTCTTCTTCTTCTTCTTCTTCTTCTTCTTCTTCTTCTTCTTCTTCTTCCTCTTCTTCTTCTTCTTCTTCTATATTATTTTTCTTTTCCTTTTTCTTCTTCTTTGCTCCTTCTTCTTCCATATATGAATATGTATATATTTCCTAAGATCTTCACTCCGTGTGGTCTGCAACCTAGTATTGCGTGCTTTTTCCCTGACACTTGTGCTCGATTGAGGCACATAGGGCACATCGTTTTATAGTCGTATTCAATGGACCACTTGCCAATAGATGGATAATGTTATCAAAATTACGCTAGCACGCTTTACTTCACTTGACATTTCCTGATACACGTTTTAGTCTGGGTAGAACTGTCAGCCAAGGTCAAATGTTACACAATAATGTACAATATAGTTCAAACATCTGCCGTACATTCCCTGTTAAACGACCAGACTGTTGACAGAGTCAGCTTTTCCCTTTCACAAAAATGATAAGACTGCTCGTTATCTCAGACAACAGGTCTCAACAAGACGTGCTGACAAGTCACGAAACAGAGATAAAAACATGTATTCACCACAAAATCACACACAAACGCACACACATACAAACACACACACATACAAACACACACACATACAGATACACACTTTCAGACATATACCACCCACACACATTATACACATTACATGTTGACTATAAAACTTAATTCACCAGCACTGAACTCATAAAATCTGTCGCAGTAACTTCTTCTCCAGCATTGCGTAA
Organism: Candidula unifasciata; assembly: GCA_905116865.2. Taxonomy (NCBI): domain Eukaryota; kingdom Metazoa; phylum Mollusca; class Gastropoda; order Stylommatophora; family Geomitridae; genus Candidula; species Candidula unifasciata. The sequence goes on from CAJHNH020001125.1 coordinate 40,502, forward strand.
GTATTGTATATGTGTTACTTTCTGCTTTGTTTTCTTCTTCTTCTTCTTCTTCTTCTTCTTCTTCTTCTTCTTCTTCTTCTTCTTCTTCTTCTTCTTCTTCTTCTTCTTCTTCTTCTTCTTCTTCTTTTTTTCTTCTTCTTCTTCTTCTTCTTCTTCTTCTTCTTCTTCTTCTTCTTCTTCTTCTTCTTCTTCTTCTTCTTCTTCTTCTTCTTCTTCTTCTTCTTCTTCTTCTTCTTCTTCTTCTTCTTCTTCTCCTCCTCTCCTCCTCTTCTTCTTCTTCTTTCTCTTCTTCTTCTTTCTCTTCTTTATCCACAACAGCAACAACAACAACAGCAACAACTACTACTACTACTACTACTACTACTACTACTACTACTACTACTACTACTACTACTACTACTACTACTACTACTACTACTGCTGCTGCTGCTGCTGTTGCTGCTACTACTACTACTACTACTACTACTACTACTACTACTACTACTACTACTACTACTACTACTACTACTACTACTACTACTACTACTACTACTACTACTACTACTACTACTATTACTACTACTACTACTACTACTACTACTACTACTACTACTACCACTACTACTTTTACTACTACTACTAATAATAATAATAATAATAAAAATAATAATTATAATAATACCTCTTCTTCTTCTTCTCCTTTTTCTTCGTCTTCTTCTTCCTATTCCTCCTCCCATTACTGCTCCTCTTCTTTTCCCTTTCTTCTTTTTCTTCTTCATTTTCTTCTCCCCCTCTTCGTAAACATTGCCACCCAGCAAAACAGACTTACACAAAGTGAAATCTATCTTGGACCGAGGGTACTGGAAATAGATAGCCAGTGACGCAGATGCATCTGTGCAAGAGCTCGTCAATTAAAATTCAGTCCCAGGAAACATAATTATATTCACCCATGGATCTGCACAACATTCAGTGAGAGAGTGGAGGTGAGGGCGTTGACAGCAGCTTTTCGATAGCTTGATAGCAGCCCAGCCCAATATGTGGCAATGGTAACGATTCACAGATCATGCTTCGGAAAATAGAAACTGCCCGCCTAAGCGTACAGTGGTTTGCATCGCTTGACAAGACTCAGTCAGGAGGATATCGTGGATTTTCTGTGCATGATATTCAGATGCTAGGTAATGAGCAGGCTGATAGTTTGGCTGCTGCTGCTCCATTGGATGATTGTCTACTTTATGACAAAGCTAACGCGGTGTGGGATCTCTGAGATTAACTGGACAGTGCAGCAGAACACACTGACAGATTAATTCAGCGAGAAAAAGGATAGGGGGTGAGAAGAGGGTCTGGAAGTTATTCAACACTGAGGGAAAAACATAGGCGAACTTGTAATCAGGTTGCAACTGATACTTGAGGCATATTGACTCTTTCTTATAGCTGAGGAAGGAGGTGGGGCACATGTGGGATTGTCCTTACTGCAGTGATGCTCTTGATTTATTTATTCATTCTTCTCTTCCGTTATTCGGGTTACTTCATCTTTCTCGACACATGTCCAAACCATTTGCTTTACTGTTTATTCATATAGTTTAGTACTGGTTCCGTTTCAGCTTCTTCCCTGATGTCACTTCTGATCTTTTCTCTCCTAATTATATTTAGGCTTATTTGGAGACAATTTATTTATGTTGTTTCATTTTTATTTGTTGTTGTTGTTTTGTTTGTTAATGTTTACATCTGGCACTGGTAACACAATGCTGGCTTTAAAAACAAAACAAAAATTTACTGTGATCTGGATGCTAAATCTTACAAATTTGGTCTGTAAAACTGGTAACACATGTGCAGTGAAAAGTAAAAAACGTGATAAATAATGCACTAAAACCGAAACACAAAGTGATGCGAGCTACCTGCAGAAGCCATCCAAGCAACTGGTAAAATAAGAGTAAAATGGCTCTGGATCTCAAGGTTAGACCAAGAAACAGCAGCAATCATGCCGATGTAAACAAATTTAAGAAGTAAGTAAGATGGTACTAATTTTAACATAATATCGACACTAAGACTAGAGGGAAAAGGTACTCAAAATTTACTTAAACAAGATTAAGGCCACTAGCGTAAGAACAACTCTCGGAAGCCAGTCTCAGATTTAGACAAAACAGAAGCAACGGAGAGGCAATATCTACATTGAAACAGATAATGTTAAGGATAACCAATGTATGATATCATGATGATGATGTTCAACCCCGCTAGGACATCACACCGAGCGATAAACATCTGATGATACAAAGTGCTACCATTCGGATGAGGATCACCCGGGGTAGGTTCCAGAAACCCTATTCAACCCATGGGTTGGGTTATATTAGAGCCTCCATCAACAGCCTTAGTTGGGCTTTAAAACAAAAACAAAAATGTGTCCCTCAATAGTAGTTTGATTTATATTATAGAAAGGGGTGCACGAACCATGTGTCAGCTACGAAGTCGCATTTATTGACCAGAAACTTTCTCATGTTTGACAGATTACAAGAATTTAATGTGGGGTTGCCTAAAGGATATGGAATTAGCAAATATCTGATAGAATTTTGTAAACGTTTGTTTACATCAAATAAAACTTAAGTACGAACCAAATTAGATACTTCAAAATCAAAAACCTTTTGGAATGAATTCAGGAGTATGACGATATGCGGTATGTGTGCTATACGCTATCTGCTCCACATTTCGTAATGTACATTGACAATTAAAGGAAAGAAGAAATCAGCGAAAAAGAAGATATTTCTAAATAGCTGATAGAGTGGCAGGTGCTGCATTAATTGAAGATGACCGCCCCATGGATCACGCAGACATTGTCATTGCCCTCAGAGAGATAGGACGTTCTGAGGATTTTGGAAGCAACGTGTCTACATCACTTCTAAGAATACGTGAATTGGGAGGAAAGATTGGCACAGCCAAGCATGAGAAGCACAGGGACGCACACGAAGCCATGTTAACCAACATAGAACTGGTACTATTAACCGCACGACGCTGATGAATATGTTGAGAAGGGAATCTGAGCGCCTATGGATGTGTCCGGAGTGCTGTGAAGATAATCTAACGCATAACTTATAACTCATTTCTAAATTTTTTTTAATGACAGTGTCAGTAGTTGAATGGACCCTTTTCCACCCAGCAGGCGTATTGGGCATATGGTCTAAATATGGTCTATGGACTTAAATTCTAAAGACCAGTCAGCACTCGGTGGGATATGAGTTCAACATAAGGACGGCCGCCGTTACTTCACATGATATTACCTGGTACCTATTTCAGACCGGGTCCACCTTGAAGGCGGCTGCCTCTGATCTTTTAGAAAGTTGGTATTACTTTATAACATTTCCAGCTACCAGCGAAAATATACTATTAATATTTTAGCTGTTAGTGGTTTCATACGGTCAATAAAGTATCCATCATTTATAATTTCAGTTTTAAAGGAAGGACCGTCGAGCAAGAATGATACCTCATTTGTGCCTGGTTCTCTTGACTTTAAGCCTAACAACGGCATTTCCGCTGTCATTTATGTGTGATCATGTGTGTAGCATCCCCCAGGGGATGGTTAATGAGGCAACACAGCTGTTGAGATATGGGTGTCACTGCATTGGAGGAGATTGTAAGATTTTGTTCTTCTAGATGTGTTTGTCTTATAAGATTTGCATTTTGTAGTATTAAGATTTGAAGGACGAGAATCAAACAGCTACAAGTCCCATGAAACCAGTTCAACTGTACTATCATATTGGGGTACCCTAAAAGGGTTATGAATTCTCTTCGAAAAGACTAACTGGAAAGACGCAAATATTGCAGCCATATTGTAAACAGTCACAACGCTTTTACGTCTTCGAATGAATGTAGCAGCAGCAGCAGCAGCAGAAGAAAAAGAAGAAGAAGAAGAAGACAAAGAAGAAAAAGAAAAAGAAAAAGAAGAATTGTCCTAATTTTAACCATTTTAAATGCATATATAGGCAAGATGGATATTTAATTGTACTGTACTGTACTTTACGACACATGATTCGATTTTTTTTTCAACACAGCTTTGAATGAAGATGGTCACCGGAATGTGGAATCTGAAAAATTGGGCCCTCTTGCGTCTCCCCCCCCCCTCCCCCTCCCAATTGCCCGAAAAATATGAGGCTCCCCTACTCAAATTATTTCGAAACTGTAAAGGAGTTAAGCCAGGAGTTGTTTTTTTTAACCAGCATACTGATATTATTATTATTATTATATTATTATTATTATTATTATTATTATTATTATTATTATTATTACTACTACTACTTATTACTACTACTACTACTACTACTACTACTACTACTACTACTACTATTATTGCTACTAACATTATTATCCCTGGATGGCTACCCTGGGCAGTAACTGTCTGTACAAGTCGCACGGGTAGGCAGAAACGAACAAGTTTTGCTGCCATATTGTAAACGGTCACTGCGCTTCTATGTCTCTATGGGGGTGACTGCAGTCAAGCTAATATAATGAATTCCAGAGAAATTTGACTAAAAAGCTCAACCAAATGGGAAAGAGGAAAACGTGCACAAAACAACACAACGTAACGTTTCTGGCCAGGCAGCCTTTTTCAAACACAAGTGGACTACACAAACGAGGAATGGAGAGTATGTAGATCTCTAAGGGGTGACGTGAGCGACGTTTAAAAAATGTGATGCGGAATAAATGAAATAAAATAAAATAAACGATGGCTAAAAAATATAGTCACAATACTGGGAATAAAACCACAGCGGTAAAGATGACATATCTGTCACAGCATTAAAATCTTGCTCTGGCGATCATACTACCCGCCTCGCTTTGGAAAATCGCCTTATAAAAAGACTTGGCGTTCTTAGTCCAAAAGGTATCAATATCCAACAAACCTTCATCTAAATAGTTCTAATATTATCACATTTTAAATGTTAATAATTTTATTTTATTTCATATTATTACCATATTCTATTTCTTATCAATATCATTTATGTATCCTTAACACTTGCATTTCTTTTATTCCCAGTATTGTGACTATATTTTTTAGCCAACGTTTATTTTTTTTTTTTTCATTTATTCCGCATCACATTTTTTAAACGTCGCTCACGTCACCCCTTAGAGATCTACATACTCTCCATTCCTCTTTTGTGTAGTCCACTTGTGTTTGAAAAAGGCTGCATGGCCGAAACGTTACGTTGTGTTGTTTTGTGCACGTTTTTCCTCTTTCCCATTTTGTTGAGCTTTATAGTCAAATTTCTCTGGAATTCATTCTATGTCTCTGTATGAACGCAGATGAAGAAGAGGAAGAAAAATGAGAAGATTATTATGAAACATTTCAATAGGGCTTAGGCTCTTTAAGCTCTATGTGGCGTGCATTGTTAAGCTATTTTATACGTTGCACATAACTTAGTCACAATTATAACCTTAAGCTCTCATTTTAGGGATGCTAATTAAACTTGACCATTTGTTTTAAACAAAACTTCAGCAACTGGAGTGTGCTCAGTCTGTCCCTTGACGCACACATTTTTAGGCAAAGGACGGAGAGGGTTTCAGTGTGACCGAATCCTCCTTTAAGCATCATAATAATAATAATAATAATAATAATAATAATAATAATAATAATAATAATAATAATAATAATAATAATAATAATAATAATAATAATAATAATAATAATAATAATAATAATAATAATAACAATAATAATAATAATATTAGTAATAATAATAATAATTTGATGAAGGTGGAAATTATAGGCAAATACATGTAAGATAACGAAATTACTTAAATAGAGGACTTCTATACATTGTTAAAGAGGGTCGTTTAGTCAGTCTCCTTCGAAAATTATGGGAGACGGGAGGGAACTCAAGCGGCATGAGTCGCAGTTTCCGTTGCCTACGCAACAAAGCCGACAACATTTAGAGCACCAGGCAACAGAGGAACCACCCCTTTTATCGTGTTTTTTATTTAATAGAATTTTGAATATATATATTTTTTTAACATTAAAATTACTTTACGTTATTTTTAAGTAACTTTGGAAAGTAAACAGTTAAGTAAAAGACTCTTTACCATGCATTTAGGCATTTTGGGCATATAGGGCTAAACTTTATGTTATAAACCAATCTGTACTCGTTGGGTGAGGAGGTAGGCATCACGCCGGCGGCATTTACTTTCCAGGACTCCGCCTGGTACCCACTCAAGGCTGGTCCACCTGGGAGCCTTGGTCATTTACGAAAAAAAAAGTATAGTATCGTCAGGACCTGAACCTACCACCTTCCGATCGGCAGGCGAGCGTGTAGCCGCTACACCAACTTACCCCCTTCCCCCTCCCCCACTCCCACCCCTTTTCTTCTACACATACAAAAATCACATCTACTCATCTTCACCATAATTTAAACAAAGAAAGGCAAATTAACAAAAATATGAATATGTATTAACAACCCAGATACGCCATCCGAAAACTCCACAACCACAACCGCCATACCACCAGGGCCACAGAATCCCCTCCTGAAGAGAGCTGGAGGCACTGATCCAGACTCACCTGCTTACCCGCCCATGTTGACAATGTGCGAGCTGCTCTGCATGCTACAGATTGGCGGTGATGCGTGTCAATGCAGCGCTCCGCTGGTTCCCGGGAGATGAGGGAAGACACATTTTGCAGTGTAGGTTCGATGACACTCTCTTCTGTTCAGCAGCAATAAAATCAAAATGTTCCACGTATCTAACTCGTCTTCCAGGTTTATGAATCTTTAATAGGCAGGCACACACAAACAGATACAATGCATAAAGTATACAAGTATACAGACATAGAAAGGCAAACAAAGAAACACATAGATTCGCTTAAAACGTTCATATTTATACACAAAAGGGCAAACAACGAAACACACAAATTCACTCAAGACTCACGCATACACACACAGAAAGACACTCACAAAATATTAACTCACAGAGAAACCTGCGCGTATACACACAAACACACACAGACACACACAAAAACATCCAGATTCATATAGAAACATACACACACGCATACACACACACACACCACACTCACAGAGAACAAATTAAATGCACATAGACAGACAAACAAACATACATTTAAACACAAACAGAAACATACACTCACACTATGGTGAGTGTATGCGTGTATATGAATGTGGAGGAACTACGGCTTGTGTGTATGTTTGTCTGTTGCCCTATTAATACCCAACCTCGGGAGTGACTGGTTGTTTTAAAAGTCACATCTTTATTTATTTTTTCCTACGCCTTATATGTCAACATGTCTTTTAGAGCTAATCTCTTTTAGAAACCTGTGTTCTACTAAGAAAGTGTTCAGACAGTAGTAAGCATGGCATTCCTATCCTCAGAACAATCACTAGCATTTATTTCAGTTTATTTTCTTTTGTGCCTGATGAAAGTATAAAGAATTTCACCACAACAGCGTGTTTTTCGAGGACATGCTCTGATCTCACTTTATTTTAAATCGACATTGGTGGTTAGAGGACTCCAGTTTGGAGTAATGGAGTAATGGAAACCGATCCAATGACCCTAACAAGTATGTCTTAGGAGGCAACTAAGGCAACTTCTTCTTCTTCTTCTTCTTCTTCTTCTTCTTCTTCTTCTTCTTCTTCTTCTTCTTCTTCTTCTTCTTCTTCTTCTTCTTCTTCTTCTTCTTCTTCTTCTTCTCCTCCTCCTTCTTTTTCATCTTCTACTCCTTCTTCTTTTTCAGCATTCCGAGCTCTTGAGGTTCATTGCTGAAGATGTCACCCGCCTATATTCGTCTCTCTGATTGGCCTTTTTTTTCCAGTTGGTATCATTTTTGATAGAAGCCTGTCCTTCTTGGATCATGTGGAGGCAGTCGCGGAATAATGCCAAAAAGACTCAATGCTCTTAAGATTATGGCAGCAATGGACATGGAACAAATAATGCTGTTCACGAAGTTCCAGCATGTGATCCTGCTGATAATAGATTATGAATTTGGAATGCTCACCATATAAAAAAGTAAGTGAACGCATACAGAATGAAGCCATGCTGGTTATTCTGGGATGTACAAGAGATACCTAGGTAGTATGTATGCGATATACACTTGCACTGCCTACTATTGTACATAGGCTCACACTTCTGCAAGCAAAGTCACACTTCAGGATCGCTGTAGACAAGAATTACCTCCTGCATGAAGCCTGAGTTATAAAGTTAATGGTCACAGACTGAAAAGAGGAAGGTCTTAAATGGCACAAGTTGAAGACACGCTTAGAATGTGTGCAGGCTTGATAAATTTGGACGAGGAGAGAAGTGAGTCAAAGTGTCCGAGTAATAATCAGATTAGTGTAGATTTCTGGTCACTTTGAGTCGTGAGTGCAGAGACTGGCAAGCTGGTGCTGCAGAATCAAATGTTCAACAAATGATTCATGACAATTCCCGCCATGGTATTATGATTATCTATAAACTTGGCTTAGTGTTTAGAGGCAGAGGAAGTGCATGGGGTTTCATAGTAAAAGCTAATGGACGTCACTTAGAGCAGCAAAGCCTGGCAAATGATATCACATCGTCTTGTTGGAGAATGGAGGTGAAGGTGGTCACTGCTGCCTTCCGCTGGCTGTACACACATGTCGTGATTGTAACTGACTCACAGCGTATGTTCGGAAAGATGGAGACAGGCATGCTAAGCGCAGAGTGGCCATCATCGCTTCAGAGGTCTCGGTTAGTTAGTCTCTTTTGGATAGTATCTCCAGTTAATGCTGGTGTATTGAGAAACGAGCGGCAGATAGTCTGGCTGGCTCTGCACCACTTGGGGTGAACTGATGTATGACAAGCTAGATGTTGTGAGGGTCCTTTGAGAGCGAGTGAACAGTGCGGAGACAAAAACAGATAATTAGATCTGATTAGAATGGCGTTTAGGGGAGCTAACAGGGAATCTGGCTGAGGATGCACTCAAGAGAAAGGTCTGACGGAAGTACAATAAGACAGTTACTGGTACCATCAGAATTGGAACTCTTTGTTTGCTGCTGAAGATGGGGACGGAGCGCTCATGGGAGTGTCCCGAGTGCTATGATGTTGATTCTTAATTCAACACTCAACATTCCTGCTGGTGACACCACGTGTTTATAGATATTTCTAGATTTTATCTCTCCATCGTCTTCTTGGTCTGCTAGTAGTCTACGACCATTCAGATCCCTTTTGTATACAATTTTTACCTCTCTGTCAGTTTACATTCTCTCTGTATGCCCCAGCCATTTCACTAAGTTCACAGTCATGATGCTAGTGATCAGTGATGATATTACCGACTTTTATGTGGCTGGGGTTGATATGCTTTCCCTATCATGTTATTATCATGTATTCTGTCTTGACTAGTACTAACCCAACATCCCATATTGTGCCAACGGCTTCGGGCGGAGGAGCGCATTGGGGAGGATACTAGCCTTATCCTAGGAAGAGCAAATGCAACCTGAAAACTTTGTGTTATGGCAGGATAGACCAGGCTCTTATGCTTGGCTGGCAGCTGGTCTAGGAGGGAAGCTCTGACAGGCGGACAGATAGAGCACTGCTCTTCTGATCTGGCAGCTTCTGCAACCTGCCTCGTTCCAAACGTACTGGTTTTACCTTTCCTTTGGAGTAAACAAGGCAGGTCGATGGAGGGATAATTATAAATTGGCAACATATGGTCGCTACAATACTGTCCAGGCTTTGTGCTATGGAGAGGAGGAACTTCATCCCTGGCCTTAATCGGTCTCGGAAACAAATCGAGAGGCAGCAGTTACGGGTTATAAGTCCTTGTCAGTTGGCGTAGACAGGTTCGCTACGGGTCACCTCTGACGGTGGGAAACATCTTCGAATGGCTAGTAATACTCGCCATCGCTATGGGCTATGAGTCTCATTCCTCCCCATAGCGCAATATAGCATTATCTTCTGGAAAGGCGGAAAGGTGCCAATGGTATGGTATAATATGTCTTTACTAGTCTTATTTATTTTGTGATCTGCTTATTGTAAGAGAGTCAACAAAGTTTTTACTGTATCTAGCTCATTTTCTCCAACAATATCAGTGTCATCTGCATAACCAAGTATTCTTACAGTTTTTCATAATATAAAATCTTCTGTCAGTTACTCAAAATTTTATCTAGGACCAAATTAAAAAGAAACGGGGACAAAGCATCACCTTGCTTTAAACCAGATGTTATTTGAAAAGAGCCTGATTTTCTGCCTCTATATGTTACTATATTATAAGTTAGTTAGTTAGTTGGGTTATCATCATTGAACTCCGGACATGTTCATAGTTCCTCTGATCCTCCCCTCAGTATGAACCCCAACGTCCGATGGCTAATAGTACCAGTTCTATGTTGATTAACAAGTCTTCTGGCGTGTCTGGTGTGCGTCTCGTTTTTTGCTATGCCGATCTTAATTCCCAATCTGCCATTCTGGCGAGTGATGTGGATTCAATGCCCCCAAAGTCCTCTATCCTTTCCATTTCTCTGAGGGCATTGATAATATCAGCATGATCCATAAACTGACCGTCGGTAGGGATGTTGGATCCAGCCAGCCTGTCAGCTCTTTCATTTCCATCGACGCCTGCGTATCCCGGAACAAAAATAAAGGTGACTCCACGCACAGCGGACTTCTGTAATGATTCAAGCCATTGTCTTCGCACCGAACCGGCCTGAACCCACCGTATCATACTCATTGAATGACTGAGTTTACATACGCGGGTGTATTTTTGTGTTTCGAGTCAGGCAAACGCTTGTGCCACTGCCATCACCTCCATGGTCATGCTACTGGTTGTCATATATTATAAGTGCTTTACATAAAACAAAAGTCAAATTCAGGATAAAAAGCGAAGTCCAAAAGTATACGAACAGCGATTCACTTTCCGTCAGTTTACAGTCGGCGAAAGCTGGGTAGAAGAAGAGGAAGATAGCGGAGCAAACATAAATTATAAAGAAGTCTTCATCGACAAGGATTCAAACCTAAGATTTTACAACCACCGTTAAGTAAGCGTTTAGCCACAGCATGACAGTGGCTGCGTTAGGCTGAGTTTAGAATCGAGAAAACATCACTAGGACGTCCACATCTTCAGCAGCCAGCAAACTGCTCCGATGCCGACAATACCAGTAGCGTTTGACATACATACGCCTTGCCTTTCCTCGTAGTAAAGTCCTTTGATCAGATTATCTGGTCATTGCCCACTGTGTTTATGTGTGTATGTTTGTATCTGCGTGTGTGTCTGTGGGTGTGTCTCTGTGTGCTTGTGTGTGTATGCATATTTGTGTGTATATGTGTGCGTCATGTGTGTGTATATATTTATGTTTTCGGGTCTTTGTGTATGTATGTGGGTTTGTATGTATGTTTGTGAGTAAGTGAGTGAGTGCGCGTGTGCATTGTGTGTGTGTGCAGGCGCCTGAGCTCGCGATTGTATACATGCATTTTACTACCCATGCTTTTTCTCTTTTTTCTTGATATTCATAAAATCCATATTGTTATATGAGCATCATAAATTTTACTGATAAAAAACAACTGCTGTGTGAAAATGGTTGCTTGGACGGGCCGAATGAAAAACCTGCCTGCGTGCCTAATTTTTTACCTTTTGATAAAAAAGTAAGTTCGTTCGTTCGTTCGTTCTCCATTCTTTTGTTCTATTGGCGCTTACACATTATTCATTTACTTCTTAGGGACCTTGATCACAAATTACTTGTCATGAATGAATCCATCACCCTGGTTCCCACAGTCAACATTATCACCAACAGAATAAAATCACTGACAACAACAACAGAAACAATAACAAAAATACCATAAGAAAGACACAACAAGTGATATGACTGTCTACAATCTTATTCTTGCTAAGAGTACATCACAAATTAATTGTACACGCAGACTGAATCCCGCTCCTTCCGACTTCTGGGATGTCTCTGACAGTACTCTCCGAACTCCTCCCAGGAGCAGGCCTTGTTGATGCAACACTCCTCCATGATACCGGCGTTTCGCTTGTGTCTTCTGGATCTGCGACTATTCAGGAAAGACGCAGCTGAGGTTCTGGTCATAAACTCTGGGAGATCGTCTGATTAAAAAAAAAAAAGGAATATATTTTTTAAATCCGCAGCACATCACTTTTTTGAGGACGTTGCCCCGTAGCCAACATGTTAAGAACATACCTTCAGAACTCAGTCTTCGACGTTGCCCATGAGTCGCGATTCCTGCAGTGGGCGGTTTAGAATAAAACTGTTCTCTTGGCTTTCAGAAAGTGTACGAAAATTGTATAATGGAAGGACCTGCTACTGACATGAGAGTTCATAGAGGCTACCCACCTCATAGTCTGATCTGAGCATACGAAACCAAACGCAAAAAGGAAGAAATAGTATAATGGCAGATACTGGAACCTTACTTGGTAAGATTCAAACATTTAGCCGTGGATTCATCGCAGCCAACGTCCTCCGTGGAGAAAGCAAAATTTAGAAACTAATCCTACCGCAGTATTTGATGGCTGTTAGTAGATTTATTAAGCAATATTGACTTTACTAGTTTGCTATTAACCTTCAAAAAGTTCGACGCTCATACCCTTTTCAAAATCAGCACAGTGTGCTTTCTTCCGCATTACCCGCATCTGAATGTGAACGTTGATATGATGTCATTGTGAAACTGTGCGCATGACCTCTAAGTCACAAACATCGATAGACACCAATACATTATAAAAATAGGCTAATGCTATTAAAATGACACGTGAAATTCCATGCGCTGGTTCCACGTCCCGACTGTGGGGATGGGGGTGGGGGTATAAAGGAATAGACCTACTGCTCTCTAGCAAGCATGTCGTAAGAGTTGACCAATTAGGTATGTTTCTTTCGAAGTCAAAGTGCATCTGTCTGAAAGGCAAGGGAGCGACCGTCTACATATAAATAACGCCAGCTCTGTCAAATGGATGTGTACACCTGCTCAGGTTCTAGAAGACTTCCCTGCGAGGGTTCTGGGGCCCGATTGTTGGAAAAACAAGAATATTTCCTACTGCCTTCCCCAACAAGTATGTCGTAAGAGTTGATTAAATGGGGTTTTCCTTTAAAGTCAAAGTACATTTGACTGACAGGCAAGAAACTAACAATCTGCATGCAAATATGTCAGATCTGCAAAACGGGTGAGCACGCAACACTCAGGTTCTGGAATAAGACTGACGTCCAGAGGTGGATGAACAGCCACAACTTTTCGCCGTTGAACGCGAAGAAGAAGAACTAGACTTCAGAAGTGATCGAACCACTAAAAATTTGCGAGGGAGTTTAGAGTCAGTAAACGCAAAGAACAAGAAGAAAGAGATAATGGAAATAAATTAGTAAAATAATAATAGCATCTGCGCAGGTCGGATTCCATTAGAAGATGTAGAGTGACACATCCTTTTTAGGCAACCCTGTAGAAAAAGATGGAGGAAAAGACAGAGATATAAACATGTGGATACAAAAGTCAAGAGGAGCTTGCACTGCATTAACATTTCCATTGAAGTCAAAGACAATTAAATACACTACATAGTAAAGAATATTTGACTGTAACGTGACATAACTACAACTGTATGGAGTAGCAGCAGTAGAAACAAAAATGAAAAACAAAAACAAACTGACTCTTACATTAGTGACGCATCGTATACATGATGCCAGACATATTTTTCTGAGATCAGTCAGCACTCGGGGTTGAGGGGGTGGGGAGGAGGGGGGGAGTGGAAAATGGAAGATATCAAACAGGCTGCGTTGACTGAAAGGTATATTACCCGGTACCAATTTAAATTAAAAAAAAGTAAAGTTCCCTTTTCACGCCTTTTGGCGCATCGGGCATACGGGTAGAGCGTCCCATATTTTTACAGACCATCAGCACTCTGTGGGTAATGTGGTCAGCATTACGCCGGCTGTCTTTACTTTCCCAGGACAGCCCATCCTGGTACCCATTTGAGGCTGGGTCGACCTGCGACGTCCCATACCACGACAAAAATCCACGCAGCCTGCAGTGGGTTTCGATCGCGGTATGCTGGCTTACGAGTCGGACTCGCAACGCCTTAGCCACGGACGCCGCGGTAGCAATTTTTGGTGCTGTTAAATACGTTACTAACAAACTAAAAGCATTTGCTGAGATAAATGCTTGTACAGAACTGATGAGTTTGAACACTATGACAGAATAACTAATGTATAGCTTTATTTGGAGGGGAAAGGAGGAGGGAATCAGGGAGCTGAGAGTTAGATGAATCAGCGGTCAGAAACAAGCAGCTCGGACCTGCGAAGACACACACTGAAAATCTGACATTAGTGTAATAAAATAACAACACAAAGGAAATGACGGTGTCTGCCTAAGATTCAGACAGAAGTCCTAAATTTACTAAAATAAGTAGTTTGGATTTAATAAAAGACAATGAGAATAAATGAACTTAAACTCGAAAACACCTGAGGAGGTGAAATACGAAATGATCAAGGTAAAGACAAAGGTTTTTATCCGGATAGCTCAACAAGACTTGAGCGTGGAGAGAAGAACCCCATGCCTTATAGCGAAATGGAAATAGCAAACGAAATTCAGACGTGCATATTCATGACATTAATCAACTGAACTCCGATTAAGAAGCTCAACGAAAAAGAGGGTACATTGGAGGAGGCCACAGGAACGACCGAAGGTTACAACAGCAAACTTTATGTTGTGGGAGCAGCCGTGGTGCAGCGGCTAGACGATCGTCTGTGGACCTAGAGAGCATGGATTAATATCCGCATAGCGCCGGATTTTTCTTTTTTAATAAATGATCTCAGGGCCTAAATGGGCTCATATGTAAATATTTATTAGGTAAAGTCATGGGAAGTAAAGGCGGTCAGCTTGATAGTCCATCAAAGTCTTTTTGATCTATTTAAAAATGAACCTATACGTGTTTATGTTTATCTTTTTCTTGTCTCTCTCCACCTCTTATTTTCTGTAAGTGACCTGTTATGACGTTCTTCACTTTTCTAGCTCTCCCGATGTGTACAAGGAATTAACATTGTCTAACATTTCCTATCATTGCAGTTTCCGTATAAATTCTCATTACATCTAAAATACAGTTTTAAACAATAAAAAAAAAACACACACAGCTATAAGGCAGAAGGATACAATGCTCAAAGCATTTCACTCAGCCCTGTTGGACGTTTAGGACTGGACCTTTGCTTTTAAACTGGTGGGTGATGTGGTCAACAAAACACCGGCAGCCGTTACTTCCTATGACTTAACCTGGCACCCATGTGAGACGGGTTGACCTGGGAGCCAATGTCATTACTGAAAAATGTCTGCCTCAGTCAATTCATGACCTTACGACCTTCAGATACGCGAGCTAGCGTCTAGCTGCTACAATCTCCTGGCTTCCAAAGGTTCTGATTACCGCCTTAGAAGAAGACATGCCTCTTGTCTGGGCACGTCAAGAGAATGGAAAACAGAACAACGTTGTGACGACTGTAAAGTTAGAGTCGAATTTAGACAAACAGTTTGAAATGACCATAAATCTACTCACTTGGAAATGTTGGATGTAAGTCAGTTGTTTTGTTCCATGGCCTCATCTCAGTTGATTCCACATCTTGAATGATGTTTTTGTTACTAGGTCTATCTATTGCACGCCGTTTTCTGTACGGAATTCTGAATAGAAGATGTTCACAGAAAACGTCTTAGTCATAGTCTTGGTCGAGGTTTGAACTTCACTGGAGTCAGGTTTCCCCATATTTTACTCTGTTCCATGTGCAAATCAAATGAAATTTTCCTCCCAGTCGCATTTGAAAAACTGGTAAACAAACAAGTAATCCCGGAACAAAACAGAAGTATGCGTACGCAGTAAATGCACTTTTTAGTTGCTAGAGGCGCCAAACCCAACAGTTGCCACCAGAAATGCAGTTTGTCGGTAAATAAGTGGTCAATGTTATCTCTTAAACATGAGTAGCTGTGACAATGTATTATGTGTAATGGCAGCTTTTGTGATTGGTAGTTTGCACCAACAATGAACTGCAATTCTGGTGTGGAACAGTTAGTGTTGGCACATCGGACAGCTGCCTCGTGTCCTTTCAAATTGCACGTGCAAGCTTCAAGCTTTTGCTGGGTTAGAAGTTTCTCAGTTTTCAAATGGGACATTTTAAAGATTTCCTCCGGTATAGAAGCGAAGCAGTTACATTGTCACCAGTCTGCAGTGATGCTGGGTTCTTGACTAACCTCTGACGAAAACTTTCCAGTTAGTTAATTGGAGGGGTGGCAGTTTGGATGCTTGATTCATTGGTGCTTTGGGTGAATGATTGGAATGATGGTTGGGTGAATTTGTGTGTGTGTGTTTGTGACAATTCAGACACTATACATACAAATCTCAAACTACAAAACCTGTAATCATTTTTTCTAAAAAGTAGGTGGTGATGGCTCTTCACTCCCACATGATCAGGAAAATCAGGCTCTTGTCATGCACCATCCATATGGAAACGACATACAGGCTTTTACTTCTTGATCTTCTCTTTGTGTTTTCTCTATCAATTGTGCCATGTCTCTTCATTTCGTTGGGTCTGCTCCATTTCATGATTCCCTTCAAGTCGGTGGGTCTGCTTCTTTTCATAACATGTCCCCGTATGTACAGGAAATTCACGATTAGTTGATTGACTGACCGATCATCCTCATTGTACATCGATGTCCGATAAACACCCGGGTCCCATCTTCAGTATCTCCCTCAGTGTGTGCAGACTCAGAATAACCTTTTCTTAATGGCTACCTGTATAATTTCCATGTCTGGAAGACACATCTTTTGACATGAAGATTTTGTAGTCTTTTCAAATCTGTCGATGCACCATCTTTTGACATGAAGATTTGGTAGTCTTTTCAAATCTGTCGATGCACCATCTTTTGCTGAATTATCTACTCGCCCTGCCTCATTGAGAACATAGAGAACATCGACCCGGTATACTGGTTTTCTGGTGCCTTTTGTGGCTCTGCCAGCAAACCAAATAGTTCGTGTATTCCTTTTTACCCCCTAGTGTTCTGGCCCAAAACAAGGGAGGTGGAGCAGAGATTGGGGACACATAACTTAGCTCATTTGGAAAGGCACGCCAGAATTCTGAACATGCACTGAAGACAAGCTCTCTGCATGTAGTAGGGAAATCCCAGGTCGGCGAAGTGAGCCTTCTAGTGGAAATCAAGCTGTATGCATCAAACGAGGACGTACCTCCCACCACCCCTGAGAATAGCCAGTTTTGATTGTTCCAATCAATATTCGACTTAGCCATAGTTGAGGAAAAGTAATCTTGCATATTTTGAGTTATAATAATCATCAAACTGTGTCTCAACTTGAGAGATAAATCAGTATCCGGATGTTTCTGTCCCTATGACAGCTTATTGAGTCATGTGCGCTTCTTGTTGTCTGAAACCCACTAGCAAGCGGGGGAAAAGACAATACAAATAACCACAAACAGTTGTTAGGGATAAACGTGAAATATAAATGGTAATTCAATACGACAACAAATGGAATCGGTCCATCATATAAGTCAGATAATTACCGTAAGTATCTGTATTTTTTTGTTTAGCTTTATTTTTTTTTACCTGTAAGGATCAAACTGACAGGAGAGGTTAATTGTCCAGGTGAGTTGATACCGACATCGCCTATGACACTCCGTGTGCCAGGCTGTTAACATGTCTGGTCTGGATAACTGTGAAAACCTGTGAAATACAACCTTATTTCAGTATTTAGAAAAACAATCCATTCGAGAAGTAGAATAAGTGAACTTCATAAAACCTTGTGTTTTTGTGTCACAAGTGACAAAATTTACATGGTGATTAGATTTTCTTCACCAGTATACGACACAAACGGACAAAACAAAAATGAAAACATAAATGAATCTATGAATTATGAGCTTGGTTAGGTTATCTTGGGGGTACATAGAACACGATAACATGTACTCAGAGTTTGCTTCAAATTGTAAATCAGCACCCCGATGATAGTGCCAATCCTGTGCTTTTTTAAGCAGACTTACTATACGTCCAGTGTGCCTGTCATAGATGGCTGCGCTGAAAATCACTTCTTTTTTAAAGTTTAATTTTTGTTAGAAAATACCAGTGTATGCTTGGGGAGTAGGGGTTTATGTAGCCTAAGGAGTAAAATGTCACTTCATCATTTCAATACGGTATTATATAGGAAGTAGGCACAACACAGCAGGTGCTAGCAAGCATGTGTAAACAAATTTAATATACGACACAATAACCAACATGAGAATGGAAGTGAAAGGAACAACAGATTTTCTTTCTTTGTCTTTTCTTTATTCTCTACCATTCAGTGTTGCTTTATTCATAAGAATCCTTTTCTTTCTCTAACATTCAAATGTTTTCATAATTATTTTACAAAACCACGACTTGGCAGTTTTGACATATTTTTTCATTTATCTTCTGACATTCACTTCTTTTTTATCAGTTAATTGTATCACTCTCATCGGCTCTATGTTCAATGCAATGTTTTCACAGATGTACAGCCTCGGTGGCGCAAATGCTTCACATTGGTTTGCCGACGCGAAGGTCTTTCATGTGAATCCATAGCAAGTAGGATTCTTGTAACTGGCTGTTGCTACCAGGTTGACTTAGCGAAGAATGAGTACAATGGTGAAGGTCTAATGTTACGTGAAGGTCTACGTGTAGGTTCTTGGCTTCTCATTTTCAGGGGAAAATAATAAATCCACTACCCCTCTACAAGCATGCAGTAAAACGTTACTTAAGTTTTTGCTGAAATAGGATTATAGTTAATTAGTTCATTAGTTGGCTATTTGGTTGGTTGGTTGGTTGGTTGATTGGTTGGGTGTTTGGTTGGTTGGCTGGCTGGTTAGTAAATCGACCGATCATCCTCATCGCATATCACACAAGTCCATAAGTGCTCTGACCCCATCTTCAGTATCTACCTCAGTGTGCAACAATTGATAGCACCAGTGTCCAATTAACCATCGTCTACTGAATCATCTTCTCGTCCTGCCTTCCTTAGAGAACTAAGAACATCACAATGGTTTAGTTTTTCCTGAACCTATTACAGACCTGCCAGCAAGCCAGTCTCCTCATTCATTCCCTCCAAAAAGCCTTTGTACTCTAAATGGACCTCAAAGATAATTTCTCATCCTTTTCAAACTGAAGATCGTTCGTACTTTCTTTCTATTCACAAACATATGAACCATATGAACGAGTACTTTCCTTTCAATGTATCGACAGACACTAACAGTGCAACATGGCTAACTGGGCGTATTCAAGATAGAATTAAGAGAGACATCTGCGTTTTAAGTTGGAATTGCTAGCTGGACTGAATTCCACATGGCACCAGCCGCAGGGGACGCAACCTACTTCATTCAGCCCAAAACTCGCATTATAAGGGACAATGAAATTAACTCCCCCGTTGAGTTGGCCGTCCTCTGTTTAACCGGTATAGATATCCTTAGCAGTCGTGGTAGTTAACTCGCTCGCCTGCTAGCTCGGTGATTATTGATTCGAGTCCCAAGCATGTGGACTTATAAATATTAACATGCCCTTCTTGCTGTAGTAGTCACCCCTATGTGAGGTGCAATTTTTCGTTCTTTGAAGCCCCACCCTGGCTTTTGCCGGGGACCCTGAATATAGCCGAGCTTCAAATATGGCCTGAAAGGCTCTCTAAGACCTCTCCAAGGGTGATCCTCATCCGCATGGTGGCATTTTGTGTCATCGGGTGTTTATCGCTTGTGTGATGTCCTGGTGGGGTACAACAAGAGAGAGAGAGAGAGAGAGAGAGAGAGAGAGAGAGAGAGAGAGAGAGAGAGAGATTGAGAGAGTGTCATGTTATGTCATGTAGAGATCGCATTCTATTCATTCATTTCGATCCATCTAGTGCAATTCCTTTGATAACAAGGATGAGCTTCAGTCCAGCCCATCTGGCTTTCATATCAATGTTCATTTTAAGGCTTCATTGTTTCGTTGAACACCCTCATTTCCTCAGTCGCCTTATTTCATGACTGAGTGCCAGTCTGGTGACGCTCTGCTCTTTCTGTCTCAGGATGAGCCAAGTATGGCGTCATCTCCTTTCTTTTACAACTGTTTCTAACTAGGGAGCTGCGTGGTATTGAGTCATGGTGTCCGCCTCGAGTGCTAGAGGTTCCGGATTCAATCCCCGTTAAGGACTGAGATTTTTTTTACGTGGACTTGGACTTCTATAATTCGCTCTGGTTTCTTGGTAGTGAGATCGGACGCCCGTGTGCATCGTTGAGCACCTAAAAAATCCCTTGGCAGTTGGAAATCAAAGAAAAGCCTAACGACACTGCATGGGCAAAATTTGAAGTTACAAATCTACCTAAAGTATGCCAGGATCTTCGCCGGTGCTACAAAGCCTGTGGGCTGTGCTGAAATTCTTCGGACTCAGCCTTGAGTTAGGAGAAGAAAGGAGCACTTATAGGTTACACTCGTGTGCCGTGATGTTGATCAATTGTTCAAAAACTCAAAACCTGTTGCTACACATTTTTCCTTGTTTTCACTCCATTTTATTTTCTATATTTTCCTCTTGCATTTGTTTTTGACTCCCATTTAACTTTCGTTTCGTATCGGTAGTGGCTCCCGAATAATAACTGGCATATGTTAAAACTGAAATAAAATTAGAAATGAAAATATATAACTTGGTTTTAAAACTACCCAATTTGATTTTCGATATTTTGTTAAAGCTTTTTCAGCTGCGGGATACCTTGCCAATGCCGGTCGTAATTTTTCGCTTGATAATCAAAATGACTACTTAAAAAATAATTACGTCTGTTGCGTTAATTCTTTTTGTCTCTAGTGTTAATTCTGCAGGATCTGGTGTTGTTGTGTTAGCAGAACAAAATCATCAGCAAAATTGATAACCTACAGCTGCGTCCCCCCCCCCCCCCCAGATCAAAGCAGGTTTTTCTAACACAGTCCCTCCCCCCCCCCCCACCCCCAGTCAACGCAGGTTTTTCTAACACAGTCTCTCTCCCCCCCCCCCCCCCAGTCAACGCAGGTTTATCTAACACAGTTCCCCCCCCCCTATTCCCCCCACTCCCCAACCAATAACCTGGACAATGGTTGTGCATAAAAACTTGTGAAAAAAATACTTCTACGTTTCACTTCGATTTTATCCTCACACCTTCTCTTAAACCATCGTCTGTTAGCACTGTTTCTATGATAGTCTTTGTCAGAATGGGTGACAAACCAAAACGGTGCGTAGAATCGTTTTATTTTCGTTCTGCAGTAGATATTTATTTTTGTTTTCGGGGTGGGTGGGGGGGGGGGGGGGGGTAATAATGTGTTGTGGATAAAGAGTGGCGGAAATGTTTGCCTGTGTTTAAACCTAGTAACTAGTCAGCCAGTGAACCACAAGTCAAAAACAAATCAGTCAAAAATATCTCATCAACAAGCTAATCCTACACCAAACCAGACAAGCCAGCAATACAACCATGGGCACCTTGGGCACCATCCCCTTCGCCAAACAACTATTTCGTATAAGGCTAAGCGTGGGTCCGGTTTTCCATACATTGAAGTCTCTGTGTTGGTCTCGGGACTCCATTGGTGGGGGGGGGGGGGGGGGGGGGGGGGGGGTAGACCCAATGCTGCCTAATAAACAAAATATACAAAACGGATGTGTCAAGTGCTTTAACAGGGTCATCAAATTCCATAAATAGATTAATATCCAGAACTTTCCCCCCGAGTCAACATTAGATGAACGTTAAGCGGAAGAAGAAGAACACGTATTGAAATTATCTTAAAAAATTATTTAAAAAGTAATTTGTTTTACAATTAATTTTAGTTTTTACATATATCATTACAATTAATTGCAATTCAGCAAGTGTTTAATTAATATTACGATTATAGGTATTCTCAAAAAAAAGGGGGCGGGTGTTCCCCCCCCCCTCACACACACACACACACACACACACACACACACACACACACACACACACAGAGAGACACTCAAGGTTTTTCCTAGTGTCCGCGTCGACAAACCATGCAGCCATCAAACTAATCACACAACCATGTGAACATCCTCCCATGAAAACATCAAACCATGTAAACAATCAATCATACAAACATGTAAACATTCACCATGCAGACACTAAACTTTGTATCATACAAACAGCTAGCCATGTCAACATCCAACCATGCAGACACCCAACCTTGTATCATACAAATAGCTAGCTATGTCAACATCCAACCATGCAGACACCCAACCTTGTATCAGACAAACAGCTAGCCATGTCAACATCCAACCTTGCAGACACCCAACCTTGTATCAGACAAACAGCTAGCCATGTCAACATCCAACCATGCAGACACTTAACCTTGTATCAGACAAACAGCTAGAAATGTCAACATCCAACCTTGCAGACACCCAACCTTGTATCAGACAGCTAGCCATGTCAACATCCAACCATGCAAAACATTCAATCAACCAACCTGTTTGTGGTGTCGCGAATGAACTGATTCAATGATGCAAAACATTCACCCTGCAGACACCCAACCTTGTGTCAAACAGACAGCTAGCCATGTCGACCTCCAAGCTTGCAGACAGACAATCTTGTATCAAACAAATAGCTAGCCATGTCACATCCAACCATGCAAAACATTCACATTGCAGACACCCAAACTTGTATCAGACAGACAGCTAGCCATGTCAACATCCAACCATGCAAAACATTCACCTTGCAGACACCCAAACTTGTATCAGACAGACAGCTAGCCATGTCAACATCCAACCATGCAGACACCTAACCTTGTATCAGACAAACAGCTAGCCATGTTAACATCCAACCATGCAGACACTCAACCTTGTATCAGACGAACAGCTAGAAATGTCAACATCCAACCTTGCAGACACCCAACCTTGTATCAGACAGCTAGCCATGTCAACATCCAACCATGCAAATAATTCAATCAACCAACCTGTTTGTGGTGTCGCGAATGAACTGATTCTCGACATCTGTCATTCCTTGAGATAACAGCACATCCACAAGAACACAGGCAGCAGCGAAACCAAGCCATGCCTTCGTCATGCTGGTCATCCTTGTGGTCGAAATACAACCTACAAGATCCACCAACAAAGTGTTCAATGCTGCAAAATTACACCTGCGGTTGTCAAACAATTGTCAAAGTCAATGCAATCCCCTTATTCTTGGCGTTCAACCACAGAAAGTCCTAGTTGTTAGTCTACTTAGGGACTTTGATCTTGTTGCAGAAATTAAATGTTGCGTGCAATTCCATTTTGCAGTTACTTAATGTATGCAGACTGTTGGTTTCTCTGGTCTCGACAAATGCACTTCATCATGCTTGGGGGAGGGTTTGGGGCAGTAGGAGGATTATATTTTTCGTTTCCAAAATAGAACCTGGAGTCACACAGGTTGCAGTTAGTTGCGTATCCTATACAGGACGTTGCAGAACTAACCTCAGCATTGTTTTTGGTGTTGCGGTTTTTCTAGGCAAGTTTACGTCCAGTAGTTTGCCATTGCTTCCTGCACGGTCGGGTCTCGATACCACTGTCGAAACTAACGCAAGGCGCAATGTCCGCAGCTGGGATCGAACCCGGCATCCCGGCATTACAAAGCGCGTTCGCAAGGCCTAAACCACAGACTCTGCAGGTAGTCAGTGCAATATTTCTTTGTTGTCAATTGTAAACCGGAACACAGAAGACACAAACAATAAACTGCAAAATGTATTGCCTCGCATATTTCGCTTTACTTCATCCGGCACATACTACAGTAATATATGAATTAATTGAGGCGAATAATTGAATCAAAAATCAGCTATAGTAGTTATGCAGGACTAGGAGTTACGAACTAGTTTCGAGGAAGGTAGCATTGCCTAGTGAAGTTACCAAGAGCCGCAAAAAATGCTGAAGTTGGTTCTGCTATGTCCTTAAAGAACACACAGCTAACTTCCTGTTACTCTTCTGACAGCTGCAACCATAGACTCACCGTGCTGTTGTAGTGATTCTCTTGTGTTTCTTTCCATCGTGTTATTGGTCTACCTTGGGCTCAACGTCCTTCATTCAGTGTTTGTCTCGTATGGTATTGCGTCACAAGACATTCTAAGTGGGCAAACGATTTGATTTGCTGACTTTGCTTGAAATGGAGAAGTGTTCTGTGCTGACTGTTTCCATAATTACGTCATTCCTCTTCTCTTCTGGTCAGAGCTGCAGCCCTTCTCAAACTTTTCATTTCCCTGGTTATTAATTTTTCATTCTGGTTTGTTGTGATTGACCATAACTGGCATTGGTAACATACGGTTGGAATGAATATGCTTTGTATGAAATGTGTCTATGTGTTTTGTCGGCTCTGTGGCTAAGTCGATGCGAACGCTTCGTAATGCCGGGATGCCGGGTTCGATCCCAGCTGCTAGCCATGCGCCTTGCGTTGGTTTCGACAGTGGTATCAAGAAAGCCGACCGTCCAGAAGCAATGGCAAACTACTGGACATAAATTTACCTAGAAAACCACACAACAGCCTTGGGCTTTTGGGGTTGGTTCTGCAACTTTCTGTAAAAGGATAGGCAACTAACCTATATGTTTTATTGGGGCCACGATATTTCATTTGACTCTTTATCTTTAGACTATGAAGAAACTGCAGAAGCTAAATCTCTTGCTCGCTGACTTTCTGGTCATCATCATAAACATGTGTAGTATGGTCACAGACTGCCGTTGCTTGTCTGATCAGTCCACTCCACGTCGGATCGGTCACTTGCAATCGACTTCATATGTGTATGTATAAGGCTGTTCAAGCCACTTTCATTTTGTATCATGATGTATCTTGGTATTCTTCTTTTTCTTCTTCTGCGTTCATCCGAAGATGTAATTGTGTTGTGTCCGTTTACAGTATGGCTGCGATATTTGCACCTTTCGGCCAACACATCCGACTTCTGCGGGCATTTGTTGACCGGGTTAGCCTTTCCGGTGTATCTTGGTCTGACTTTCCTCTTCTGCTTCCTCTTTCTCTTTCTTTTTTATTTCTTCTCATCCTCCATATATTTTTTAATGTCATTCTGTAGCCTCTTTCTCCGCGTTTGTGTTTGTTGCTGTCGTTATTTCTATGCCACGCAAGTGTCTTTTTTTTTTCACCTCTTGATTCACTGAAGTTTGTTAAGCTTTCTCCAGCTGCTCAAAATTGGTAATTCTATCATACCATTTAATTCGCTTTACACTAGGTTTTAAGGGTCATTAAATTACCGAAATTTTGAACAATTTCTTTTGTCTTTAAATTAGGGCTGTGCTGAATGTTCGCTTCGTATTCGCTTCGGAGCCGAATAGTCGACCTAATAACTATTCGGTATTCGGCCGAATACTTGCGATAGACTGAAAAAACTATCTCATTAACACAATAGTTGCAGGAGGTTTTGAAAAAGGCGGAAGAATGAAAAAAACTAATCCCAGAAGGAGACAGTCATTATTATTATAGCCATGTTATGAAAAGAGGGAAAATGGAACATGTGGTGACCACTGGAAAGATCTTGGAAGGAGTGATAGGGTAAGACAACGAGAGAATATTCATGACAGTCTTGTTGCATGGCATGAAGGTGTGCCAGCACATGAACTAATACTTGCTGCAGGAGATCGGAAATTCTGGCAAGGCTCACGCCAGTCGGCAAGGCACCTGATGATGATGATGATACACTATTCGTATTCGTATTCGGCCGAATAGCTGGTCCCACTATTCGTATTCGGCCGAATAGTGAAAATCCCTATTCAGTACAGCCCTACTAAGAAGAACAAGAAGAAGAAGAAGAAGAAGAAGAAGAAGAAGAAGAAGAAGAAATGGTGATGACGACGAACTATTAAAATTGCCGTCATAATAACACGGCAACTTCCCAAAACTTGCAAACAAATCTTACCTTCCATTCTGACCCATCAAAAGACCAAATGATTGTCTTCTGTCTGTCTTCTATGAAACCTGATAACCGTGTTGGGCTGCAGCTTAAAAATTCAGACTGTTATAATTCCCGCATGCTTGCCTCCCAGTGGCTACAACCTTACAGAAAGCATTCTCAAGTAGCTGCGGACAAACTTTGCCATTGTTGCTTCTACCGACTACTGGCTCGTCCTTCCGTTTTGTATGGAAACCATTCCCCCCTGAAGGGAAAGTGACGTCATAATTAACTGTCCATTATTCTGCGTGAGCCATTGCTGGACTCCTGTAAATTCGAATCCCTGGACGCGAACAAATTAGGGATTGGTCGACTCCCACTCCGAACTTTTTGACGATACACTTTTTTTTTGCAAACTCTTGTGGGAAGTGGGATGTGATTAAAAAACTAGTACTTCCTTCTGTGAGAGCCGTCCAACACATCATTGTTTGTTTATTGCGTGGGGAAAGCAGTGAGAAGACAATTTTTTTTTTTTCACTCCTTAATTTAGGGATACTGTTGTTAGTGTTTTACTCATTTTATCACTAATAACCTTTTGTATTGTAACTTTCTGTAACCTTTGGTGTCATTTAATGTTTGGAGATTAACTCTGTCTGCATTCCATAGTCGTGGATATTAAGCTGTACGATAGACATGCCAATGAAAACACCTTTTTAGGGTGCCTAATTGGTCGTGTAGATCCTGTACTGACCAGATAGCCACATTACGTATTATAATAGAACTAAGCATTGAACTGATCTCACCACTTTACATTGGATTTATAGACTAGAGCATTTGAAAGCATTGATAGAGAATCTCTCTCGAAATTGATAAGGCACTATAGAATCCCACAAAAAATTATAAACTTAGTAAAGGCAACATATAAAGACATGAAATGTCGAGTTCTTCATGGTTAAAAGCTAAGCGATACATTTGAAATAAAAACAGGTGTGAGACAGGGATGTCTTTTGTCGCCTCTCTTATTTTTACTGGCTATAGACTGGATTATGAAAACAGTAACTGCTAACACCAAGAATGGAATTCAGTGGACTCCGACAAAACAGCTTGAGGATCTGGATTTCGCTGATGATATTTCTCTTCTGTCCCATTCACGGAATCAGATGCAAGATAAATTAAATATACTAGATGCGAGATCACAGCAGCTAGGTCTGAAAATCCATAAAGGAAAGACAAAGATGAGAATAAATCAGGCAAGTAGTAATATGGTTTTCTCTTAATGGCACCCCACTCCAAGACGTGGAGTTGCACACCTATTTTGGCAGTAATGTAGATAAAGATGGAGGAATTGATTGAGATATTTTAAAAAATACAAAATATTACAAACGACAAGAGGAGCTTTCATAACACTTGGGAATTTGTAGGGTTCACACACAAAAATATTTAAAAAAATATTAAACTTAAAATTTTTAATTCTTATGTCAGATCAGTACTTTTGTATGGGGCGGAAACACGAAGAACAACTAAGGCAATTACAAATAAATTACAGACATTCATACACAGAATAGAGGAAATTAAATGGTATGATAGAATAGCTAATGTAGAGCTTTGGGAGAGAACTAAACAGGCTCCAGTTACCAAGAGGTGAGGAAAAAAACTGGCGTTGGATAGGGCACACATTGAGAAAACAGGAGAACAGCATAACTGGAATGTCTTTTTATTGGAACCCACAGGGGCATAGGAACAAAAGAAGGCCAAAAAACAAATGGAGAGGAGAGCTGAAGAATGAAGTTAGAAAGATGGGGAGGACATGGGGAGAGTTTCATGTAATAGCGAAGGATAGAACAACTTGGCGTGAGTTGGTTGAGGGCATATGCTCCACTGGGGAATAGAAAAGCAGAGGAAGAAGATTTGGTCGTGTTCTTAGTACACTTGTTTCCATAGCGACGACACACGCCATGTGGAGGTGAAAGGTTCGATTCCCGGAACGATAGCTATAGCCTTCAATTTTTATGTTGTCTCGTGTGTCCTTCTATCTTTCTACCACTTTCTCTAAGTTCTGATTAATACATTATCTGTTTGCTTATTATAAACTTTAACAATAGTTCGTAGTTTACTTTTACATTCCAATCTTACAAATATAATTTTATTCCGAAATCATCGGTGGATTCCAGTTCAGCACTTGTAATCTCTCATCACATATGTCTTTAGGATTCTTTTGGACATCCCCGTGTCTTCAGTCCATTTGGTTTCTGTTATGTATCTGGTGATTTTTGCTTGCTTTCTCTTTAGGATGTATCCAATTTAATCTACCCAAAGTATTTCAGAATCCTCGCCAATGCTACAGAGCCTGTGCACTGTGCTAAGCTTCTTCGGGTTCAGACGAGTTTTTAAAAAAAGAACGAAGCACTTATGGGTTACTACCCGTGTGCCATGATGTTGATCCGCTGTTCTAGGATGTGTCCAGCATATTGTTATTATCTATTGATACCGACCTTTTCCAGACTTTCTCCTTGCTTCTTCTCCCCCCCCCCCCCCCCCTGAATTCGCACAGTTTAATGTTCATCAACATCATCAGGTGTGTCTCGTTATTCTTCTTCTGATTCATATTCTTCACTTCCTCTTTGACCTTCGGGTTTCGAGGGAGATACAAGGGTCTGCCTTTTGCTTTACTGGCTGTCTCGACTGCAGACACATCGTGCTGTTGTAGAGTTTGTGTACTGCTATCTTTTTATCTTGCTCTTTGTTTACATCGTGCATTACGTTTCTCTTGCTGTGTATGCCCTTTATGGTATGGCATCACAAGCACTAATTTTTTAATTATTAGGACCTTTTTTATTATGACATCGTTTTCCTAATTATATATATATATGCACACACACTTTTATTTATCTAGTGGTTGTTTTTTGTTGCTTTTTTTTTTTTTTTTGACGGCAAAATTGGAAGAAATGCTCTGTGTAATGGTTGTTTATGTGCTCAGTTATAATTTTTCTGCATGCGCTTACTGCATTAGGGAAACCAAACTAAATATTCATGTAATCACAGCCCAAATTATATTATAATTATTATTAGATAGTTAGATTATTATTGTCAAATATTACCCTAATATTTCATTATTATCATTACATCGCTATATTATTATTACATTGATATATTATTATTACAGTGATATATTAATATTACATCGCTAATTATTATTATTGCTATATTATTATTACGACTCTACATTATTATTATTACATCGCTATATTATTATTATTACATAGCTATAGGATTTTTTTTACTTAGCTATATTTTGTTTTACATTTATATATTATTACATTGCTGTATTATTATTGCATGGCTATATTATTATGACATTTATATATTTTTATGACATCCCATAGAATTATTAACTCAGATAGCCATATTATTCTTATCAACCCCTCTATATTATTATTATCATTACATCTCTAATTTATTATTATTAAATCGCTATATATAGTAACCACCATTCCAAGGGACATCAATCATCATGTCACCCAAAGCTGAAAGATCGCTAAACAGCTTGGAACTAGTCAATGACAGAATCATAACAGCCCGTTACCAAACCAGATGTTTTAAGAAGACGCAAACTTGACCATCACAGACAAAATGAGACATGATACCATCACAGACAAAATGAGACATAATACTATCACAAACAATATAAGTCATGATACCATCACAGACAAAATGAGACATGATACTATCACAAACAATATAAGTCATGATACCATCACAGATAACATAAGACGTGATATCATCACAGACAAAATGAGACATGATACCATCACAGACAATATGAGACATGATACCATCACAGACAAAATGAGACATGATACCATCACAGACAAAATGAGACATGATATCATCACAGACAATATGAAACATGATACCATCACAGATAACTTGAGACATGATATCATCACAGACAAAATGAGACATGATACCATCGCAGACAAAATGAGACATGATACCATCACAGACAAAATGAGACATGATTCCATCTGACAGACTGCGGTAACAACGATATGCACTAAATTCATTGAGAAACAGAAGATCAAATACTTTGGTTGGTCTCGTTACGACACGGAATGACAACAGCCATCAATCAATGGATCGCAAACTGTTAATAATGCATAAGATAAAAAGATATACTGTAGAACCTCGCTTAACGAGCACCTCTTATAACGAGTAACTCGCATAACGAGCAAAGCAAATTGTAAAAAAATGACTCGCTTAACGAGCGATGTTTCGCATAACGAGTGGCGAGGAGAGGGGAAGTCCCGAATTGTGCGCATGTTACATCATTCTATGTTTAGCACTCGTTCTAGTAGAATCGTAGTGTCGTTTGTGATCACACATTTTCTCAAACTGTGTGTTATATTGTAATGTATGTACATGAATCCTCCAGGACTACAAGATAACCTCTCTGAAGAATTTAAGTTCATCAAGATCCAGTTTCTGCCTCCCAACACCACTCCGTTACTCAAGCCTATGGACCAGCAAGTTATTTCTAACTTTAAGAAGCTCTACACTAAAGCACTCTTTGAGCATTGTTTTCAGGTGACTGGACTAAAGGAACCAACCTTACTCCCAAAGAGTTTTGGAAAAATCACTTCCACATCGTTGCCTGCCTCAAGATGATCGACAAGGCGGGGCAAGGGGTTACCAAGAGAACCCTAACTTCTGCTTGGAAGAAGCTTTGGCCGGAGAGCGTTGTCGATCTGTGACTTTGAGGGGTTCGAGACAGTACCTGCGGAACCTGTAGTCAACGAGATTGCGTCTTTGGCCACTATCATAGGATTGTAGGTGGATAACAGTGATATCGAAGAGCTTGTGGAAGAGCACAACCAAGAGCTGAACACCCATGAACTTATGGAGGTAAATTGTGCTTTATAGCAAGTAGTTTTGGAGGAAAGTTTCTCAGAGGAGGAGGTAACAGAAAAGCAACAATCTTCTGGCGAAATAAGAGAAATACATTATCACCCTCATAAGGAAGTGGCTATGCGCGTTGCAAATTTATTTAATCATAATACTCTGTCCAATTGTCGCCACATTTTGAAGCGTCGACAAAAACAAATGTCTCTGGACATCTTTCTAGTAAAAATAAAAATAATTAGCTATGTATCATAATTATTTAATCTTTTTTTTTTTTCTTCTGCAAATCGAATTCTTATCCCGTGTGGATTCGTTTCGCTTTTGAAGAAAAGATGAAAATGATTCACTCTCCTTAACAATATGTATATAATTTTCTTTGAATAAACGTTAAACATAGCAGTTTGTGAGTAATTTTTTCGACATGGAACGCATTATCGTATTTTACATTAGTTTATATGAGAAAATGTGTTTCCCA
The DNA here is from genome assembly GCA_905116865.2 of Candidula unifasciata. Classification (NCBI taxonomy): domain Eukaryota; kingdom Metazoa; phylum Mollusca; class Gastropoda; order Stylommatophora; family Geomitridae; genus Candidula; species Candidula unifasciata. The sequence goes on from CAJHNH020001125.1 coordinate 71,637, forward strand.
TAACGAGTGTTTCGCTTAACGAGTATGATTCTAGAACGAATTGTGCTCGTTAAGCGAGGTTCCACTGTACTGACATACAAAGGGATCTTGACATCAAGTTAGATTGGCTAGTAGATAGCATCTTGTCTTGGACATTGAAACATGTCGGCCATATCAAGAACACACGGGGGATTGCAAAGAATATCAAAAAGCTATCGGAAAAGGGGCATGAGTCTACCAGCACGAAGATAGTCACAAGATATACCTGACACCTTGTGTAGGAAAGTGCACGAGGCTGAAGATCTGGCGAGAGACCTTGTTTCCATCAGACAGACGGTGATAAGATTTAGGTTCTGCAAAGGAGCTGAGAGTACATTGTTATAAGTAATCGTGTAGTAGTAGTAATAGTGATAATAATTATTGGAGTGAAAGCAGGTAACAGTAGCAGCAACAGCAATTGTAGTTGTTGGTATTGTAGTAGTACTGATAATTATAATAGTGGTTGTACTAGTAATAGTAGTAGTAGCAGTGGCAGAAGCAGTAACAGAAGCATAATCTGTAGTAGTGGTAATAGTTGTAGTGTAGTACTGACTGGAGCAGGAGGACTGCTAGTGGTGGTACTGACTGGAGCAGGAGGACTGCTAGTGGTGGTTGTAAAATTAGCAGCAGTATAAGTGTTGGTGATAATGACAAGACTAGTACAGATATTGAAATTCATACTTACCCTGAGATGAACAGAACAGCTGAAAATGGCTCGCGTAATAATGCCTTAAGCAGACAACAGTAGGAACAGTCATCGAATTGACTAACTAGTTGGTAATGACAACGATGAAACTGATTGTTTTGCTTTCTTACCACCCCCTCATTTTTACCTGTTCACATTTAGATAAATGCACACACCCACACACAGGGCGAGACACACAGATGGCCTTTTGTTTTCTGTATCCTTGATAATAATTACCCAACTGTGACCTCACATATGTAAGTTACCAGGCTAACAGAAAGATATTTGTTCTATACTGGGTAATATTATTTCTCCATATAGCCCCAAAGACAGATTCGCTGATTTCATCTCTTTTAAGCAACCCTGGATATGATCTCATATGTCACGGACGACCCTTCAGGGACGATCAGTGAACATGTGGTCCTACTCAAAGTTCGTCATGTGCAGATACTGCACGCCTCTAGATATCAGAACATAGTCAAATCATGGAAATATGGCTAGGTTAGTTGTCCCTGTGGTGTCTGGTACATTTCTTCGTCCGCGGCGTAATCCAATTTTGTGATCTGATTTTCCGATGGCTAACAACAAAATACATCTACTAATTGTGGGTTGGTCCCGCAATGTTAAATTTAGTTGCCGTTCCTTGTGCATTATCACTGTCCTGTTGTGCTATTGTGTGTCACAGAGGGCTCTCGCAGTCTATTCCTCTATTCCGTTTTACCCTGTGCAATCCCTTCGATATCATGAATGGAATCAAGTCCAGTACCTTGAGCCTCTCTCAACAACTTTTATTGCAGGTTTTTTTTAATGCATTGCCTCGCTTCCTTAATCCTTTTTTTCCCCGTTTTAGTTTCTGTTTAGTGATACTTTTTATGGTATCTTCTTATGATGTGTCGCATCCTTTCCGGCAAGGTTCGGTAGCTCTAACAAGAAATAATTACTGGGTGGGGGCGCTGGCCTCACGCCCAACCCTCCTCTTTTCTCATCCGGGCTTTGGACAGGCAATGGCAGGGATTCTTTGTGTACCGCGCTCAAACTGTTTCGAAGGGACGCAAGAATTTGTGGCTAGATGTTTGCTTTTCGGCTTCAAAGGATCAGGTTCAAATCATGAGGCGATTTTTTTTTCTCAAAAATGAAATGAGCTTAGCTACCAGTTCGAAACAGCGTAAAATATGTATCAGTATATGAACGGGGTTTCTGAAACCTGTCTCCAGGTGATCCTCATCCGAATGGTGACACTTTGTGTCTCAGGGTGTTTATCTCTCATCGTGATATCCTGGTGGGGTTAAACGTCAGTCAGTCTGAGTTCTTCCTGTATGTTCAGTTTTTGTTTTTTAACAAATAGAGCACTCAGGACATTTCTGTTTCTGACGGGTCCTCTACAAGCCTATTTAAAAATTGTTTGGGCTATATGTTATTTTTAACTCGAGCGAAATCCACCGATATCGAACCTGCGAACATCGTGTCCTTTAGCTTGTGCGATACCATTGTGCTGTCAATGCTAAAGATGTTTTTTTTTTTTTAAGAACTCGTGCTTTCTTCTGAAGGTACGCAACGGTAGGGAGTACCAGCACCTATTTGTAAGCATCATTTATAGTGCTGTGATAAAAGAATTTGTATGATATAAAAATAAATTCTGGAGTGTACTGACACCTTTTTCAAATACAAAAACTGTCTTCACTACGTGTGTTTACTACTTTATAGGACGGTGTAGGACCGGAGAGAGAGAGGAAAAGGGGGGGGGGGTGGCGCTAATCCTTAGATGTAATATTAGCGCTAAGTAATGCTAAGGTCTTACACATTTGGACACACTAAACATTTGTGCTTCCTCATATTCTTACAAGTAAAGTAATCAGTAAGGGACTATTTCCCACGCCTTTAGGCATATAGGGCATATAGGGCTAGACCTATGTTTTATAGACCATTCGGTACAAGATAGGTGATGTGGTCAGCATCACGCCGGCCGCCTTCACTTCTCAAACCTCACACGGTACCTACTTAAGGCTGGGTCGCCCTGGAAGCCAAAATCTTTTTTTGAAGAATGGTGCGAACTCACGACCTTCCGATCCGCCGCGAGCGTCTAGCTGCTCCGCCACGGCGACTCCCTCATATTCTTATAAACTATTCTGGATGTCGTGAAGGCTCTTTGGGGACAAGCGGACAGTACAGCTGAAGAGAGACTGATTACGTGGGGAAGTGAGCAAAGAGTCTGAACCTTTTTCAACGTGCAGGAGAAATGACAGGCAATATTTTGATCACATTGCCAAGATACTAAAGAAGGGGACAGGCCACGTTTATGAATGCCCCGTGCGGTCTTGGTGCATTCATTAATTTACTCTTTAAATCAGAACTCGGGGGAGATGTGATCCGTCTGTCGCCTTTACATCCTAGGAAATTTCCAGGTACCTATTTTAGCCTATGTCCTTTTCGGAGCCAGGGCTAATTAATCCATAATTCTGGTTAGGGATTCGAGCCCAATCCTTCTGTCTGACAAGCAAGAGTGAGACTGACTACTTTTAGGCTTATCCCGAGAGCAGTAGCGTTGATATCTCAGCATACATAATCAAGAAAAACAACACAACCGAAAGGAAGTTTCGTCATTTTTTTGACATTTATTCAATTTATCTACTTTTTGTCTCTGGAACTATTGGCAATGTTCGGTTTTACAAGTAAGTTTTGCCGCAACAATGATTAACAATAATGGATAAATAGAGGAATTCACAGGAAAATCACATTCACACAAATAAATACAATTTTTGAATAACATATTTCTCACATCAACGTGTTAATTATAAAAGTTATATAAGTCAACATTATCACAACCATTGTAACATTCGTGAAAGAAGACGGGGTAGGGGTGGGAATTTGTAAAATTAAAGCATGACGTCCATGTCTATCTTTTCTAAACTGGTTTTGTCCGTTGATGTTGATTGTTTGAAAGAATGTTTAATTTTAGGTTGACATGTAATTTTGTCTGTGGACAGAGTTTTGTTCAGTTAGAAACAGTCTGTCATTTCGAGTTTATCTTTTGACAGAGAACTAATTAATACAAACAAACACTCAAGTCTATAAGTAGGTAGGTACAAATAAAAAGTAATCCCTTTTCACTCCTTTAGGCGATACGCCTAAATACCCGATACGGGTAAATGGGAAGAGCGCCCACATATTTTTACAGACCATCGCACTAGGTGGGTAATGTGGTCAGCATTACGCCGGCCGTCTTTTCTTCCCCCGGATATACATCCTGGTACCCATTTTAGGTTGGGTCGAGCTGCGAGGATAAAAATCCACGCAGCCAGTACTGGGTACATTGAAATTACGAGTCGGACTCGCAACGACCAAGCCACAGACGCCGCACTAAAGTTTATAATACCACGATAAGAAAACTTCTCATTGGAGTATACACAGCAGAAGTCAACCAGCCATCAGTAGAGGATCTTCCGTCGACAATTGTTTGGGTCCGTCACCATTCTAAACAATCTCTTATTGATTTATATAAACAATCTCTAAAGGTGGGCTAACCTGGGTCATGACACCAGGCCCCAATATCTCCGGCTATGCTTATTTGGACACGTATGGACCAGATGCAGGTGAATCAACAGGTACTGTAGTGAGATTGGGTTCTTTGTCTGTGATGTATTGTCGCCGCGGTAGCAAATTTGCCGCCTACCTTCAAGGTCGAGTGAAGAAAACGATAGGTAAATAATTAAACTATATGGACACTGGCTTAGGAATCAAGAAAATATTATCTCCAGATTAAGTTTTTCGAAAACGTGGTGGCAGTTAATAAAACTGTTGGCGAAAGAAAGAATAAATGCTTGTATGGTGTAGGTACAAACCATAGACGGGCTAAAACACCACCCTTAAATTCATATCATCATATGAGTGATGCCTTGCATGTATTAGTTCGTGGGCTGACACTGCTCCATGTCATGTCAAAAGTCCGTCTTTCGAGAATCTTCTCACATTGTCTCCCTCGAATTTTCATATCCTTCCAGTGGTCACAGCATGTTCAGTTTTTCATCTGATAATTTTTTCTTCAGCATTCCGAGCACTTGAGGTTCATTGCTGCAAATATCATCCGCCTCCTTTCATCTCTCTGGTTAGCTTGCTCTTTCCCATACCTTGGTGAGACCACGTGTTTGTAAGCCTGACTGGATATTATCTCTCCATGGTCATCTTGGCCAGCCTCATGGTCTACGACCATTCAGCTCCCTTGCGCAAACAGCCTTTACTGCTCTGTCATCTGACATTCTCTCACCATGCCCAAGCTATTTCAGTCTATTAGCTCTCGTGATGCCAGTGATCAGTGAACAGACTATGAATTCCGTTGTTGCTTCTCACTCTCCATTCCCCGTTGTTTGCATCTTTAATGGGGCAAAGCATTCGTTGTAAGACTATGTGTTCGAAAATTTGTAATAAGGCTTCATCTCTTTAGTAGTGCTCCAAGTTTCATAGCCATGTAATACAACTGGTCTTATTAACTTTTTATATATTTTGATCTTAGTGTTTCGAGAAAAAGATTCTAAAGACTCTGACTTTAGCAGATATTAAAGGCATACTGCACTTTATTTCCAGATTGTTTTATATATTGTATTTATTTTTTAAGCATGTTGGAGCAATTGAAGTCTGCACCCAACTTTTTATGTTTCCGTACGTTTGATTTTCATATTGACTTGTGTGTGGCCTTGTTATATTTGATTTATATATTATTGATATATTATTTGTTGATAACTAGTCCTATTTTATGAGCTGCATCGTTTAATGTCGGTGTTTTTACGGTCTCTAGTTCATTTTCTCCGACGATATCTATGTAATCTGTAACACCAAGTATTCTTGTTGTTTTTCGAATAGTACATTCCACTTTTAATTTCCTTATACTTTTACCGGGGTTACTTCGGATAATATGAAGTGATTCAAAATGCACAACGTTTTGCTTCGGGGAAATACATGAAAACACTCTTTACAGTTGATCAATTAAAAGCGTATGTATGCATTAAGTCGGCTCTGTGGCTAAGTCGATGCGAACGCTTCGTAATGCTGGGGTGCCGGTTTCGATCCTAGCTGCGGGTCCTGCGCTTTGTATTGGTTTCGACAGTCGTATCAGAGGGCCGACCTTCCAGGTCAATGGCACACTACTGGACGTAAATTTGCCTAGAGAAACCACACAACAGCTAGAAGCTGCTGGGGTTGGTTCTGCGACGTCCTGTAAAGGGACGCAACAAACTTATATATGCATTTATGACAAGCATAGGGTGCTGGTCAAGTCTCACACTTGTATTAGGTCCCTTTTTCCACGCCTTTAGGCGTATAGGGCATATAGGGTTAGACCTAAATTTTTAAAAACCAATCGGCACAAGATGGTTGATGTGGTCAGCATCACGCCGGCCGCCTTTACTTCCCGGGACTGCACCCGGTACCTACTCATGGCTGGGAGTGAAAGTAATTTTTTTTTTAAAGTCCGGCTCCGCCAGTGAACGAACTCACGACTTTCCGATCCACACGCGAGCGTCTAGCCGCTACGCCACGCGATTTTGCATGCAGAATAAATGTAAACAACTTAAGTACCCCTAAAAATTCATTGAATTAGTTGAAATATTTTCTTTTATAGTCTGAAACTGTTTTTGGAACGCTGGAAAATGCCCATGACAAATTCATAACTTAAACAACAATTTTCTAATGGAAATGCAATTAGATGATTGTTTATGGGGGAATCTTGCTTTAAGTCTCTGAACAACAACCTGTGTGTAACAAGCGCTCTTTAAAAAAAAACTTGTTCAAACAAACAAAAATTATTTCTTCCGTTAATATTACCAAACTGTTGTGAGTGCAAAGAACGACTCCAGCAGACGAAAGGAAGCTGCGTGGTCTCAATGCATGGTGTCCGCCGCCAATACTAGAGGTTCCGGGTTCAAGTTCTGATAAGATCTGGAATTTTTTTTTTTTTTTTCAGGTGGACTTGGACTTCTAGTAATTCCCCCTGCTCTCTGGGTAGTGAGATCTGACGCCGGTGTGTATTGTACGCACTTCAAAAATATCCCTTGGGAGTTGGAAATCGAAAAGAGTAGCCTAACGGCACTGCCCAGGAAAAATTTGGAGTTGAAAATCTACCCAAAGTATTTCAAGATCCTCGCCGGTGCTACAGAGACTGTGCACTGTGCTCAGCTTCCTCGGACTCAGACTTGAGTTAGAAGAAGAACGGAGCACTTATGGGTTACTACCCGTGTGCCATGATATTGATTTGTTGTTTAAACCTCAAACTTCAGCAGACGACAGGCATTCACTGCACTTGGACTAATATGGGCAGTGGAGCACGGGTACTTGGTTTAGAAACAAAAAATCTACACACAGAGTGTTGCGAGACGTTGAAAAACTCACTCTATAATCAAAGGCCTACTGGAGCACAAGCAGTTTGTATATGTATATATTCAGATATTAGGATTGTGAGAAATATCACATGATAAGTAAATTAGTGTTAAGGATGAAGATGATGATAATGAAAGTTTTGATGATTTGTGTAATAGTGATCATGGTAATAAACACAACAATCAATTATTATGATAATCATTATAAAGATGATACTGATGACGATAATAATAATAATAAAGATGATAAAGACGACGATGATGAAAGGTAATTGTAATTCTATTACATAAACTGCATTAAGGTGTGAATCTTCTGCGCCAAGCTTGGCATATTGTAGGCTGCTCATAGTGGGTGTGTGATGTAAGCCAACTCTTCCTTGGAGTCTTCTTGGCAAAGTGGTCAAACCGTTTGCCTCGCGCTCTCAAGGTCATGGATTCCTTTCAAGGACGATTGTTCAGTTGAGGAGGGCGGGTTTTAGTGAGTTCTGCGGGGATTGTCGCTGGAGCTACGGTGTAAATGATTTCTGCGAGATTATCGTCAGGGGCTAGCCTCTTAAGTAGGATAAAGCCCAGTGCGATCAGGTTCATAATCTCAGCTTAACCATCCTCTGTCTGGGAAAGTTAACGAACTAACCACCATGCTATTACAACCCCCTATTTTGGTAAGATGCACTATAATCTCCCCAGCCGAACTAGTTCACGTTCCATTGATAGATTTTTTTTGACTAGTCTGCTGTCCAGGGGGTTACAGCTATGTTGTTTACGTTTTGGCTTGTCTTGAATTTACGTTTTTCTTCCAAAAAAGAGAATGCATGTGACATAGGTTGCAGCACACTCTAGGGGTATTGGGAGTAAGACTTTGTTTCTAAATGTTGCTGCAGTTAAATATACAACACGTGATATAAACGCATTGCCGAACACCCCCGCCCCCCCCCCCCCCCAAGCTGTGTGCGAAGGTCGGGTGACTGGAGGTAGACCAATCAGAAGCGTGCTAGTGTGTAACGTGTTCATATTATAGTAGAACTAATTAATTTAGTTAGACGTTAGTCTCCCCACACAAAGTAGGTCAGTTTTCATTGACAAATTTGTTGGGCTGGTCTACTTTCCTGCAGTTTACGTGTGTGTCCCGCTCTCCTGTTTGGTTTCCTTGATATCTAGCATTACATTTGTGTATCCCGAGAAAGAGAATGCCTATGACATAGGTTTCAGCGCTCTCTAGAGGGATTGTGTTAGACACAGTGTGTCTAAGTTTTTTTGGAGTGTTGAAAGCACTGCCGTGCTGAAATAGAGAAAACGCGATATCAACGGCGTTGATCTATCACTTTTTGGCAAGATCGTCAGGCTCAAGGTTGACCAATCAGATGTGAGCTAGGCTGAAGGTCGACTAATCAGAAGTGAGCTAGTGTGTAAGAGTGTAAATAGGGAGACTAACGTCGAACTAACCAAAAAGTGAATCATTTACTTTCTTCCGAATTTACTATGCACACTGTGGAATACATAAAATACGTACCATATAAAGTGGGTTGTGGAATTCTAACAATTAGCTAACAAAATTAGGTATTTTATCGGATTCCCTCTAATCAAAGCCTGTCACTGAACAGCGACCTGGCCGCGTCTATACCGGTTTATTGAAGCGATTCATCACGTGAATCAGGGTGTCTACGTCTGATTGCAGCCCATTTGCCACCTCAGCCAGCGCTGAAGTATGATCCAGAACCTTGACTGACTGTGTGTAAGGGTCGTACCTCAGATCGAAAGGACGCTCGATGGTGGCTGTGTATTTTCTGAGAATGTGAAATATATTTGAACATTTATGTACACTCCTAGTTATGTCAGATGCTCACATAAAACAAAACGTGACTTCCATCTTCGATTTATAATTTACTTTCTAAACACACACCTGCCAAACTCCAGGTGTAGAAAGTTTTGGTCCTATTTTCGGTTCCCGGCCCATCTGCACACTGGCTGACCTTTCATTCACACTTTCTCAGACTAGTCTATATCAGAGCGGTGTCACGTTGTCTTGTCCCCAGTTACATCAGCCACGTTGTCGCGTGTTCTATACTACACGACGACACCTTTTAACAACCCCAGAACATCTAGAACTGGCCCTAACTCTAACACCCCTTACCATTCCCCCCCCCCCCCATCCTACCAACAGCTTGAGCCTAGGTCCAACGAGAGACTCTTTTAGGAAAAGAAAAACAGGTCAGACTGAGAAATTGTGTAGATTGGCCGAAAAACGTGAAAGGACCAAAATAACTCACTGGCAAGCAAGCACAACAGGGGCATTGCGGTCATGGAAAGCAGTATCCATTAAACAGGTTCTATGCCGTAATAATATATCCCTCTCGGCCTTGCAGAGAATAATAGTTTCTTTGGACCGAGGGTGTTGGGAATTAAAAGCTGCTGAAACACTGCAGTGCAGTAGCTGATCAATGAAACATCGGCCACAGTGTTTCCCATATGCTGGCCAGTAGACGACTCCGTCGCCAGTCAGTATTTGGGTCTGTCTCCTTTGATCGCATCAGCATTGAAGGAGTCCTTTTCAGGGATCTTGGTGGTGTGTAATGCTAAGCCGTTTTTTATGGCGCACATAACCTAGTCACAGTTATAACCTAAAGCTCCCCCTTTAGGGATGCTAGTTGAGTATGAAAATTACCTCCCTTCCCTCACCTCACCCCCCACCCTCCAGCAAAGAAACGGAACGGATCGATAAAAATGTTTGTCTAGGTGACATCATTATGTATACAAACTGGACTACAGTGAGAGTGAGATGTAGGAAGAATGGTTGGGGTTTTATTGCAAATGTGATCGGTCACCGAAAACAATAAGCCTGGCTAGGAGCGTCACTATTTCCAGTATGAGAATGGAGGTGGAGACAGTAACGGAAGCATTTACAATGGCTTAAGAGCAGCACATCTCGACATGTTATAATTGTAACAGACTCACAGAGCATGTTTCTGAAAAAATTGTCGTCCTGTGTGCAAAGTGCATTAATTAGACCCAGATGCATTTAATGGAGTTTATGTCCAGGAAATTCAGGTGTGCGAGTAACGAACAAGCGGATAGAATAGACGCTGCCACCCCTTTGGGCGGTGAGCTACTTTATGATAAAGCGGAAATGGTAAAGGCTCTTTGGGATCAAATAGACAGTGAAATAGAACAGATGGAGCCTCCATACATTGACAGATTAAATTAACGTGGGTAGGAGGGGTTGGGATTCTAGAAGATATTTAACACTGAGGGGGAACCTAGGTGGACTTTTAATCAGGTTGTAACTGGTACTATTAACATGTTGACTCTTAGTTTGCTGCTGAATAAGGGGAGGGTGCACGTATGGGAATGTTCCGAGTGCAGTTATATCAATTCTTGATTCATTCATTCATTCACATATTATCAGTACTTGGAGATTTCTCTTCTGTGAGTATTTTGCCCTGTGCATCGCGGAATTATAACAAGCTATAATGGGTTCTTCCTGTCATACTCCAGAGCAGCTTCAGACAAAGAACACCCTCTGTATGAGGTGTTGACTTCAGGTAAGGGCCAGAGGCTGAAAGGGGGAAAATTGTGGATGGCTCAAGCAGAAGACACAATAAGACAAGTATGCTTGCTGGAGAACATTGGGCGAGAAGAGGAGTGGGTCAGAGTAACAGAGGGAAAGTCTGACCTGTGTAGGGTTATGATCACATTGGGCTGGAAGTGCAGAAAGTGGCCAGCGGATGCTACAGAGGTGGAAGTCCAACAGTTGATTTACGCAATTCACATCCAGTTGATCTGATTATCTATACAGATGGTTCGGTGTTGAGAGGAAAGAGAAGTGCCTGGGGGTTCGTAACGAAAGCCAATGGAAAATCTTTAGTGCAAGACAGCCTAGCATACGTCACCACAACATCTAGCATGAGAATAGAGGTGGAGGCGGTAACTGCAGCTCTCCATTGGCTAGAGAACAAGATGTCTAGACATGTCGTATTTGTAACAGACTGAAAGCATGCTGAGAAAGGTGAAGACAGGGATGCTGCGAGCAGAGTGGCAAACATCACTGGGAAGGTCACAGGTAGTGAGCATACTTTGGATCTTCTCTCCAGACCATGCCGGTGTGGTGTGCAATGAAAAGGCAAATAGATTGGCTGGGATTTGCACGACTAGGTGGGGAATTGATACAGGACAAGGCAGATGTGTTCTCGACCCTTCGGGAACAAGCAACTGAATCAGTAAAGAAACAAGATTATTATGGCCTGGAAAGAATGAGGCAGAGGGTCTGGTCGACTCACTACACTCAGAGGAAAGGCAAGACAGACATATAACCAGATTGTGACCGGTACCATCAGTATTGGAACTCTGCGCTGGCTGCTTAATTTGAGGACGGAGCACGCGTGGGAATGCCCCGAGTGCTGTGATGTCAATTCTTGACTCGACTCAACTCAACCCTGGGTTCTTCCCCTTTGCGTGTCATTTCAGCCCACTTTCTCTATCCAAGATTAATATCAGTTTTCCCCTTTCATGACTGCGGTCTATAATATTACCATCTCGTCGTTGAGATTCAGATACAAATCCAGGAACCGGGTTTAATACTTTATAGCCATAGAGAACAGTTATGTTGGGGCACAACGAAACGGTTGCGAAGTAACCTGTAGTTGTATGTTTTCCTTCATCACTGATCCTGACTGGTCTTGTTAGAAGACGTTATTTTAGGCAAGATATATTCGCCATAGCCACGAACTACAATTAATCATACATCTCTTTCGTATAGCACACTGTAAAAATATTGTTTGAAAAGGCGGAAAAGTGTCAAAATATGATGCGGTTCCTATTTAGGTCAGAGTTTTCTCCTTTTTTTTTATTTGCTGGAAACTGTTAAATTCTCTCCCTAAGCTTCTCACTGGCGATTCTTTTATACCATGTTAGTCGTTCTATTCGGGAAATCACCAACGAAGTGGGTAAACTGTGGTGCCATTCTCTTTGTTTACCCTATGGAGACCAATTCCATTGTATTTGGAAGAACCAGCATGAAATTAAGTCATTCTTTACACGCACACTCGCGCTCACACACACACTCACACACATACAAAGAGTGAGGGGGAGGTGAGAGAGAGGAAGAGGAGAGAGAGAGAGTTAAGAGAGACATAGAAAGAGAGAGAGAGAGAGAGAGAGAATTCGAGTGACTCCAGTAACCTCATTTTGGTCATCATATCGTCAAAAGATTCCACCACGAATAGATTAGGCTGGAAATCATCGTCTTTGTACTCCTGGAGGGCTGTAGTGACTGGGTCGAACTCCTTCACAGTTGGAGCCCCGCTGAGGCAGTTCTCTAGTTCCCCATATGAAGACAGCATGCCAGCACCGTAGGCTCTCAACTCGCCATTTTGTTTACAGAGTCCGAACTCCACTGTGAACCAGAAGAGCTGCAGAAAAGAAATAAAATATCTCATGTTCGGTTCCGAAACAACACGGACACAGAGACACAAACGCACTCACACACAGACACATTAAGACATAATGCAAAGCACATACAGACATACACAACACACACAACCAGATACAATACATTCATAGGTACACACACATATACACACACACACTTATAGAAACAACACTCATAGAGACACAACACACACTCAGTCATAATACACTCACCGACACAACAATGCACAGAGACACAAAGCACAGACATTACACACGAACACCACACAGTCATAACATACTCACAGCATAGTTGGTAGAATAGTTGGTAGAATAGTTGGTAGAATAGCAATACGTAAGGTCTGCATCGCTAGCTTTACGGATTTCTTTCGTCTTTTTTAAAGAAGCCTGCTGTCCCAAAGGTCTTGGGTTCAAATCCGCAAGGAGTTTTTTTTTCCCCCCTTTTTCAAAATCGACATTGGCTGCCTTGACAACCAAACTTTAAACTGCTAGCAGGCAATGTTTTAGAAAGCAGAGCTACCTTCGTGATGTTAGCCACGTCAGCCATCATTAGCCTTTTGGTCTATCTTCTTTCTGTTTTGTCGTCTCACCGATAGCCTAGCAACGAGGTTTTCTGTATTTGGTCTTGCTCGTCTCGGGTGGCTTGGGTGATGAATTTGTTAAACTTTTTTGCAGATTTCTGCTACACCATTTATCCACTTCTTTCTTGATCTCCCTCTCGCTTTCCTCCCAGATGTTCTGCTGTAAAATGTATCAAATGCAGTTTGGTCTGGCCGCTTTCTCAGTAGATGGCTGAACTGTTTCATGCTTTGTCTGTCAATATAATCCAGACATGGTCTTATTCCGACTTTCTCTTTAATGCTGGTGTTCGTAACCCTGTCTCGTCTAGTATTGTTAGTGGCCTTGCAAAGACAGAGCATTTCACATGTAGTTTTTTTCTGTTCTAGTGTTCTACTTATTGTCCACGTTAGGCACTGATAACATGAAGTAGGGATAAAGATGATATTAATCATTTGCTGTTTTGCTGGAAGGGAGACATTTGGGTGTATAAGCAGTGGGGCTAACTGGTAGGTGACAGCATTTGCCTTCTGTACTCTAGCTTCTGTCTCTCTATCGAGTCTGCCATCTTCTGTAAATGTGCTTCCAAAATATTTGAATTCTCATACTCGTTTGATTGTAGTACAGTTAGCATAACCGCTCATAATATTTTTTTTTAAAATAATTTTTCACTAATGGTCTAACTGTCCATATTTCGCCTCCGTATTTATGCAACTCTTTAGCTATTGAGAAGCCTCTATTTCACTTCAGTTGACAAAGAAAGATTGCATGGAATATCTATTTCACTTACAGATGAAAATTTCTCAATTTCCTCATCACTGACTCCAAGAGTGGCCAGTCCAAGCTCCTGGGTAAACTGTGCGAACTTAGGGTCGGCTAACATGGGGACGTGTCCTAGAAGTTCGTGTATACAGTCCCTGGAATAGAAACATGTAACAGTCAATCAAGCCGTGCCATCTTCAAGATAAGATATTGCTGCAATACATTTTTAACACACTCTGTCTCTTGTCCTTGTGTAAAGTCCTTGAGACTGTAGTTTGCTTATCTCTTGATTTTGTCTTTCGACGTGTATGACTGTCTATCTCTTGCTCGCTTTTCTTCAATGTTTCCTTTCAAGATAGTTGTTATATGAAGGTTGAGTCTGTCTATTTTCTGTGTGTCCGCAATATCTGGCTTTGATTTAAAGCGCAGACTACTTAGAAAATAAGTTGGAAGTCATACAGAACAGCCAGATGCAGGATGCACTCATGAGGAAAATAAAACTCAAATCAAGGCAGCCATTGGAACCCATTAGAACATTTTACGTCCAGGACACAAAACTGAAGACCCAGTCAACCTCCTCACGCGAAAGAAAAACACTAGTATATTTAGACTGCAAACTGGACACAACAGACTCTGCAACCATACACAGTTCTAGACTGGTAATGCACAACTTTGCCCATGTGGAGAGGCAGAACAGAATACTGAATATATGCAACAGGGGAAATAACCATTAATGTGATTAATGGGAAGTAACAGACGTCGGAGAGATCATCTAAAGTTAGTTGCGTATCCTTTACAGGACGTTGCAGAACCAACCCCAGTAGCCCCTGGCTGTTGTATGGTTTTACTAGGCAAATTTACGTCCAGTAGTTTGCCATTGTTCTGATCGGTCGGCTTCTTTGATACCACTGTCGAAACCAAAGCAAGGTGCATGGCACGCAGTTGGGATCGAACCTGGCATCCCGGCATTACAAAGCGTTCGCATCGACTTAGCCACAGATCCGACGGAGAGATCATACTGTAGTCGCCGTAGGTCAAGAGAAATGATAGTGGGTGGCTTAATACAGTGACATGGAGTGGAATTGATCTAGAACACCAAAGACAGAGATGTGTGGACTTTCCTTGTTATTATACCTTACTATACTTAGCTACCAACTGGAAAGGGAATGTTTATCAAAGCGATGGATGGATGCGGACAATCTCTGTAGCACTGACCCTCAAGAAGCATTGTGGGCACAACAGAGAATTCATAATTCATGTTACCAATTGTTGGAGCAACAGGGTAACTGTGAATCAATGGAACTGATGATAAGCACAAATTATTACTTTCGTTCTACAACAAATCTTAGATGCAGCCAGAAGAGACAGGGAATCAGGAAAGAAGTTGTGATGGAGACAGTAGATCAAAAGATAAAACGGTTACCACAATACAGTGCACCACAGAGAGCCCTGTGCCTTAGATATAATGAAAGCACCTAGAGGTCGACCACGTAAGCGTGCCATAGATAGACTATCTGAGACTGCAAATACCAGCATCTATATAGCGTCTGTGGCTCAGGCGTTTCGAAATGCCCGACGAAATGCCCCTCAGGTTCAATCACAGCTGCATGCGATTTGGCATCACAGTCTTAAATTAGTTGCGACAGGGGTATCAAGATTCCACGGTTTAGAGAGCAATGGCTAACTACTGAATGTGAAATATGTCTTTAAAAAAAGCACAACATCCAAATAATGCTGGAGTTGGTTCTGCAAAGTCCTTTAAAGGTTACGTAACTAACTTTATTGTAGTACATACCAAGAGTCAAACCCGTTGCCCTTTCAAAACATGGCTCTATAAGGCAGAAGAGGACTATACAGAAAAAAGGATACTTACGGTTCAGGTGAGTGGTCGGGTTTAGCCCCATGTCTGACATACTGGGTACACTGAAAGGTTCGAAACGCCAGAGAGGCCAGGAAATCACGAGCTGACAGCAGACCAGCCACGGGTCGCAGCTGGAAACCTGTTTTACCTGTTGGAGTGGTCACCATTGATCACTTTCCTAATAATCTTATTTATCGTCATCGATCTCCCACCATCAATCAGCATGATCATCATGTGGTGAACATCGTACATGGAGGATCACATTGTTGTCACCCATTGACAGTTTGATTACTTTTATTTCAAGTAGCAGGGTCCGTGACTCAACATGTACTGGGGCTGTTTTATGCCAGACGAATATATATATATATATATATATATATATATATATATATATATATATATATATATATATATATATATATATTACTCTTCTTCTTCTTCTTCTTCTTCTTCTTCTTCTTCTTCTTCTTCTTCTTCTTCTTCTTCTTCTTCTTCTTCTTCTTCTTCTTCTTCTTCTCTTCTTCTTCTTCTTCTTCTTCTCTTCTTCTTCTTCTTCTTCTTCTTCTTCTTCTTCTTCTTCTTCTTCTCTTCTTCTTCTTCTTCTTCTTCTTCTTCTTCTTCTTCTTCTTCTTCTTCTTCTTCTTCTTCTTCTTCTTCTTCTTCTTCTTCTTCTTCTTCTTCTTCTTCTTCTTCTTCTTCTTCTTCTTCTTCTTCTTCTTCTTCTTCTTTCTTCT
The DNA here is from genome assembly GCA_905116865.2 of Candidula unifasciata. Lineage (NCBI taxonomy): Eukaryota > Metazoa > Mollusca > Gastropoda > Stylommatophora > Geomitridae > Candidula > Candidula unifasciata. The sequence continues at coordinate 88,044 of CAJHNH020001125.1, forward strand.
TCTTCTTCTTCTTCTTCTTCTTCTTCTTCTTCTTCTTCTTCTTCTTCTTCTTCTTCTTCTTCTTCTTCTTCTTCTTCTTCTTCTTCTTCTTCTTCTTCTTCTTCTTCTTCTTCTTCTTCTTCTTCTTCTTCTTCTTCTTCTTCTTCTTCTTCTTCTTCTTTCTTCTTCTTCTTCTTCTTCTTCTTCTTCTTCTTCTTCTTCTTCTTCTTCTTCTTCTTCTTCTTCTTCTTCTTCTTCTTCTTCTTCTTCTTCTTCTTCTTCTTCTTCTTCTTCTTCTTCTTCTTCTTCTTCTTCTTCTTCTTCTTCTTCTTCTTCTTCTTCTTCTTCTTCTTCTTCTTCTTCTTCTTCTTCTTCTTCTTCTTCTTCTTCTTCTTCTTCTTCTTCTTCTTCTTCTTCTTCTTCTTCTTCTTCTTCTTCTTCTTCTTCTTCTTCTTCTTCTTCTTCTTCTTCTTCTTCTTTCTTCTTCTTCTTCTTCTTCTTCTTCTTCTTCTTCTTCTTCTTCTTCTTCTTCTTCTTCTTCTTCTTCTTCTTACTTCTTCTTCTTCTTCTTCTTCTTCTTTCTTCTTCTTCTTCTTCTTCTTCTTCTTCTTCTTCTTCTTCTTCTTCTTCTTCTTCTTCTTCTTCTTCTTCTTCTTCTTCTTCTTCTTCTTCTTTCTTCTTCTTCTTCTTCTTCTTCTTCTTCTTCTTTTCTTCTTCTTCTTCTTCTTCTTCTTCTTCTTCTTCTTCTTCTTCTTCTTCTTCTTCTTCTTCTTCTTCTTCTTCTTCTTCTTCTTCTTCTTCTTCTTCTTCTTCTTCTTCTTCTTCTTCTTCTTCTTCTTCTTCTTCTTCTTCTTCTTCTTCTTCTTCTTCTTCTTCTTCTTCTTCTTCTTCTTCTTCTTCTTCTTCTTCTTCTTCTTCTTCGTGTTCACAGACTGTAATCTCCGGTGGAGAGTTCTGGTTGTTCATCCACCTCTGGACTTTGATCTTGTTGCAGAACCTGAATGTTGCGTGTGCATCCGTTTTACACATATGACTTATTTGTAAGCAAACTGCTGGCTCCTTGCCTCTCAGGTAGATGTACTCCGACTTTAAAGGAGTACCCGTTTAGTCGACTCCTACGACATGCTTGTTGGGGCAGGTAGTGGGTTTTGCCCACAGTGGGTCTAGTTTTGTTTTGCCTATGGTTGGTCTAGTTTTGTTTTCCCTACAGTGGGTCTAGTCCTGTTTTCCCCACAGTGGGTCTATTCTTGTTTTCCCCACAGTGGTTCTAGTTTTGTTTTCCCCACAATGTAGCCCGTTACACCATGCGGAGATAACTGCATTTAATACAGTTTACAGCTTGATATATTAGGTTACCGCCCTTTGTTTTGTAAACAAGGCATTATTGTATTCTTAGTGAGGTTTCTTGGTCAGGATTCTAGGCGATTCTGTTTCTTCACTGCAAGCGAGTCTAAGTCCGTAATAGGTGCTCCACACATTTTTATGTATCAATGGTGGAAAGGGAGACTCAGGTTTCTTAACCGACTTTCAGAGCACGAGGCAAAAGGCCTGACCACTTTGCCACGAAGACCCCCTCATATATATATATATATATATATATATATATATATATATATATATATATATATATATATATATATATATATATATATATATATATATATATATATATACATTCTTCAATTTATATAAAATTTATTTTTAAAAATGCATTTACATAGAATGTATTTAGTCTGCTGTTATCTGTTGTCTTGGCTTAGCCTTCCCCGTAAACAATAAATCAAAACAAAGATTTTGCGTTTAAATTTATTTTTAGCCGTCTCCAGAGAGAAGACGCTTGCCTGCAGATCGGAAGGTAGTATGTTCGGTTCCTGACGATGGCCGGGTATTTATTTTTTTCAAAATAACCTTGGCTTCCAGGTCGACCCAGCCTCGAGTAGGTATCAGGTATAGTATTGGGAAGTAAAGGCGGCCGGTTTGATGCTGACCATATCACCCACCAAGTGCCGTTTCATCTATAAAAATATAGGTCTAGCCCTATACACCCAATACGCCTGAAAGGCGTTGTAAAGAATCCATTACTGTTGTTTTTCTCTTTACATAGAAGATGGGACATCCCAAGCAAGTCAAGTGTTTTCTCCTCCAGTGGAGGAGCCTTATTTTTACTGGTACCACTTATGTAGTGTGTAGTCTAGGTCTCTATATTTTACCTTTAATTTTGCATATTGTCCTATTTACTATAAGTACATGTTCCATTCTCGAGGTTATTTCTAGATATTTTTTAAACGGGACATTTGAGGTTTAGAGTGCCGTGGGACTGTCCGGTGAAAACGGGACATATGGCCACTCTACTCTTAGTCTGCTTACAATTTTGAATGTTGAAGTAAGAATCGAAATCACAGGACTCAGAACACCACCCTAAGCTCTCCGTTTCCATCTTCAGCAGCAAGCGAGGAGTTAAAATTCCGATGGTACCAGTAACTGTCTGATTGTATATCTGTCTCGCCTTTCTCCAGCGTCGAGCATCGGCCAGATCCCCTTGTAACTCCTAGCAGTGCCATTTTCCTCAGACCGTAATGACCTATCTGTGACTCGGCAATGTTCACTCGCTCTGACTGCGTGCTCATATCCCAACACACCGGCATGACTTGGAGAACAGTTGCAAAGGATGCTCACTACCCAGGACCTTTGAAGTGATGCTTGCCACTCTGTATGGAGTATGCCTATCTCCATCTTTCTCAACATGCTCTTCAAGTAATTTACAATGACCGCACGTGTGTAAAGCTGATTATCAAACCAGCGGAAGGCAGCTGTGACTGCCTCCACCTCCATTCTCAAACTAGACATTGTGATATCATATGCCAAGTTTTGTTGCACCAAGCGAGGTCCAATCGCCTTCGCCATGAACCGCCAGCTCTTCGTCTGCCTCTCAATATAGAGCTTAGTCTGCTTACACAATTAATATAAGTAGAAAAGGCCATTCCCCACTTAAAATATAATATAAACAACGTAAAACGACCATTTTCACACAAGAGGCAAGTGGAAAATATGATACTATATAATTATATTTTATTTACCAGATGGCATTCTATAGATGTTTTGGTTAAGAATTTTTTTTTGCCTCCCGCTCTTTTTTTCTACCTCTAGTTTCCCGCCGATAAAAAGCCATTACCTTACGGGGGATTCGAACCTGTTTCTTCCACATGAGAGCCCAGTATTCTTATCCGTTCGAATAAGGTGACCAATAATGAATTCTTACGTTTGAGAAAATTGGAGACATCCTCAAGCTGGGGAATCTTGTCCTCGCAATAACCACCCTCTTGCTCCAGCGTATTGAACACGGAGATATGCTCTTTGCAGGCGTGAGTCGGGAACAGCTTCTTTAGCCTCCTGTACACATGGCGCCTGAAACCACAAACATTATGCACGTTTTGTATGTGTTTTTACTACTCATTGATTGTCGATTAATTTGGTTAACAGTGTTAGTGTTGTTTTGTGACTCAGAGGTTGGTGAAATTGTTTCAAAATGTAATTCTCTACGTTTATCATGGTTCGGTTCCCGTGATGGGCGGTAAAGAAACAAGCAGTTCTCGTGGCTTTAAGACAGAGGCACGAACAGTGAGAAGGCACAAACAGCTCATTGCGGTAATAGGAGAATAGCGTTGCGAGAAGTTACTAGAGCATCTGGCCGACGCTCAATACTGAAGGGAAAGGCGAGATGGCTGTACAATCAGTCAGTTACTGATACCACCCGAATTGGAACTCTTTGCTTGCTGCAGAAGATGGGGACGAAGTGCTTATGGGAATGTCTCGAGTTCTGTGATGTCGATTCTCAATTCAACGTTCAGACAGAGGTACGAAAGTAGCATCGTGGAAGAGATAAGGGCCTCGGTACGTATTATTCCCACAGTTAGCATTGGCGATCAAGAAAGTTAAACAGTCTCCCAAACTAGTCACCATATAATTGCTCCCTTCCTGTGCCAGTGAACACCAAACAAAAATAATAATCACTGTCCCATGTGAAATGCCAAAAAGAAAGCAGTCTACGCAAAACTGAAAAGCTAGCACAAGCATCAGGTGCATAAGTCAGTTGTTAGAGGGGCCAGCATAAGTAATATGTAACTAGAAAGTACAGTCAAGAGGCCTTTGAGGTTCACTGCTGCTCGTATCACCCGCTCCCATCTAGCTCTGTGATTGGCCTTCTCTTTCCATTTAGCGGCACCTGAACCCCAACAATGTGTATTATTATTATTATTATTATTATTATTATTATTATTATTATTATTATTATTATTATTATTATTATTTATTTATATAAAGAGCTGATAAGATAAGTTGTTCTAAATGGCTCTAAAACTTAGAGTACAGCTAAAAGAGAAAAAGCCTTATTACAATTTTTTGTTTAGAACATAGTACTACGAAGACTGCGGCGTCCGTGGCTAAGGCGTTGCGAGTCCGACGTGTAATCCAACGTACCGCGATCGAAACCTACTGCGAGCTGCGTGGATTAGTATCGTGGTATGGGACGTCACAGGTCGACCCAGCCTCAAATGGGTACCAGGATGGGCTGTCCTGGGAAAGTAAAGACTGCCGGCGTAATGCTGACCACATTACCCACCGAGTGCTGAGTGGTCTGTGAAATATGGGTGCTCTTCCCATATGCCCGATGCGCCTAAGGGCATGTAAATGGATCTTTACTTCACTTACTACGACGACTCTTTGGACCTATCAAAGATGCAACCAGCAGAGAATGGAGAATGAGAAGCAACAATGAAATTCACAATCTGTTTAAATCCCCATTGATCACTGGCATCATGAGATCTAATAACCTAAAATGACTGGGACATACTGAGAGAATATAATCTGACACTAAGATTCAAAACTCTGTACACTAGGGCGTTGACCACGAGGCAGACCAAGAAAGACGGTGGGTTGATAATATACAGGCAGACTTGCAAATACTTGGAGTTGCCAACTGGAAACAGAGGACTAATCACAGAGATAAAAGGAAGCGGATGATATCTGCAGCAGTGAACCTCAAAGTCTCGACGGCTTAAGAGGAAGAAGATTATTATTACTCACTTAAAGAAGAATTAAGCCACTTGAGGCCCTCGTATCCTAGAAAATGTTTATTAGACTGGGCCTAGTTGATGTTTTCTTTTTTTCTGGCGTCTTCAAAAACTGGCAACACAGGGAAGGGGAACACGTTACAGACACGTTTCTACCACAGTTTACCCAGCAATGGAATAAAGATCGCACACAACGAAACTCGGTGATAGCAATCACATGTACAGGTAATCAATCAGGTATTCCGGTTAATGGAACTCACAGTGTAGAAAGAAAACAAGAAAGAGAGGGAAGAGAGAGAGAGAGAGAGAGAGAGAGAGAGAGAGAGAGAGAGAGAGAGAGAGGAAAGAAAGAAAGAAAGAAAGAAAGAAAGAAAGAAAGAAAGAAAGAAAGAAAGAAAGAAAGAAAGAAAGAAAGAAAGAAAGAAAGAAAGAAAGAAAGAAAGAAAGAAAGAAAGAAAGAAAGAAAGAAAGAAAGAAAGAAAGAAAGAAAGAAAGAAAGAAAGAAAGAAAGAAAGAAAGAAAGAAAGAAAGAAAGAAAGAAAGAAAGAAAGAAAGAAAGAAAGAAAGAAAGAAAGAAAGAAAGAAAGAAAGAGAAAGAAAAGAGAAAGAAAGAAAGAAAGAAAAAGAAAAGAAAGAAAGAAAGAAAGAAAGAAAAAGAAAGAAAGAAAGAAAGAAAGAAAGAAAGAAAGAAAGAAAGAAAGAAAGAAAGAAAGAAAGAAAGAAAGGATTAACGCATAAAAACAAAAATAGTGAAAGAAAGAAACAGAATAAAAAAGTAAAATGGGAGAAAAAGAAAGATAGACAGAAAGAACAAAATGAGAAAAATTTAAAGAAATGCATAAAGAAAAGAAAAGCTAGTTGTGAAAAAAAGAGAGAAAGAAAGAATGCAAAATAGAATAGAACGTATAGGAAAGTAAAAGATGAAAGAAAAAGAAAGAGAAAGAGAGAAAGAACACAAAACAGATGGACGTACAAGAAAGGAAGAAATAAAAGTGATATATTTATAGAAAAGAAAGAAACAAACAAACAAAAGAGAGAAAGAAAGAAAGATATGGAAAGGCGAAAAAAGATGATCATACCAGGTGGCATTTTCTTCCTCGGTGTACTGGACTCTTGGTATCGCATTACCGCTGCAAAAAAATATGAACAAACGTAGTCTGCTACATTAGAGTTTTACTGCAGATACGTTCTATTGCTGCTAAACTACACTAATTTCCCACATCTACATCGTATGCACTTAATGGTTACATGGCTGCTATACCAGAACATTTCTACAATTATATTACAAATATTTTACAACTATACGGCAGCTGTCGGCTCTGTGGCTAAGTCGATGCGAACGCTTCGTAATGCCGGAATGCCGGGTTCGATCCCACCTGCGGGCTATGTGCCTTTCTCTGGTTTCGACAGTGGTATCAAGAAAGCCTACCGTCTAGAGAGCAATGGCAAACTAATTTGCCTAGTAAAACCAGCTTATGGGGTTTGCTCTGCAACATCCTGCAAAGGATACGCAACTAACCTTATACGGTAGCTATAAAGCAGCTTTACTATAACTATATTACAGCTATATTACAACTATACTACAACTATTTTATAGCTGTATAACAAGTATACTACCACTTTATTACACCTATATCAAAACTACACTAGAATTATACTGCTATATGTATATTATACAGTTAGTGTTACCCAGAACGTCTAGATTACACCTATATTGCAGCTATATTCCAGCCTCGCTGACGCTTTATACTAATCACAAAACATCTATTCTCTAGCCAGTTGTCACATTAACTATATACTCCAGTCACACTGTACAGGTAATCCTGTCTCATTAGCACACTGCAGCTATACTCCACCTACTTTACCCATTACTCTAGCAAGATTACAGTCATAGCCCAGACACACTGCAACTATACTCCACCTACTTTACTACACTACTCTAGCACATTACAGTCATAGCCCAGACACACGGTAGATATACTCTACCTACTTTACTACACTACTCTAGATTACAGTCATAGCCCAGACACACTGCAGCTATACTCCACCTACTTTACTACACTACTCTAGATTACAGTCATAGCCCAGACACACTGCAGCTATACTCCACCTACTTTACTACACTACTCTAGCACACTACGGTCATAGCCTAGACACACTGCAGCTATACTCCACCTACTTTACCACACTACTCTAGCAAGATTACGGTCATAGCCCAGACACACTGCAGCTATACTCCACCTACTTTATCACACTACTCTAGCAAGATTACGGTCATAGCCTAGACACACTGCAGCTATACTCCGCCTACTTTACTACACTACTCTAGCACATTACAGTCATAGCCCAGATACACTGTAGATATATACTCCACCTACTTTACCACACTACTCTAGATTACAGTCATAGCCCAGACACACTGCAGCTATACTCCACCTACTTTACCCCACTACTCTAGCACATTACGGTCATAGCCCAGACATACTGCAGCTATACTCCACCTACTTTACCACACTACTCTAGCAAGATTACATGCATAGACCAGACACACCGCAGCTATATATCCAGCAATATCACAGTTGTGTTCATACACATTACAGCCATGCTCTAGCCACAAGGCCACGCTACTGCTACACTCTAGCCACACTACAGCCATATTCAAGCCATAATATAGCTATATTTAAGCTAGATGGGAGCTATATTTTAGAACTACCACACATATTTTAGTCATTTTTAGCTATATATGTTCTAGTCAAATTACAGCGCTCATCAATGTTCTTACGGGTTTCCCTTAATTTCCAATGCTAGAACCTCTTTGTTGATTCTCTGCTCGTTTTTCCTCAGGATGTGTCCCGTTTAGTACCACCTTCACTAAGAGATTCAATGAGCATTAACGCTTTCAGTCCCAAACAACGTACATGTGTCATTGCCTCCTTCCTCTTGAATCACAACAAGTGAATACTGTGTTCTCTTATATTTGAAATTTGGTCAAAACATTTTAAAGAAATCTGGCTACTCAAATGTTCTCGTTCCCCGTGTTTTGATCCTGTTTAAGATTCATGTTTGTTCACGTTTAGACATTTGCTGCCAAATCTGCTGGTACTGGCAAAGTTAAATGGGATTAACTCAAGACAGGCGAAGAAGTCAACAAAAATGGCTAGATAATCACTGGTATCAACAATTATAAAGATTGAGAAGATGGCGCAATAGTTGGCATATCATGGGGAAAATCGAACAACAGAGAATAATAATAGTCGCTCGCTATGTGTAAGATTTGATTTTATCATCTGGAAAAGGTAGTTTGGAGGATTCTGTTAAAAATAAACGTTTGCTAAATGGTAAAAGTCTTAAATGTCCCTGTAAGATTTTCTTCTACGCAATTTTTTTTTTGGAGACTAAGCGTAAGACCCAATTTTATAGAGAGCACAGCAGTTTGACCTACAGTTTGGAGCAATCATCCTAAACTGTGTTGAACAATAGTGAATATGCGATTGGATATAGGAGACGTAAAATATTTTACGTGTATTTTCGTCCAGAAAGTGCTGAATTCTGCCAAATTAAAAAAACTCTTTGTTCTATTTTGCTGGTTATGGCATGAACATGGAAACAAGTTAAATAACTATCAATAAAACACCTAATGTTTCGTGTTCAACTACATCCACAATCAATTTAGTATGCATAGATATTTGGTATGTATGGGCTACGTAATCTGCCTTTGTCAACTGAGACAAGATAAAGGATTATCACAAGCTATATAAACCTTTTCTGGACATACGGAAGTGAATAATGGGCAGTAAGTAAATTGGTGAAAACTTATTTGGAAGCTACTGAGATGTGATTTTATAGACACAAAAATGATAACACCCTGTACAGGTAAACATAGTAATGAAGATGCCTTGAAAGAAACTGACTCACAAAGAGAACTGATTGCCCGCAAGAGAAAGAGACAATCTACTTTTTCTATGGTCATGTCATGAGAAAGAGAAAACTGGAGTATATCGTGACAGTAAGAAAGTTGGAGTGGATGAGAGGCAGGGGAAGAGAGGGAGAACATATGCTGGACAGTTTGACATCATGGCGTGGAGGATCATCTGTGTCAGAGTTGACTGAAAGTACACGAGACAGAAGGTTGTGTATACAAATGACTACCAACGCCACACGGCACAGACTTTAAGAAGAAGTTGTATGGGTTTTTGGTATGTATGGGTTTTTGGTATCTACAGATATTTGGTATGTATAGATATTTGGTATGTATAGATGTTTGGTATGTATAGATATTTGGTATGTATAGATATTTGGTATGTATAGATATTTGGTATGTATAGATAGTTGGTATGTATGGGTATTTGGTATGTATAGATATTTGGTATGTATAGATATTTGGTATGTATGAGTATTTGGTATGTATGTATAGATATTTGGTATGTATAGATATTTGGTGTGTATAGATATTTGGTATGTATGAGTATTAGGTATGTATGTATATATATTTGGTATGTATGGGTATTTGGTGTGTATAGATATTTGGTATGTATAGATATTTGGTATGTATGGGTAATTGGTATGTATAGATATTTGGTACGTATGTATAGATATTTCGTATGTATAGATATTTGGTATGTATAGATATTTGGTATGTATGGCTATTTTGTATGTATGGGTATTTGGTCTGTATAGATGTTTGGTATGTATGCATAGATATTTCGCATGTATAGATATTTGGTATGTATAGATATTTGGTATGCATGGGTATTTGGTATGTATGTATATATATTTGGTATGTATAGATATTTGGTATGTATAGATATTTGGTATGTATAGATATTTGGTATGTATTGGTATTTGGTATGTATAGATATTTGGTATGTATAGATATTTGGTATGTATGGGTATTTGGTATGTATGGGTTTTTGGTATGTATAGATATTTGGTATGTATAGATATTTGGTATGTATAGATATTTGGTATCTACGGTATTTGGTATGTATAGATATTTTGTATGTATAAATATTTAGTATGTATGGGTATTTAGTATGTTTAGATATTTGGTATGTATGTATAGATATTTCGTATGTTTAGATATTTGGTATGTATAGATATTTGGTATGCATGGGTATATAGTATGTATGGGTATTTAGTATGTATAGATATTTGGTATGTATGTATAGATATTTCGTATGTTTAGATATTTGGTATGTATAGATATTTGGTATGCATGGATATTTGGTATGTATTGGTATTTAGTATGTATAGATATTTGGTATGTATAGATATTTGTTATGTATAGATATTTGGTATGTATTGGTATTTGGTATGTATAGATATTTGGTATGTATAGATATTTGGTATGTATTGGTATTTGGTATGTTTAGATATTTGGTATGTATAGATATTTGGTATGCATGGATATTTGGTATGTATGGGTATTTGGTATGTATTGATATTTGGTATGTATAGATATTTGGTATGTATAGATATTTGGTATGTATAGATGGTTGGTATGTATAGATATTTCGAATGTATAAATATTTGGTATGTATGGGTATTTGGTATGTATAGATATTTGGTATGTATGTATAGATATTTGGTATGTATGTATAGATATTTGGTATGTATAGATATTTGGTATATATAGATATTTGGTATGTATAGATATTTGGTATGTATGGGTATTTGGCATGTATAGATATTTTGTATGTATGTTTAGATATTTCGTATGTATGTATAGATATTTGGTATGTATGCATAGATATTTGGTATGTATAGATATTTGGTATGTATGTATAGATATTTGGTATGTATAGATATTTGGTATGTATAGATATTTGGTATTTATGGATATTTGGTATGTATGGGTATTTGGTTTGTATAGATATTTGGTATGTATAGATATTTGGTATGTATAGATATTTGGTATGTATGGGGATTTGGAATGTAATGGTATTTGGTATGTATGGGTATTTGGTATGTATAGATATTTGGTTTGTATAGATATTTGGTATGTATAGATATTTGGTATGTATAGATATTTGTTGGTATGTATAGATATTATTTGGTGTGTATAGATATTATTTGGTATGTATAGATATTATTTGGTATGTATAAATATTTGGTATGTTTAAATATTTGGTATGTATAGATATTTGGTATGTATAGATATTTGGTATGTACAGATATTTGGTATGTATAGATATTTGGTATATATAAAAATTTGTTATGGATAGATAGTTGGTATGTATAGATATTTGGTATGTATATATATTTTGTATGTATGGGTATTCGGTATGTATAGATAGTTGGTATGTATAAATAGTTGGTATGTATAGATATTTGGTATGTAAAGATAGTTGGTATGTATAGATATTTGGTATGTATAGATATTTGGTATGTATGGGTGGGTATTGGGTATTTACGGATATTTGCTATGTATGGGTATTTAGTATGTATATATATTTAGTATGTATGGGTATGTGGTATGTAGGTGTATGTGATATGTATGAGTATGTCGTATGTATGGGTTTTTGGTATGTATAGATATTTGATATATACGCCGAAAGACATAGACAATAATAAGAAGAGAGAACCTACTAGCGATACTCAAAGGCGATGTCTGCAATTTCCTTCCTCCGCAGTCTGTAGTTCTTGTCTGCAAAACCCTGAAATATTATTCCAAATACAGGAATCAGAAGAAAAAAAAAATTGCTTTAGTAAATTATTGGTTATCGTTTTGCAATGTCTGCTGAAATGTGCATATTCATAAAATAGCGAAGTGGCTGGTCGCCTCAGTTTTGGCGATGTGTCTCGTAAAATAATGCTTGCGCGATATGAGCTGGGTTATTCTCATGGAATTCCAGACACTCCATAAGTGCTACGATCCCCCTTTCAGAATGCATATCAGCGTGCCGCCGTTAATATTTCCAGTCTGTGCTAGTTAACGTTTAGCTGTGCCGATCTTCACTCCCAATTCTCGCATTATGAACAGTGACGTGGTCACCCTGCTACCAAAATCTCATTAACACTAAATTTTAGAGCGATCCATGAGCTGTTTCTCTGCAATTAATACAGTTAAGTTAGTTATTTGCGTATCCTTTACAGGACATTGCAGAACCAACTCCATCATTTTTTGGCTCTTGTTTTTCTAGGCAAATTTACGTCCAGTAGTTTGCCATTGCTCCGGGACGGTCAGCTTCTCGATACCACTGTCTAAACCAAAGCAAGGCGCAAGGCCTGCAGCTGTAATCGAAACCGGAATTACGAAGCTAATTAAAACTGTACAAGACCAATATACCGGAGACAAAGATAAAGGTAACAAAACGCACACTGAGGCTTTTTCGCAATGACTCAGACATGTGATTGCAGCCACATGAAAACTTGTGTCATAGAGAAAGGGCCGCTGATTTCTGAACTGTTCTGCCTTCAGAGCGATGTATTGATGTAATTTAGTAAAAGGCTATTTTCCCACGCCTTCATGCGTATTGAGCAAATCGAGCTAGATCTAAAAATTATAGACCAATCGGCGCTAGATGGGAGATGTAGTCAGCAAAACGCCAGCCGCCTTTATTTTACAGGACTGGCACCCACTCAAGGACGGGTCGATCTAAGAGTCAAGGTCACTTTTTAAAAAAATTTCCGCTTCTGCCAGGACCCGAACCTGCGCCTTCCGATCAGCAGGTGTGCGTCTAGCCGCTATACCACGGCGGCTCTCAGAATGTAATTTAGCCAGAGGTAAATACTCACAGGATGTGTGTAGTCCAGATCCGGTTCGTACCTGGTGATGAGATGTGTACAGGCGTCGAGCTCTGAGATGTGGCGGGGAAACCAGACATCTGTGTATAAAAGACGATAAGCGTAAGTTCACAAGCAATCACGGAAAAGCTCACAACTGTCTGACACGAATGAAATGTCCCAAAAATGGGAGGCAGTGGGGAGAACTATAGATGTTTACCTCCAGTTCAAAGATTTTGGCTTCGAATCCACGTCGTATACTAACTGTATGAATTTTACATGGTGAGGTACTATTATTTTCCACGATGCCACTCTTGTACCACTGTCTGAAAGCCTCGAGAGAGGTCTTGCTCTCAAACGTTCACCAGGGAATCGAACCCTGGAAAACGTCGAGGAGAAACCATTTCACTAAATTCTATTTCACAGAGTCAGAAGTAGAGTAGAGAGAATTCTCAAACCAAAGAGCCGACCTAAGAATAATTTCACAGCGAGACAAAATTTACGTTCAACGACAGAGCACATACCGAAGGAGAATCAACTTAAATACTCAGATGTGGGAGCATTTTATTCTAAAACAAGTAATGGACATTCGTGTAATGTATGTTGGTGCATGTACCTCAGTGGTTGTGACCGCAGCTTCAAAATATATATATACATAAGACAGAACCACATATGACAAGATCAGGCAAAACTATACATGTTACGATAAGACAAGACAAAATAAGATAAAACTTGACGAGACTGGACAATATGAGAGAAGACAAAACAAAACAGGACTGGCCAAGACTAGACAAAACAAATCAGTACAATTTAAAACAAGAAAAGATAAGACACGACAAAAAGGGACAGGACAAGACAAGAACATTCAATGTATTTTCAGAAAAGAAAAGATCTGTAGGCAACCGTCAGTCCTAAAGGACTGTGGAGTGGCAGTCTCTAACATATAGTGCACATAAGACCAATATGCTGAAGCTGAATTTCTCTCAAACGTCATCTCTCTCTCCTCTCTCTCTCTCTCTCTCTCTCTCTCTCTCTCTCTCTCTCTCTCTCTCTCTCTCTCTCTCTCTTGATTTTGGCGTTTGACCTCTTGTAAACTGAAGACAGGACAAAATAAGATACGACATGACAGGACAAGACCTTTTCTCTCCGGTTCCTTCTCCTCTAGGAGTTTTACATCACAGACCAGGGGGTTTTGCTTGACTGTGTTGGTCAAGTGACAGAAGGTGTCATGTGTGCAGACAATCTGCAGAAACAGCTGGTACTGTTGCGGGACCGACAGACACTTCCGGGACTCGATGTGTGTGATAAACACTTGGCCATTCTGGTGACAAAGAAAAACAGTTACATGAGAATTATGTCAATGATTGAATAGATAGTCATTCATATATGAAAGTTCCCTTTGTGGCACCATTACGATAGGTTGTGGGGGGGGGGGGGGCAGAGAGATGGACCACTGCCCCCTAACAAACATGTCGTAAAAGTCTTATAACTATGCATGTTTCCTTTTTTTTTAGTTAGACTCCATCTTCCTGAAGGACAAAGAACCAACGGTCTGCATGCAGAAATACCAGATCTATAAAACAGATGTGCAATCAAAGCTCAAGCTCTGTAAAAAGACTAGTCCAGAAATGGACGACGAATCAAAACTTTCCATCGAAGTTTACAGTCAATAAACTCTAGGAAGAAGGATTTAAATATAGGAGTCATTTAAAAAAAGATTAAACTGGTATTCCACAACTTGAGGCTGGCTGAAGTGCATGCGCACTTCATCGGTCATCGCCTCTGGACGGCAGGTATATCACGGTTACAAGGCAATCAATGGTATAACATATCTGATGGGTTGCTTTGGAAGTCTCGATCGATTGTTCAAATCTGCTTATGTACTGAACTCTTCTTGAGACTTTAGCAAGGACAGAGCAGACATACAGCATCCCAAAAACGTTGAGAAAAAGGAGCTAGAGACAATGAACCGCCTGTTAGAAACTGGTGTTAAACAACGATAAGCATGCAGAAACAGGTTGCGTGGCAAAGAAAGATGATACGCCAGTCAACTCCGACTGGGTATATTGAGCATGGAGACACTGAGGTGGCAGATGTATCGGATGACGAAAGACGATGTGCTAACAGAACTATTTAACTGGCGGTTCGTGGGCCAGATGTGGCCCACAGAGGCCTATCAAAAAGCCTGCGGATCATTGCCAGTTTTATCGCATTAATGATCTTTCTATGCTTTAACAAACTGTCAAACATCTGAAGGTCAAAGATATTTAGCAAAGACACAGTAGTTAAGGTCTTAAACGCTTGTGTGATTTGAGTGCTAACTTATGGATGCGAGAGTTGAAAAGCAACAGTAGTTGTAGACTTTTTTTTTTTTTTTTTTTTTTAACACAATTTTGAGAGCAGAAATCTTAGAAGAATATTAAATCTCTACTGAACAGATTTAGGATCAAATACGCAAATAAGAAAAGAGACCAAGCGAGAAATTGTATCCAGATTTATACGAAAGAGTCACTGGAAGTACATCGGCCATACATTCAGAATGGACAAGACCAAACTTCTCCACCAAGCCTTCATATGGATACCGGAAGGGAAAAGAAAACGAGGAAGATCCTCATCAGGGAAGGATTAATGAAGGCCTTTGGGCCTAATGAGCATCCAAGACCTAAAACAGATGGCAACGAACCGCCAAATATAGAGAGCTGAGACCTAAGAGGAAAGACTAACTATACTTGGGCTCGGGCCTCATTTATACAGTTGTGATCCCTGAATACACACACTTTGGTGAATGGCCCTGTGCTATGGATACAGACATCAAGTAAAAAGAACCTGAAGATTGTTTGGGTCGTCTTTTAAGTGTTTAGCCACAGAACTACCGCAGCTTTATAGAACATATAGTGAACTCTACAATCTGCTTATATTATGTGTCTGAAACACTATCCTTTGCAGGGACTAGAGTCTTTGGTTTTAGTTGCTGTATTTCCCTCTTGGTGACGCTGGGCGGGAGGGATGGGTGTCGTGAGCCTGAGGTTTTGAGGCCGCAAACGCAGCGTAATCGCCACGAATTGTGCAGGTTAGGATTTTTATTTTGCCCCAAAAGAAAAAAAAAGAAAAGAAAAAAAAAACATCTCCATTGGCCCCCTTCCCGTCATTCCAGACGACAGTGTCATATTGCCCTATGAGGAGGCATGGTACTCACAGTCAAGTTTTTATAAGGAGTAGAAAATTATAGGGAAGAGAAAAAGTTGGTAAGAAACAACAATTAGTTTATGTTAGCTTTACAAAATCGATCACAATAAACAAACAAAGGACGTTGCGGCGATTAGCCTTCATCAGCACATAAAGGACAACACAGTACACATACACAAATAGGCTCTAACTATGAAGTGACTACATAGGACTCTAATGTATAGAATAAACGATACTCATCTAGTGTCCCTGGCGAAAAAACTTCGTTCAATGGAATGACGTTCAGCCTATATACCTCCAACGCGCAGGTAGGGGCAAAAATAGGGACGGGTTTGACGCCAACAGCGTACACTGAGTGTCTAAGGAGGGAGGGAGGCGTTGGCCTATAGGGCGTAACCGGGGTTGGGTTGTGGGGATGACATTAGTCCATCCGCATGGAATAAAAGTGGTGCCTGTGCTTGCAAACAAATATCGACAGACAGACAGACAGACAGACAGACAGACAGACAGACAGACAGACAGACAGACAGACAGACAGACAGACAGACAGACAGACAGACAGACAGACAGACAGACAGACAGACAGACAGACAGACAGACAGACAGACAGACAGACAGACAGACAGGCAGACAGACAGGCAGGCAGGCAGGCAGGCAGGCAGGCAGGCAGGCAGACAGACAGACAGACAGAGAGATAGACAGACAGACAGACAGACAGACAGACAGACAGACAGACAGACAGACAGACAGACAGACAGACAGACAGACAGACAGACAGACAGACAGACAGACAGACAGACAGACAGACAGACAGACAGACAGACAGACAGACAGACAGACAGACAGACAGACAGACAGACAGACAGACAGACAGACAGACAGATAGATAGATAGATAGATAGATAGATAGATAGATAGATAGATAGATAGATAGATAGATAGATAGATAGATAGATAGATAGATAGATAGATAGATAGATAGATAGATAGATAGATAGATAGATAGATAGATAGATAGATAGATAGATAGATAGATAGATAGATAGATAGATAGATAGATAGATAGATAGATAGATAGATAGATAGATAGATAGATAGATAGATAGATAGATAGATAGATAGATAGATAGATAGATAGATAGATAGATAGATAGATAGATAGATAGATAGATAGATAGATAGATAGATAGATAGATAGATAGATAGATAGATAGATAGATAGATAGATAGATAGATAGATAGATAGATAGATAGATAGATAGATAGATAGATAGATAGATAGATAGATAGATAGATAGATAGATAGATAGATAGATAGATAGATAGATAGATAGATAGATAGATAGATAGATAGATAGATAGATAGATAGATAGATAGATAGATAGATAGATAGATAGATAGATAGATAGATAGATAGATAGATAGATAGATAGATAGATAGATAGATAGATAGATAGATAGATAGATAGATAGATAGATAGATAGATAGATAGATAGATAGATAGCTAGATAGATAGCTAGATAGCTAGATAGATAGCTAGATAGCTAGCTAGATAGCTAGATAGCTAGATAGCTAGCTAGATAGATAGATAGATAGATAGATAGATAGATAGATAGATAGATAGATAGATAGATAGATAGATAGATAGATAGATAGATAGATAGATAGATAGATATAGATAGATAGATAGATAGATAGATAGATAGATAGATAGATAGATAGATAGATAGATAGATAGATAGATAGATAGATAGATAGATAGATAGATAGATAGATAGATAGATAGATAGATAGATAGATAGATAGATAGATAGATAGATAGATAGATAGATAGATAGATAGATAGATAGATAGATAGATAGATAGATAGATAGATAGATAGATAGATAGATAGATAGATAGATAGATAGATAGATAGATAGATAGATAGATAGATAGATAGATAGATAGATAGATAGATAGATAGATAGATAGATAGATAGATAGATAGATAGATAGATAGATAGATAGATAGATAGATAGATAGATAGATAGATAGATAGATAGATAGATAGATAGATAGATAGATAGATAGATAGATAGATAGATAGATAGATAGATAGATAGATAGATAGATAGATAGATAGATAGATAGATAGATAGATAGATAGATAGATAGATAGATAGATAGATAGATAGATAGATAGATAGATAGATAGATAGATAGATAGATAGATAGATAGATAGATAGATAGATAGATAGATAGATAGATAGATAGATAGATAGATAGATAGATAGATAGATAGATAGATAGATAGATAGATAGATAGATAGATAGATAGATAGATAGATAGATAGATAGATAGATAGATAGATAGATAGATAGATAGATAGATAGATAGATAGATAGATAGATAGATAGATAGATAGATAGATAGATAGATAGATAGATAGATAGATAGATAGATAGATAGATAGATAGATAGATAGATAGATAGATAGATGTCAACATTTGTGTTTAGTGTGTTTCTATTCAGACACTCGGCTCTGGTTACTTCTATCGGTGTTCATAAATGCAAGGACATATGAAGTTCTACAATTTTCCATCGCGCATACTTCTAGAGCTCTTGCCTTTGAGAATATGCAAACGCCTCTAATATGTGTCACACGAATATGTCCAATACAACATTTAAACGACACCAATGAATAAGCATATTTATTCAAAACCAATTCTAAATTACATACAAAGACAGCAAATTGAATGGTTTGCCCACTTAGAGAGAATGCCTTTTGATGCTATATCTCACAATGCACATACCAAACGAGGAGAGGAACGTAGAGCAAGAGGCAGGCCAAGAACAAGATGGGAAGATAACATCAGAGAAACTCTACAGCACCAAAATATGTCTGTGGTCGAACAAGCCAGAAGAGCACAAGCAGGAACTAATATCTTCATGGACATCCAAAGCTGTAAAAGCGGATGTAAAGAAGAAAAAGAATGAATAACAGTGATAATTGTATTCTTCAGTCCGTCTGTAGCAGGAGTCCAGTAGCCTTGATAAAGGATATCGTTCAGTCTTTATCTCCCAGTGTATCATACAGCTTTCTCTTCATCGCAGTTGGAACAAGTCAGGTGGCTTTCCTGTTAGCAGCATACATTTTACAGTGGTGAAATACATGCTCAGTGTTAGAATACATGCTCAGTGTTGGAATACATGCTCAGTGTTGGAATACATGCTCAGTGTTGGAATACATGCTCAGTGTTAGAATACATGCTCAGTGTTAGAATACATGCTCAGTGTTGGAATACATGCTCAGTGTTGGAATACATGCTCAGTGTTAGAATACATGCTCAGTGTTAGAATACATGCTCAGTGTTGGAATACATGCTCAGTGTTGGAATACATGCTCAGTGTTGGAATACATGCTCAGTGTAGGAATACACATTCAGTGTTGGAATACATGCTCAGTGTAGGAATACATGCTCAGTGTTGGAAAACATGCTCAGTGTTGGAATACATGCTTAGTGTTGGAATACATGCTCAGTGTTGGAAGACATGCTTAGTGTTGGAATACATGCCCAGTGTTGGAATACATGCTCAGTGTTGGAATACATGCTCGGCATTTTCAGATGTCATTTAATACATGTTCGTGATTCCTGTACCAAGGGATATGGCCGACGCTCAAAACACAAGGGAAAGGCGAGACGGATGTACAGTCAGATAGTTACTGATGCCATCGTAAATGGAACTCTTCGCTAAAGATGTGGACAGAGCACTTATGGGACTTTCTCGGGTGCTATGATGTTGATTCCTAATTCAACATTGAACGCTCAACATTCCTTTACCCACAAGCTTAAACATACTTTGTCGAAGTCTATTGTGCTCTGACTATAGTCTGGATTTGATGCAGTCCCTCTCTAGAGAGGCGATGAAACGCGTCTTGTGGAGAAAATAATGATGATGTTGATAATTTAGGTGGTAGCGGTGGTAGTAGTAACTGTGATGATGATGATGATGATGATGATGATGATGATGATGATGATGATGATGATGATGATGATGACAATGACGAAAGTTTTCTAAATCATATATTCATGTGATAAAATCCACCAGGTTCATCGTGCATTATTGTCCCGAACTTCTATTGTAAAGTACGCAGACACCTCTAATAGCCAAACGCACCTAATTTCTAGAGCAGGGGGTATAAAAGTGTCACAACGACCATTTATTTCGCATCCATTCACAGAGCCATCAACAGTCACCATAATATGCTTGATTAGGTAAAGGATGGGAACAATAGCGGCCGTTAATAGCCGTCCACCAGCATAAAGAGAAGAAAGGAAATATTCATAAAATGGGCTGCCGCAATTAGGGTGCCATCGATCAGGTGATTACAGTCGGCTATGTTGATTTAAGGCACAAGATCACTATAGCAGTGTAATCAAAGTTCACAGGTGGCACAGGGTATAAAAAAATCATCTGCACTGAAATTTACGACTGCATTTGTTTACCAGACTTCGGGTCTGTAACTGATTCACTCTGGCTGGGTGTGAATAAGAATTGTGGTTGGGTTGTTTGTTTTGTAAACTGTAGTGTTAATTGGACACACTGATACTTCCATAAGTGTCTCAGTCTCTTTTTATTGATCTGACCCACAAGTGTTGCAGTCCCTTCCTATAAATTACTCCCAAGCGAGGTATAAAACCCTATTTGTAGTGTGAAGGTCTGTCGCTCAATCATAAAGCTATACATGTGCCCGTATCTCTTATAAAAAGATGACGTTGCCAGTTGGAAATACATCACACAGATGACAAGGTTGCTGGTCATACAGGCAGAAACGACCTTTCAAGGGGGGGGGGGGGAGGTAACAGAGAAACTGAACTTCAAGTTTGATAGTAACAATGGGCTAAAGCTTAACTACGCCCCTGGGTGCCCATTTAAATCCCTCACCTAAGACATCTCTGGTCTTATATCTTCGGTCCTCTCAATAAGTGCCTCAAGCGTGTGACATTGACCAATAAGAGTCAAAGAAGGACTCACATTTCTTATGTTTCAGTGCGTCTCAGAACTCCATTAAGGTGGAGACAAGTTCACGAAACAACTGAGCGTAAATAACGAGGGCTCTGTGCAGCTAATAGCACATTTTTTCAACTAGAAATACAGAACTCATTGGATTTACTTCCGGGTTCTCTCCACGTCGCCGGGTTTGACATTGGTGGTGAGATCATGTGATTTCCCAGTATTTGTTTTCGTTAATAGCCGTTTTCCCGTGCTTGAGTAAGAGGTTCGGTCTGGGAATTACGGGTAGACGAACTAATCGATGACGTGGAGAGCCTATCATTACTTGCTTATTTGACAATGACCGCCGGCCAAGAAACTAATCACAGACGCGGGGAAATATAAGAAGTACAAATTAGACAAAGTTTGCCAGGATGATAAAACTATTATTAAACATTTGTTCTTTGTCTGTCTGGTCAGGAGAAAATGACCACAGGTAGGTTAAGAGTTTATAGGTTAATAGGAAAGACTAAAACAAATGTTTTGAAAGAGGCCATGGCTTGAAGACAATTTATCACAAACATAGACTGTAATTTTTTTTTATTTTTTTTTTATTGTCGTGGTATGAGAAGATGCAAACTGGAATATGTTCTGACACATAGGAAGATTAGCTTTTAGAGAGAGAGAGAGAGAGAGAGAGAGAGAGAGAGAGAGAGAGAGAGAGAGAGAGAGAGAGAGAGAGAAGGACAGTGTGAGAAAATTCTTGACAGTCTTTTGACAACGCTTAAAGGGGATGTCAGCAGACGAACAGACGTATGCTATAGAAGATCTTAGATTGTGGAAAAGCATGATCCCCATTTCCAGTCTGAAGAGCACTTTGTGATGATATTATTGATGATGATGATGATAGTGGGGGTGTCTGTCCAAATACAAAGTAATTCAAGGACCATTTTCATGACACTATCACATCGGACTTAGAACCAACACCACAGGTACGGTACGCAACTGGTGTTCTGATGACCCCCAAAGGCTGCGGAATACATTAGGGAGTCCTCGACCTCTTTTTAAAACCATGGGGCTACAACACTAACAAAAAGAGTCAAATAAGAACTCAAGTTTCTTAAGTTTCAACCTCTCTCAGAACTACATTAAGGTGGAGATAAAGTTCACGAAACAACTGAGCGTAAATAACGAGGGCTCTGTGCAGCTAATAGCACATTTTTCCAACTGGAAATACACGAGTCCTCACTCAGAATTCATTGGATTTACTTCCGGGTTCTCTCCGCGTCGCCGGGTTTGACATTGGTGGTGAGATCATGTGATTTCCCGGTATTTGTTTTCGTTAATTGCCGTTTTCCCGTGCTTGAGTAAGAGGTTCGGTCTGGGAATTACCTGTAGACGAACTAATCGATGAAGTGGAGAGCCTATCATTACTTATTTACTTGACAATGACCGTCGGCCAAGAAACTAAGCAATGTAGGATAGAAATAGAAGAAGGAGATTCTATTTGGATGATAAAAATACTATTTTATTTTTCAAATGTCTGCGCATACAATCATTTTTTTTTTTTTTTTCATTGTTCTGTGCAACCTTTGACGTGGCAAAATTATAAGCATTACTGTAAGACAAAAATAAGTATAAAGAATGCTTTTTATATTTATGTAAAACAACGTATTGTTTCAGCTAGTGGATTAGATATAACAGTTTGAGTAACCGTAAGTAATACGTTTGAAATTAAAGCTAGGTATTATAAAGTAATCTAACTCTGATTGCACAAAGCCATACCAAGAGACGAGCCAGGCAATACAACTGTTAAACTCGCCCTGTCAGCAGTCCTGGAAGTGTTGGGTATGGGCACACTGCTAGGATTTTAGGGTTGTGTCCAATTTCTTGATGAGGACATCAGTTACAGAAACATCCCTATCAACCGGTAACACTGGCAGCTGTATGTCTGAAGACTTGCTGGTGATACAATCAAGTTTAGCTTAAAATTAGACATCAGTCTATTTCTTTCATAAGCTGAAGTTGGTTTGAAAGTATCGGTTGAGGTTATTGCTAGGATGACATCGTTTCAACAGACAAACAAAACATGTTAGACCACACCACTGCACGTCAATAAGCGTAAACAATAATAATTCTCCTCATATAATCACCAGAATCACAAACGGGGTCGGAGTTCACTTTACAGTCAAACAATATAGCCATGGCATCTATGTTGTATATTTTTTTTCTCCCAGTTATTCTCCAATAAAGTTTCACGGTTGTCACAAAAATTCTTGCTAATTTCTGCTCATAACCTGTCTCTGCAATATCCACTGCTTGATCTTGCTTATTATTCTATGTCATGTTTGTTTATTGGCATGAAACGAAAAAAGGTAAAAGAATTCGGGGATGTGTCTGCTAGAACGGTACAGCCATGTATGTTAGTAAAGATGCTACTGTCCTGTCCTGTGTTTAAATCTTTCATTGAGACTGGGGTGTGTTTTTTAAGCAGATTTCATATATATATAGGAAAAATGGAGGGGAGCATCTCCGATAAATGAAAAATATATAGAAGATTTATGTAAGTAATTCCCCCGTTTGGGATTCCAGTGTTACGATTAGCAGCTTAAAGTTGAGAACCAAGCAGGTATTGTGTTCTTTTATGTGTAACAGTTAACTCTTTTAGTCCCAGGGGGTTTAGCATCACAGGCCCAAGGGGTAAAATCGGCGCATCGCGTTCATTGGGCTTCTACGTAGGAATCTATGAACGTATGATGCGTTCCTTGGGACTCAAAGATTTAAACGTCCTGGCACATTAATCAGGTCCGTTAAATTACCCACAAAAATTATCTCCAATACAACATTAACCACTAGTGCTATCCATGAAGCGTTCGTCACACATGTTTTCTTCCATGCTACATTAAAAAACAAAGTTATTTCTCATGTCCCATTAATTACGAACGTTATCTCTCATGCATCATTAAACACGAAAGTTGTCTCCTGTTAACCACGAAAGCTTTCGCCAATGCAACTTTAACCATGAAAGTTATTTCTCACATCAAGTTAACCACGAAAGTTTTTTCTCATCTCACAATAACAATGAAAGATATCACTCATACCTAAGAAGAAACGAAAGAACTTATATAGTACAGTGCCTATGAAGTTATCTCCCACATAAGATTAACCACGAATGTTTTCCCAAAGTCACATTAACTGGAAAAGTTATCTTTATTACACTTTAACCTCAAAAATTCGCTTTCCATTCTACATTACCCACGAAACCTGATTGTCCAGGTCACAGTAACCACACAAGCGTTTCCCACGTCATATTAATCAGGAAAATCCCTTCCCACGATACAATATGAACGAAAATCGAACACAAAGTCACATTAACGACAGAAAGTGGACTCCCATTTCATAATAACCCACAAATTATTCACAAAATCAAACTTTTAAAAGAAGTAGGTCGCCCCAAGTCTGACAGATCCTACACGTTATTAGTGACGTGGGAGCCAGTGTAAGTCTGCTGGCCCAAAGGTCTGGGGTTCAAACCTGACATCATTTTCTCTTATCTATCTTTGTTACATTGTTCCCAGGATGAGACGGATTAGCTACTCTCTCTTTCATTTCCGGTTTATTTCCCATAAACCTTTACTGATTGGTCATTTTCTCACCCTGCCCGCCTCATTTTCTCTCCTTTTCACACTCAACACTATAAGAAATCACCTTTAATTTACAATATATACAACGGCCCTGAGTCATTCAATCCAACACGGATCGCAGATAGTGTCATGAGAACAACATCATCCATGGAGAACCGAACAGTTTCTGAAAAATATAGATCTAGCGCTATATTCTCAATGCGCCAAAGACATGAAAGGAATTCGCTTGTGATTTACGAGTATCGTATAGTGTACATAGTGATCGCCAATAGATTTAGTCTTCCTCTGGGTGAAGATTCGACATCACAGCATTCAGGGCAAGCTCTCATTAGCTTTATCCTCCTCCTCAACAGCCAGCGAAAACCTTCCATACTTTTGGTACCTGTTTTTGTCGGGTTAACTACTCGTCTTGGCCCCCCCCCCCCCCCCCGGGTCCCCCGATTCTCCAGTACCGCCCTGAGCCTGCAGACAATTCCTGCTCCGTCACTGTGAAAGACTGGTATTTTGGAATGTAAGATGTGCCAGCGTGCCCATGTATGATACTTTAGAGAGAAAGTCAAAACGTTCGTTCGTTCATTCGTTTGTTAACCGGGCACGAGTTTTAAATATCTTCCGTGTGTGTGTGCGTGCGTGCGTGCGTGCGTGTGTGTGTGCGTGCGTGTGTGCGTGTGTGTGTGTGTGTGTGTGTGTGTGTGTGTGTGTGTGTGTGTGTGTGTGTGTGTGTGCTACCGTGTCTAGTGTGTGGTGGCTAATTGTCAAAGAAGTGCTCGAAATGAATGAGAAAATTGTGCAAATTTTTAATGATATAATGTTTCGTACTGTAAGTGAATTGCACACATTTTATACAGTTTTCAGGCTAAAAGTGCTCAATTTCCCCTAGTATGACAGGTATATACTTTTTGAACTTTTCAATCTGGGAAGACATGTTCAAATATATACCCGCACACATTCCATGCACACTCGTTACAACATCGAGGTCTTGTAAATTTCAAAGTCTATATGAAGTCTATATGGAGAAGATACTCAGGCTAATCTTGGTACACACATACATAAATGTGGTCTATTTTAGAAATGGGAAATCGTGCTGTAACGGAATTGGATGAAAGAATTGCGATTTGTCATGGGATTCGTGTGTGACATGGAAAATATTGAAGTTAACGTAGATAACTTCTTTTCCTAGTCCCCTCTCTCTCTCTCTCTCTCTCTCTCTCTCTCTCTCTCTCTCTCTCTCTCTCTCTCTCTCTCTCTCTCTCTCTCTCTCTTCCTTCTTCTTATTTTTCTTCTTCTTCTTCTTCTTCTTCTTCTTCTTCTTCTTCTTCTTCTTCTTCTTCTTCTTCTTCTTCTTCTTCTTCTTCTTCTTCTTCTTCTTCTTCTTCTTCTTCTTCTTCCTCTTCTTCTCCTTTTTTCTTATTCTTTTTCTTCTTCTTCTTCTTCTTCTTTTTTTTTTTCTCTTCTTCTTCTTCTTCTTCTTCTTCTTCTTCTTCTTCTTCTTCTTCTTCTTCTTCTTCTTCTCCTCCTCCTCCTTTTTCTTCTTCTTCTTCTTCTTCTTCTTCATCTTCTTCTTCTTCTTCTTCTTCTTCTTTTTCTTCTTCTTCTTCTTCTTCTTCTTCTTCTTCTTCTTCTTCTTCTTCTTCTTCTTCTTCTTCTTCTTCTTCTTCTTCTTCTTCTTCTTCTTCTTCTTCTTCTTCTTCTTCTTCTTTTTCTTCTTCTTCTTTATATTCTCCGTTACAATGGCGGATAACACGTTGTGTATTGGTTTACAGCTAGGCTACGATATCTGTGTCTTTTAGGTGAAACCTCTGATTTCGGCAAATCCCAAATGTGTGGCCTTTTAAGTCATGCTTGTTAAAGAGTGATGTGTCTACTATTTTTTTTTAAGCTAACATAGAGCTTCCATACCCAGAAAAGGCAAGGCGGGGCTCCTAGCTGTACGTCTCGTACAGTAAACATGATATTAAGTGTGTCAACAGATATTAGCAAGTATTAACCGGCTCCGGTGGCCGGGCTGGGACACACCTGGAGACTTGAGGATGGTAGAATCCCTAAGAACATCTTCTAAGGTAAACTAAAGATTGGTAGAAGATGCCGAAGCCGGCCTCTGTGCGCAAGCGGGATATGAAGGATACAGGTAATGAGGGAGATTCGCGGGAACAAAATGCCACGGACCGTTTTGAGTGGAAGGAGACAGTCACGAAGGGAGTCGGAATGGTTTGGAGGGGGTGGACAGAGATGGAGAGAGAGAAAGACAGACACAGAGAGAGAGAGAGAGAGAGAGAGAGAGAGAGAGAGAGAGAGAGAGAGAGAGAGAGAGATTACATAAAAGTTGAGAGCTAAGCTTCTGAGAATAATCACGCTAAATGCATGTGATAGCACCAACTGAAAACCCGTGTTTTGATGTTCAAAGACTTTGCCTAGGATGAGTCACACTCGTCATGGCTCTCTCTGGCCTGTGATTCCTATGCCTGTCTATAGCACTATATAACACTGGAAACATGTAAAGGTTCCAACAGCAGCAGAGGCAGCAGCAACAACAACAAAAACAACAACAACAGAAACAACAGAAACAAAGTACATGAGCGAAAACAATTTTAATTTATAAATCTCTTTTATTGTATTTTTTAAATTGTTTATGTTGTATTAAATATCTGTTTACATTCATTCAAAAATAGGGATTTGGCAGGATGACAGAAGTCAGTTGAAATCGATAGCTATTGTACTCGACTCAAGCTGATTTATATGATTGTTCCAGACCAGAGATTTTAAAACTGGTGGCCCGCAGAACAAATTTAAAGTGTCGTGACATTGTTGTTCTTTTTTTTTTTTTTTTTAAACTGTATAAATCCTCTTATTTTCTGTGTGATTCTAATATAGATCTACGTTTTGTTTAATGATTGTCAAAATGTATAGGTATGTGGCAAACTTTCAACAGCAACAAAAAGTAACAACAACAACAAAAGGAGAAGCCATCGGACCGGCTTATCTAATTAGGAACCACTGTTCTAGACATTCATTCATTCAGTAGCATGTCCCTCGCGGAACCTCGCTGCCATAACAACCCTCCGGAAAACCTTCCTATCTTGAGCAAGATGTCCTGCGTCTGATACACCCATCTGGAGATCATCTGCCACATCCTGCACCCATCTTCTCCTTGGCCTTCCTCTTCCTCTCTTCCCATGCATATACCCCTCCATTATTGTTCTCTCTAGACTTCCATGACGTTTTCAAGTGACCAAATATTTGTTCAATTTTCTTTGTTTATTGTCTTTACTAGGCCAACCCTCTTCAATATTCAGCTCTTTGAAGTATGGATGCATTTGTTCTTTTCTTTACCCAAGATATTCTTAGAATCTGTCTGTAACATTTATATTCAAATGCATTTATGCGCTGTTCCGCTTGTTTAGTAAGTGTCCAGGTCTCACAGGCGTATGTTGCAATGGGAAAGATGCATGCTCTTAAAAATCTGACCTTTGTAATTCTATCTGTACAATTCCATAATTTATTCAGTTGTTTTAGTCTTTGAAGAGCAATTGATAGTCGCCGTTTAATTTCTTTCATTGTGTCACCATTGTTGGTAACCAGTGACCCAAGATATTCGAAATTTTCCACCACTTCCAATCTTTCCTCATTAACATATAGTAGTTCTAGACAACTAGATCTTAAAGTAAAATAAAGAACCATTTTTACGCCTGTGGCGATCCGTGTATATGATGTTGGAATAATACATTGTACAGACCAGTTAGTGGCACTCTGGGTATTTTGATCAACATTATGTTTATTCAACGGATCAACATAATGGCACACGGGTGTAACCCATAAGTGCTCCGTTATACTTTTAACTCAAGCCTGAATCTGAAGATTCTTAGCGCAGTACACGAACTTCGTTGCATCGGCGAGGAATCCTCAAATACTCTGGGTAAATTTTTGCATTCAAATTTTAGCCCCAGCAGGCTACTCTTTTCGATTTCCAACTGCCAAGGGATCTTTTACGTGTGCAAATATACACACGAGCGTCTGATCTTACTACCTAGAGACCGGGGGAAAATTACTCGAAGTCCACGTTTAAAAAAAATCCCTGGGCTTGAACCCGGGACCTCCAGCACTGGAGGTGGACACAATACTTCGAGACTACTCACTCCCCCCCCCCCCCCCCCCCCCCCCCCCCCCCCCCAGCTCCCCCCCCCCCCCCCCCCGATGTGATCAGTATTACAACTGCTCACCTTTACTTCTAGTAACATTTCTCGCTACCTCTTAGTCCTGGACAGTTTTGGAAAAAAAAAAAACATAACACACGACTAGATGAGATTTTAAACCCAAGATATTTTGGCGGGCAGGACTATTGAACTACGTTGACTCAGTAAGATATCGTTGAGAATTCGGATCGGCACAAGCCAGTGGCCTAAGAACCAGCGCAAAATGAACATTAATACAATACAATTAGAGATGATCTGTGGGCTACTTGCTATGCCTCTGCGGGCCGGATTCAACCTGCGGTCCGGCAGTTGGATAACCCAGATCAAGTCCGGCTGCAAATATTCAGTCCTGACAACTGAATCACAGTACATTTTGAAGGAGTCCCCCTCGAAAATAGGTTAATGGGAGCGTTTCCATGTTGCATTATGTAACATATTAATATGCTTATAAAGTCCTGTGTTCTAAACGTATTCGTATTACAAATCTACAAATGGATATTGCGAAGTGGATATACAGCAATTTTATTTTTTATTCACGGAAGACAGTCATGTTGTGATGTGTGTGTCAGTGTCACTGTTTCTAGTCAGTAGTTCGGATTTTTGGGAACTGGCTGTTTATTACTTTTCTACTTTAAATGTAGAAATCTTACTTTTAGGGATAATACAAACAGGTAATTTAGAAGCCACATCTGGAGAATATCGACAGTTGTCAGGTGCAAACTATCTTGTGTTTGAAGAAAACTATTCCTTTCATATTGACTGTGCATAAGTGGTGCAATCACACTGTGGATAAATTGTTTCAAGATATTTCGGAGCTCTAGGTAAGTGGATGAAAATAATATTTAATTTACTAACTAACCTCTCACAGCAAGTCACTCTTTGCCTCTTTACTAATTGTTGACTAACAGTATAATTATATGTTGTAGCAGTACACTAATAATATTAATCCTTAACCATTTGACTTATGCTTCGCGAACGCTGGCTGTAAACTCTTGCGGAAACTTCTGGTTGTTCATCGACTTCTTTTGCATACTTACAATTGAACGGCCTGTGTTAATTTTTGTAAACTGGCTTTTGCTTTGCTTCGCGAACACTGTCTGTAAACTCTTGCGGAAGCCTCTAGCTGCTCATTGACTTCTTTTGCATAGTTGCAGTTGTACGGCCTGTGTTAATTTTTGTAAACTGGCTTTTGCTTTGCTTTGCGAACACTGGCTGAAAAACTCTTGCGGAAACTTCTGGTTGCTCATCGACTTCTTTTGCATACTTACAGTTGTACGGCCTGTGTTAATTTTTGTAAACTGGCATTTGCTTTGCTTCGCGAACACTGTCAGTAAACTCTTGCGGAAACTTCTGGTTGCTCATCGACTAGTAATAGTAGTCTACTACTAATAATAATAACCATCAATTATTTATATTTATGTAATGTATGATATGTGTATGTTTCATAACAGTATTTTTATTTGATAGAGTACAAATGTCACCCCCCCCCCCCACCCCCAACCCCCCCCCCCCCCGCTCCTCTGATGCAACATTACCCTCTCAGAATCAAATAGTTAGCACTGATATGTCTTTACTTTTGCTGGAACAACTTTTAGTTTACATCTAAACGTTATTGATGTTTATGTTCATGTTGACTGTAGCAAAAGCATTTTTGTTTGTCTGTAAGAGCCTTTATTGTTATATTTATTCGGCACACTTATTTACCTTAAAAATGACGTATAGTTCTAAAACATATGTCGAAAATTAATGAAACTGTAGTTTAGTTTGCGTATACATCTCCTCGATAAAAACTGTGGACGCAGAGGGACTCAATTCTTGCACAAGATTGGAAATTCCCGTTCGAGCTGTACGGCCTTACGAATCTGGAGCTGGTCGTGCCCAGATCTAGTCACTACGCTACCGCGTTATGCTACTGCGACTCCCCAGCCAGATTGAGGTCAATCAAATCTGCCGCCCGCATACGACACAAAGGGTCATCGTTTATGGTCATTATCCAGTACTCGTGACCAGTAAGGCGCAAATGTCTGTTTTGGGGTGCTCTGTAACACATCTAATTCTAGACTTTGGTTAGCGTGTTTATGTGAAGGAAGTTTGTAACTAACTCACAAATCATTCTGAGACACGTGGAGACAGGTATGGTCCCTGTACAGTGGCAAGCATCGCTTCAGGGGTCTAGAGTAGTTAGCACCCTTTGACTATTTTCTCCAGAACAATACACGTGTGTTGGGAAAAAAAACATGCAGATAGAGTGGCTTATTCTGCGCCATTTCGTGATTAGTTTATACATAGCAAGCTCGTTGGTGTCAAGGTATTTTGGAAGCGATTGAACAGTTCGGATTTGAAGTAAGATTATTGCGGTCTGAAGAAATAGTTCCAGGGAGAGTGAGCAGGTGATTTGTCTGTCACTCCACACTGGCACGACGGATATAGAGTCAGACTGATATTAGGACCATCGCAGTTTCAACTTTTCGCCGGCTGTTGAAGATGGGGACGAATCGCTTATGGGAATGTCCTGAGAGATGTGATGTCAGGTCCTGAGCCTCAGCTCAACCTAGACGTGAAGGGTGTACAAATTCCTTCATCTGTCTCACCTACAATCCGGCTACAATAAATTACACATTTAATACGCCAATAACTTTTACCCACCATCATTGTCACAGATAGAGGGGGTTGGGGAGGGGGGTATGTGGCCGACACTTAAGACATCAGAATTGGAAATCTGCTGAAGAGGGAGACGCAGCGCTTATGGGAAAGTTCCAGGTGCTGTGGTGTAGGATTTTAACTCAAACCGATTAAAGAGCTTCTACATCGACATGGAATGACAAAAGCCATTGCTGACCGTCAATAAATGGATTGCCAACTGCTTCAATAGAAGTGGAAAAAAATGATGATGATGATGAGTCGCTTCTTGCAAGAGACGGAGACCTCGCCATGTATTATTCCAAGACTGCAGTAGGCGCACTATAGCCAACATTCCTTGTGGAGACGGCACACTGTGTTTCCCCCCCCCCCCCCCTTTCCTCCCCGGGATTGAAAAAGTTAACTGTACTAGCTCACCCAGCTACAGAAATGAATTCGATTGTTCCAATAGACAACGCTACGATATGCCACTAATGAACGCGACAGTTCACATTCTTCGAAAAGTGAACTCAAAGCAATGCTGTTTACTTCCAGCAGGTTGTGTCAACAAGACGCTCACAGTTCACATGCCAGCTTGCAGTAATTTATATTTACGTCTGATAATTAACAGAATTGTTAAAACTGTAAAAATCTTTCCCTTGTAAAAATGGTCTATTGCGAAGTTTTAAAGCGTAAGAGAAAAATTTCTATCTGGTTTTCTGCCTGTGTTGGCCACTTTCAGGTTCAATCCCAGCTGCGAGCGATTTGGCAACAGAGCGCTGTGCGTTAATTTAGACAGTGGCTACGAGAGTCGACCTTTTAGGAAGCTTCTTCTTCTTCTTTCGCTCGCTTGAAATTGATTATCTATACCTGCAATGTTGTCTCTAGTATTAACCTTTCTTGTGTTTTGTAATTCACCCGTAAAATTTGACGTGCACCGATGCTTCTCTCAGCCAAAAGTTGTGCCTTGATCTGTTGTATTTGGGCAGTCTTGGAGGACATGATCTGTTGTATTTGGGCAGTCTTGGAGGACATGATCTGTTGTATTTGGGCAGTCTTGGAGGACATGATCTGTTGTATTTGGGCAGTCTTGGAGGACATGATCTGTTGTATTTGGGCAGTCTTGGAGGACATGATCTGTTGTATTTGGGCAGTCTTGGAGGACATGATCTGTTGTATTTGGGCAGTCTTTGGAGCATGATCTTTGTATTTGGGCAGTCTTGGAGGACATGATCTGTTGTATTTGGGCAGTCTTGGAGGACATGATCTGTTGTATATTTGGGCAGTCTTGGAGGACATGATCTGTTGTATTTGGGCAGTCTTGGAGGACATGATCTGTTGTATTTGGGCAGTCTTGAGAGGATCTGTTGTATGGGCATCTGTTGTATTTGGGCAGTCTTGGAGGACATGATCTGTTGTATTTGGGCAGTCTTGGAGGACATGATCTGTTGTATTTGGGCAGTCTTGGAGGACATGATCTGTTGTATTTGGGCAGTCTTGGAGGACATGATCTGTTGTATTTGGGCAGTCTTGGAGGACATGATCTGTTGTATTTGGGCAGTCTTGGAGGACATGATCTGTTGTCTCAGGTGCCAGTCCACCTGTGTGCATGATCGTTTCGCCGATTTTATCTTTTATTTGCATGTGGCTGCGAAGTCGATTGTGTGTTTTGGGAGCAAATGCTAAACAACTGAACTGTTGCCTAGTGAAATCACAAATACGGGGTTTTGATCTGCGACGTCCTGTAAAGGATCGTCATCATCATGTAGCAGGTCCTTTGCAGAACGTTGCTCTCATCACAGTCTGCCTGAAAGAACTCGGTCTCTCTCCAGTTCTCCTGCCTCATATACTTTCATACTCGAAGGGTCACTTATATCCTATGCCCATCTTCGTGTCGGTCGGCCCCTGCCCCTCCTTCCTGGTACCGTGGCTTCTGCTATAGTCTTTTTCCAATCCGTCGTGGCGCTTGATATGACCAAAATATTTCAGCTTCAGAGAAAGGATGCTGTTTATTAGCCAATCTTCCTTGATGTTTAGATCTTTTAAGATGCCAATATTTTTCCTCTTCTTTGTCCAAAATATTCTGAGAATCTTTCTATAGCTTTTCAGCTCAAAAGCCCCTATTCTCTTTCTTAAGGACTGAAAGATAGTCCACGACTCACATTAAAAGGATTCGCAACTAAATTTTTAAAGTAAGACAGATGGATCATAAGACTGTCGATTTAAGGCGCATGTCTAGTGCAGTCTCCGTGAACTCAGATAGTTCGGATTTTAATTTTTTACCCGATAGATCATCATCATTGTTGTGTGCAATATATGGGTAAATGAAAGGGAAGTTCATTATTGAAGGTAAACACTTGGTGCGGTCAGCGTGTTCTTCACAGAACGTCGCTCTCTTCACGGCACGCCTGACAGTCTCTTTCTTTCTTTAGCCAATTCGCCAGCCCGGTGTCGAAGCCAGTGCATATTCTATGTCCTGCATCCATATTCGGCCTCTTCGTTGCTTACCAAAAATTGTATCTTTCATAACCGTTCTCTCCACAACGTGCATGGCCAGTTTGTGAAAAACCACAACAGCCAAAAAACGCTGGGGTTGGTTCTGTAACGTACTGTAAAGGATACGCAACTGACTTTAACTTATCAGCGTTTTCTAAAAAAAAATTATATATTTTT
Organism: Candidula unifasciata; assembly: GCA_905116865.2. Classification (NCBI taxonomy): domain Eukaryota; kingdom Metazoa; phylum Mollusca; class Gastropoda; order Stylommatophora; family Geomitridae; genus Candidula; species Candidula unifasciata. The sequence goes on from CAJHNH020001125.1 coordinate 122,111, forward strand.
TTGCGGATATTGTGGACTCAGCCTGGAGGAGGGCCAACGCGAGGGCCAGTGTTACCGTTATCCCCGTGCGCTTTCTCAAGGCTGGGAAGATCTATAAAGGTCAATTTAACAGGGTCGAGACGCTCCATCGATACTTGACTGTGCGAGGGACTGGTTACTGGCTGTCGACCTGCCTGGTCACGAGAGGTACCCAGAGTTTATCCTGAAGACCGGCCTGCGACCCCGACTTAGTCCTACAGTCTGCGGAGAAATGCCAGCTCATCCTGATTGAGCTGACCGGGCCGTATGAGTCGCCAATCACTTGTACAAGTTCGAGAAGTACAGTGATCTCACGGCTGGTCTGAGGAAAAACGAAGAGTACGCAATAAAAATATTCGCCGTCGAGGTAGGCGCAACAAATCTTATCTCGACTTCCATGTATAGTGTGCTAAAGCAGCTTGCGAGGAAACAAGCGCAAACGATCACTAAAACAACTGGGCGAAGCTGCGGAAAGAGCTTCGAGCTGGCTTTGGACGCAACGGAACGTCGTGGGGAACGGGCCTCGGTTGGCTGGTCTGCGTTTTTAGTCGGAAAGAAAGTCTTATCCCTTAAGTACATCGTGTCCGAAATGTCTGCCAGTGGAACTATGCCAATTACAAAGCCTAACATTTCTGAGAGGTCCCAGAAACCCCGTTCAGACTTTAGGCCATATTTATGGCCGGGCTATATCGCGGCCCCTGGCAAGAGCCAGAGTAAGGCTTCAAAAACGAAAAATTTCATCCTGAAAAGGAGGACAAGTAGTATGTAGATGACCAAACAGAGACTGACTGACTTTCTACCCCACCAGGACATCGCACAAGCGATAAACACACAATGACGCAAAGTGCCACCATGTGGATAAAGATTGCCGTGGATAGGTAACAGAAACCACGTTCAGACAATTAGCCATATTTATGGCCTGCCTATATTGCGGCCCCTGGCAAAAGCCAGGGTGGGGCTTCAAATAACAACACATTTCATCCTGAAGAGGACGTAAGGATTATACTATGATGAAACTGGATTGACTGACTGACTTTCTACCCCACCAGGACATCACACAAGCGATAAACACCCGATGACACAAAGTGCCACTATGTGGATGAGGATCACTGTGGAGAGGTCCGAGAAACCGCGTTCAGACAATTGGCCGTATTTATGGCCTGCCCATATTGTGGCCCCTAGCAAAAGCCAGAGTGGGGCTTCAAATAACAAAAAAATTGCGTCCTAAAAAGGACGTTAGGATATTTTTAAGTGAATATCGGACAAAAACTAGATTGACTGACTGACTTTCTACCCCGCTAGGACATCACACAAGCGATAAACACCCGATGACACAAAGTGCCACCATGTGGATGAGGATCACCGTGGAGAGGTCCCAGAAACCGCGTTCAGACAATCGGCCATATTTATGGCCTGCCTATATTGCGGCCCCTGGCAAAAGCCAGGGTGGGGCTTCAAATGACAACAAATTTCACCCTGAAAAGGACGTAAAGGTTAATTACCTGTGTCAAGTAAATATTACGAAAACTGGATTGACTTGACTTTCTACCTCACTAGGACATCACACAAGCGATAAACACCTGATAACACAAAGTGCCACCATGTGGATGAGGATCGCCGTGGCGAGGTCCCAGAAACCGCGTTCAGACAACTGGCCATATTTATGGCCTGCCTATATTGCGGCCCCTGGCAAAACCAGGGTGGGGCTTCAAATAAACAAAATTTTGTCCTGAAAGGACGAAGCTGACTGACTGACTGACTTTCTACCCCACCAGGACATCACACAAGCGATAAACACCCGATGACACAAAGTGCCACCATGCGGATGAGGATCGCCGTGGAGAGGTCCCAGAAACCGCGTTCAGACATTTGGCCATATGTATGGCCTGCCTATATTGCGGCCCCTGGCCAAAGCCAGAGTATGGCTTCGAATGACAAAAAAATTTCGTCCTAAAAAAGAACGAATTTGGGTATCGGAGGACGAAGCTGAGTCCCAGTCTATTGTTCATAACTCAACATTTTATGAGGTTTCAGTATTGTTTGGACAATAATGTGATTCTTTAAATAATTTATGTGGCCATTCAAAATGTACAAAATTGAAAGTAGGTGGCAAAATAAAAACAAAAATAAAACTGGTTTTAAACAGTGGGATTACACCGCTGTCATATTTTAGTTCGCTAAAGACTTTAAAAAAAAAACTGTTTAGGGTATGTTAGCCGCCTTGTATTCTTTCCCTTTGTATTTAGGACTAAAATTATCTCCCTTGATAATTCCCTTGATAATTCTCGCACATAAACTTATACGATGCCAACTTTTATTTATATTTTAAAGAAAAGTCAGGAAGTTTTAGTTGTCAAAAGCAGCTTTAGGGATTTATTGGATCATCGAGGGGTCACGGCTGGGATCATTATGGCAATTGTTGTGTCTCAAGATTAAATAGTGGTGGGTTTTTTTAGCGGTAGCTAGGCTGCGATATATTTTATATATGGGTAAGCCTGTCGTAGGCGTATTATTGGCGTATCACACTGCACTGGAGCACCAGACCCACCCACTCTGCACTACAGCACCAGACCCACCCACTCGGCACTACAGGACCAGACCCACTCACACTGCACTACAGCACCAGAGCCACATACACTGCACCACAGCACCAGACCCACCCACTCTGCACTACAGCACCAGACCCAAGAACTCTGCACTACAGGACCAGACCCACCCACTCTGCACTACAGTACCACACCCACCCACTCTGCACTACAGCACCACACCCACCCACTCTGCACAACAGGTTATTTCGTAAACACGTTTGTGGTGTCCAAGCACAGCTCTGCTTTCTGGTTACATGGTTGAACCGGGTTTCCGGGATTTGTAGTGGTTTGATTCTCATCCTCATTATGGTAATCCTACAGACTGCAATCATGTAGGGGTAACATTAACCACCGCCCCAATTAGCCCCCTCCCCACCCCTCACCCATCCACCCACCCACCCCCCAAAATAATTATTTTCACATTTCATCTATATACCAAAAGCAACATTGACAAGCTTTTAAAGAAGTGACCACATAAACCAAAAGCTAAATGCCTATATGCCTTAGCCACACGGTGCGAAAGAGACAAGAACATTGACATGATTCGCTATTATCTGAGATCTTGACCGACTACGCTTATTGTCAAAGAACAGAAAAATGGCCACGACAACTGCCAAAATAAACGAATTCCCCATTAGGAAAATAAATATAAACTTGACTCCCAGGACAAAAACAAATACGCCTAGGAGCATCAAAATGTCTAGTTTTAATGGTCGATATATCTCTCATAATTGTACGGTTGAGCAATAAACAAAAACACACTACAATTGTTAAATTTACTTGGCTCTTGTCTCAAAAAACAATCCTGTTAGGGCAATTTGTTAAATAAATAAAGTGATAACGTTAACCATATATACCAGAGAAAATGGTTAGAACAATCAAAGAAAGCAAGGCTGGTGAAAACTCGATCTTCTGTTCACACAGTTTGAAGTAATTTAGTTTTATTGACCGGCGTCTGTGGCTTAGCTTTACTACAACAACAGCAACAGCAACAACAACAACAACAACTGCAACTCCCCCACACAACACACCACAACAATTGTTAGTAAGGTCTGAAATACTAATACATGTAGCATGCACAGCAGGGGTCCACCGTTATTAGTAGAGAGATCCTTCGTCGACGATTATTTTCGCCCATTACTTATCTAGACAATCTCGGAAGGTGGGCTCGGCCTGGTAATGACTCCAGGCCTTGATCTTCCCCTGCTGCACTTTATCTGACTCGACAGGGACAATAAGATGTGGATATTTTGCAACAGGTGTTGTGGAATTGGTGTTATATTGTCGCTGCGGTAGCAAATTAGATCAGTCGACTACCTTAACGACCAGAGTGACAAGTTAAAAGTTGGTTCACGGGACAGACTTTGGCAATCGGTGTTAGACTTTGGTATTTAGCAGAGAGACACTAGCATACATTTATCGGACACTTAGGCTTTTTAAGGGATATGAAGTTCCTCTTCACTAGACGCTCAGACCAGTCTACTGAGGCCCATTCCCCACGACGTTCCGTTGCGTCCAAAGCCAGCTCGAAGCTCTTTCTGCAGCTTCGTCCAGTTGTTTTAGTGATCGTTTACGCTCGTTTCATCTCAAGCCCAGCTGCTTTAGCATATTGTATGTGGAAGTAGAGATGAGACCTCTTGCGCCTTTCTCGACAGCGAAGATTTTAACTGTGTACGCTTCGTCCTTGAGGAAGCGCAATAGGACTGGCCCTCGCGTTAGAGAAAAATAGAGCCAAACATTACATCTACCTGTCCTATCTGTGTGCATTCAGAGGATACATTGGGTGAGCCAAGGTTGGGAAAAGAAGACCCACTATCCCTAAGAAGCATGCCGTAAGAAATAACTAATAATAGGTGTTCCCTTCAAACTCTGAGTGTATGTGCATGAAACGCGAGAAACCAATATTCTTCATCACATAAGCCATATCTTTAGAACGAATGTGCACGCAAAACATAAGATAAGTAACAAAACTAAAGTCCAGAGGTACCAACCGACGAAGTTGACGAGCAACCAGAACCTTCCGACTGCATTTACCGCAGGAGAACTAAGGAAATAAATAATCTACAAGTTCCGTAGAGAATGTACAACACAAGTATGACTACTCACCTCGAACAACCGAATGACTTTTGCCAGACTGATAGTCCCTTCCTTGAGAGTGACCAGAAGGTTGAAAGCAGAAAACTCATCAGGGAAATCGTCAGGAAGTAGTCCAGGAGCAAATCCTTCCACATCCCCGAAAGAGTCCGCCTTGCTAAGACGGCGTTCTTGCTTCTTGAACTCTTTGTTGGCTGCGGTCTCGAATTTGGCATCGGCAATCAAACTTTTCTTTCTCCAGCCGCCATGCTGAAAACAAGGATATTAGATGAACTGATATTTAAATGGAGAGCTGGAATAGGGAAGGGGGAGGGTGGGTGAGCCGGGTTAAATGTTTTTTTATTTAAGTTTGTTGGCATCTGTGGCTCAGGGATTACCAACGTGTTTATAAGTCAGAAATCAAATTTTTATGTGGCTGGAATCATAGGACTATTCCCACGTGTGTGTGTGTGTGTGGTGTGTGTGTGTGTGTGTGTGTGTGTGCTGAGTAATTCGGTGAGCATGATCCAGCAGTTCGAGTGGGCTCCGTACGCAGTTAGTGAACTGAGTCATCATTGTCCCTGGAGATGCATGTGTTTTTGGCAATGAAAGCGCTGATAGATCTGCCTTAGTTGCAAAGGACTGCCTATGGATCGTACTGACATTGTTATTGCCACCAGTGTCCTGACATCTAAGTGTGGCATGCCCCCAGTGTCCTGACATCTAAGTGTGGCATGCCCCCAGTGTCCTGACATCTAAGTGTGGTAAGCCCCCAGTGTCCTGACATCTAAGTGTGGCATGCCCCCAGTGTCCTGACATCTAAGTGTGGTAAGCCCCCAGTGTCCTGACATCTAAGTGTGGCTTGCCCCCAGTGTCCTGACATCTAAGTGTGGCATGCCCCCAGTGTCCTGACATCTAAGTGTGGCATGCCCCCATTGTTCTTTCTGTCCCCATTCCTGCCACTCTTCAAAAAGTCATAATAATTAATTATTGCTCAGTCATCAAAGATAGCTACGACTCGTAGTTGAAATTTTTTGTTTTATCCGTGAGCGGTTGTACCTTTCAACGCTCAGCACGTTCATTCCATAGCTATAGTTATTCAAACATAACCGATAATAAACTATATGTGATAAAATATAGCACTGACATTATTATGGGAAGGCAAGCAGATAAGCGAGGAAAGAGTGGAAGTGTCTGAGATATCAAATGCGTTTTCCTCATTAGATTAACAAGACATATGATCTTACTGTCTCTTCAGCCCGCTGATAATTTAGAAACCCAACATTGAAGAAATCAGCGTCAGCAAACAAATGAGGTCGTCGACCTCCAGCAAAACATACGTGTCCCTTTTACTCAAACGGGCTCTGTATCATTTTCATGTAAGTCGATTAGAACCCCTTCGGTTCCAAATAAGCTCAGTAAAAGGTCCTTTACATGCCAGTTCGTGGGTTCGGATCTCAACAGAGACTTTGTTGCTGTTGTTGTTGTTGTTGTGGGTACAAGGCACAAGCCCTGGAAAGTAAAGGCGGTCGGTGTGATGCTGACCACATCACCAACCAAGTACCGATTGGTCTATAAAATACAAAACTATCCCTATATGATCAATATACCTGAAGGCGGGGATAATGGTCCTTTACTTACCTTTACTTACACGCCAGAGGCGCTTCTGGGATAGACTAAAGCATGACTCATATTTTTATAGATAAGCCAATGTTGGTGAGGTCAACATCACGCCGGCCGCTTTTACTTACCAGGCTTTTATCTGGCACCCATTTAAGGCTAAGTAGACCTGAGAGCCGAGGTCATGTTAAAAAAAAAATATCCGTCTCCATACGGATCCGAACCCACGACTTTCGGATCCACAGTCTAGCGTCTAGGCGTTAATTAGACATGATTCTTATTAACTTAGATTATTTTAGATAAGAAAGTTTACTGCTAACTGTGCCACACTTTCACCTTCTAGTAATGCAGGTGAACTCATATCGCATTTTTACCTTTTAGAAATGCAGGCGAACTCACTCTCAAGCTTTTACCTTCTAGTAATGCTGTCAAACTCTTCTACACTTCCACCTTCCAGTAATGCTGTCAAACTCTTCTACACTTCCACCTTCCAGTAATGCTGTCAAACTCTTCTACACTTCCACCTGCTAGTAATACTGACAAACTCTTCTGCACTTCCACCTGCTAGTAATACTGTCAAACTCTTCTACACTTCCACCTTCTAGTAATACTGTCAAACTCTTCTACACTTCCACCTTCTAGTAATACTGTCAAACTCTTCTACACTTCCACCTTCTAGTAATACTGTCAAACTCTTCTACACTTCCACCTTCTAGTAATACTGTCAAACTCTTCTACACTTCCACCTTCTAGTAATACAGGCGAACTCACTATCAAACTTTCACCTTTTAGAAATGCAGGCGAACTCTGCCACACTTTCAATTTCTAGTAATACAGGCTAACTCACTGTCACACTTTCACCTTCCAGTAATGCAGGCGAACTATCACTCTTTCACCCTCTAATAATGCAGACGAACTCTGCCACACTTTCACCTTCTAGTAATACTGGAAAACTCATTCTCACACTTTCACCCTCTAATAATGCAGACGAACTCTGTAACACTTTCACTTTCTAGTAATACTGGAAAACTCATTCTCACACTTTCACCCTCTGATAATGCAGACTAACTTTGCCACACTTTAACTTTCTAGTAATGCTGGCGATCTCATTCTCACACTTTCACACTCTAATATTGCAGACGAACTTTGCCACACTTTCACTTTCTAGTAATGCTGGCGAACTCATTCTCATACTTTTACCCTCTAATAATGTAGACGAACTTTGCCATACTTTCACCTTCTAGTAATGCAGACGAACTTATTCTCACACTCTCACCCTCTAGTAATGCAGACAAACTCATTCTCACTCTTTCACCTTCTAGTAATACAGACGAACTAACACATATTCACATTCTAGTAATGCTGGCGAACTCATTCTCACACTCTCACCCTCTAGTAATGCAGAAGAACTTTGCCACACTTTCACCCTCTAGTAACGCAGACGAACTCATTCTCACTCTTTCATCTTCTAGTAATGCTTGCGACGGAATTAAAATTGGCAGAGCAAAAAACGAGACGCACACCAGCAGACTTGTTAATCAACATATCAATCAATCAGGTGCCGTCTCCACAATGACGGTTGGCTGCAATGGATCTCCAACAAGCCCTGTCCCTTGCCCTTGATGTACACTCACTCATACTGCTGTTCGTCCATCTCTTGATGTTATCCTCCCACTTGTAACACTGTCTGCCTCTTGCTCGCCTCCCTTGAACCTTTCCCTCTAGGATGATCTTTACAATACTGTTATATCTCTTAATGTGACCAAAATATTTCACTTGTCTCTTTTTTATTTCACCTAGCAACTCTCTTTTCATTCCCAATTTCCTCAGTACCTCTGTATTTGATAGCTTTTGTTTCCATGAAATACGACCTAATCTTCTGTATATCCACATCTCCAAAGAATTGATACGATTTTCCAGTTGTTTGTTTATTGTCCATGTCTCTGTGCCATACAGTAAGGTTGAGAATACATAACATTTGACAATTCTCATTTTTAATGCATTGCTTATTTCTCTTGATGTCAGTAACTTTTGCATGTTGTTGAAATAATCTACATAGCACTGGTACTATTAGCCACCAGACGTATGGGTTCATACTGAGGGGAGGATCTGAGCACCCAAGGACATGTCCGGAGTGCAGTGATGATATCCCAACTAACTAACTAACTAACTAACTAACTAACTAACTAACTAACTAACTAACTAACTAACTAACTAACTAACTAACTAACTAACTAACTAATACAGATCTAACTTACCTCTTGACTGAATGTTTTCTGGAAAGCCAAGCGTCGCTTAGCCGTCTCGGTTATATCTGATTTTGCGTTCATGTTGAATGTATTTCCTCACAGAATCTTTTCTGAATCCGGAGTTTGGGTCAGTATATTTAGTCAAGTTCGTTGCTTATGACTTAAGCCAGTTACTTGTGAATTCAGCTAGTTGCTTATGATTCTAGCTAGTTCTGTGTGGTTTTAGCGACCTGGTAAATGATTCTAGCTAGTTACTTATGGCTACAGCTAGCTAATTTTGATCTCTAGCGAGTAGTTAATGATTCTAGCTAGTTACTTATGGCTACAGCTAGCTAATTTTGATCTCTAGCGAGTAGTTAATGATTCTAGCTAGTTACTTATGGCTACAGCTAGTTAATTTTGATCTCTAGCGAGTAGTTAATGATTGTAGTTATTTACTTATGGCTTTAGCGAGTGGTTAAGGATTCTAACTATTTACTTATGACTTTAGGGAGTTGTTTATAATTCTAGTTAGGTACTTATAGCTTTTGAGAATGGTTTCTGATTCATGCTAGTGGCTTATGGCTATATGTAGTTGCTGTGATTCTAAGTAGATACTTATAGCTTTAGCAAATTTTGATTCTAGCCAGTTAATTATGGCTTTACTGTGTTGTTTATGTTTATAGCTAAGTAATTATGGCTAAAGTTACTTGCCATGATTCTAGCTTGTTACTTATGGCTGTAGCTGGTTGCTTATGGTTCTAACTAGCTTTTTATGTCACTCTGTTAATCGAAGATTCTAGCTCCGTTATTATAGTTTTAGCTAGAAGTAAATTAGCTGCTAATGACTCAGGTAAGTTTTCAACGCAGTTAACCTATGGATACTTTTTTGTGCGTCGCTTCTACAGATGCAGGTGTTAGCCGCAACGTCCTTGTTTATTGTAATTTGTTTTCTGTATAGCTCACATAAACTTTATATTTTCTAATATTTAGCTCTTTTCTAATGGCTGTATTCAGTAATATATTGCTATAGCTTACTGATGAAATCTCTTGCTAGCTTTGATTAGCACTACCTTTTGGCATATTATCTCCAGGTAGTTGATTTTGTCTGCAGCTATAAACGTATAGCTTGAACCGAGTGCTTATCGTCGATCTTTTCCCTAGGTCAGTAAGGGATTACTTAAGACAAATCAGTTCATGAGCGCAGTAAGTCGAAAACACCTATTGCCATTACTGCCTGCTGAAATATCCCAAATATTGTTTACTAAGCGTCTGTGGCTTAGGCTTTGCGAAGGTGCATTGTAATGCTGGGGTGCTGGGTTCCATCCCAGGTGGAGCCGATTTGGCAGCAGACCGCCTCGCGTTGATTGGACAGGGGTATCGAGCGCTGGCCGTTTAGCAGGAATTGTGAACTTTAATGTTAGTTGCGTATCCTTTACAGGACGTTGCAGAACCAACCCCAACAGCCCTTGGCTGGTATCTGGTTTTTCTAGGCAAATTTACGTCCAGTAGTTTGCCATTGCCCTGAACGGTCGGCTTTCTTGATACCACTGTCGGTCGCATGGCCCGATCGAACCCGGCATCCCGGCATTACAAAGCGTTCGCATCGTCTTAGAATGGTGAACTACTGAATGTAAAATTGCCTAGTAAAACCACAAACCGCCGCACATGCTGGGTTTGGTTCTGCAACGTCCTGTAAAGGATACGCAAATATTTATTTTTTAAGTAACACAGCTTTATTAAACGTATGAAACTACATTCCGTTAATGTATAAATTTTACAATATTTGTACGTAACTTTTGAATGTCAGAGTCTGAGACTAATGCGTTGCGAACGCGCTAGGTAATGCCAAGATACCCATTTCGATTCTAACTGTGGGCGATTCGGTAACAGATCACTTTTACGTTGATTTCGACAATGCTATGGAGAGCCGACCGTTGATTAAACAACGGTAAACCGCTGATCCTAAAATCGTCCTGTAAAATCAAACACACAGCCATAACATGTTTGGTTTATTCTAGGGTTTGCCTGTAAAGCATAGGCGACTAACTTAAACTTAACTTGTGAATAAAGTAATCGATAAGCAAATGTGTACTATAGAACGTTACTCCTATGTCTATATATGGTAAACTTTTGATCGTTACTCCTCAGCAAGTAATTAACGCAACACAGATACACCTTAATATTTCGTTAATTTTGGGAACTGGGAACTGATAGAAGTGCCTGCATTAGCTATAAGGCGTCCAGCCCACTACTTTTCCCACAAGTGGGGATACGACTGCAAATAAAGAAATCATTCTCCCCTTTTCCCAGTGACGTCACTAAGTACAAAACTCACTTACAGGAGGGTCGTACCGCGGGAAGTTCAGCCAACGGAAAAGCAGAGATTTCTTTCTATTTTCCTCTTTATTTTATATTCTAAAACCCATTCACAGAAAACTCAATATTTCTGACCAATCACGAAAGTCCGTGAATAACTCTTGCCACCGCCTTATCAATAGGGCCATTAGGCGAGCATGCGCATTTGCTATTCATCCAACTTCCTGTTTCCGGCGACAATTGTGAGGTTGGCGGCCGGCTTTAATTTAGTTGGGTCACAAATCAGAAAACGTCGGTTGCTAGGGAGGAATCAACTCAAGCACTTCAGAAACAAGTGACAGTCTCAGAAACTTGGCCTCTCCAGTCCCTGCCTCATTGTGAACAGTTAGACGTTTCTCTCGGGCTACGGGAAGCTCGCTAAAAATGCCAGAAAGGTTAAGAATGTAGTTTTAATTGCCGAGATCTTCAAAGAAATCTGGCGTCTCCGTCTTGCCACTAGAAACGCCCTCATAAATATTTTCCATTACTTACCGATAATGGAAGCGTTAATTAGTTTTTTAGTGTTTATTTTCGCAGTGCAGTTATGAAATTAATTTGATCAGTTAAAAACAATTGCGAATAAAACTATGGTATATTATAAACTGCACAACCAGAGTTATCTTAAAATATTAACGAATCATGTTTACAAGATTGATGAATTAGGCATACGGGTAATGACAATGTGGTTAGTATGTCGTTTTTACTTCTTTTGACATCCTCTAGCACCTCTCAACCTGAAAACCGATGTCAGTTATACAAATTTGCCTCGGGGATTCGGAACATGGGCGCTAGAATTTCAGGGGGAGTGGGTGGGGGAGGGGGTGTTTGAGGTCACTATTTAGGAGGTGTCCTGCCCCCTCCCCCCGACCCCCAAAAGATGTGGTCTGCCTCCACCCCCTGGCCCCAATAAGAAGCCGGCCTGCTCCCCACCCAACCCCCCTCCCCCGGTTCCAAAAAACAATAAAGACACCCCCTGGTTTCAGGAAAGAATGTAAAAGGTAAAGGTAAAGTCGGGAGATGTGAACCAGCGTCATTGCACACGGTTATAAACCATAAGTGCTCTGCCACCTGTACGGACAGCTGATAAGAAAATGTCCGCCTGTGTCGCCGTCCGCACGCATCCCCGTAGCTATTCCTTCATTTACCCTAGTGTCAACTCTTGTACCCATTATCTTGAGGCTGGGTGATCCCCAGAGTGTCAACTCTTGTACCCATTATCTTGAGGCTGGGTGATCCCCAGAGTGTCAACTCTTGTACCCATTATCTTGAGGCTGGGTGATCCCCAGGAACCGCCTGGTTTCGAACACCGGCCATGGGCTGCAGCGGGTCGCAGCTGGATTTGAAAGCGTGTCTCCTAACGACTGCGCTAACACGGCCCCATAAAAAAATAAGAATGATGGCTGCCCCAGCTTCCGGTCCCAATAAGAAGGTGGCCTACCCCCTCCCCTTCCCCATCCTCTCTTCCCCAATAAATATGTAAGGAGTCTAAGCAGACACATTTAGCCATGAATAGAAATGTTTTTTTAAGTACTCATTTATGCACGAGTTATTATTTCAAATAAATATATTTATCATTCAACACATATTACCTTTATGCTCTTAGACCAGGATTAGGCTACCTGAGCTTCCATTTTTCCTCAAGAAAATATTTTTTAGGCGATGGGAAGGCAGCTGAGAGCTCCCTCCCTTCCCCTGCTTGAATTGTGTTATATGTTCCGTTAGATCTAATACGACCCCAAGACGTCTTGTCCTTCAGGCAAGTGTATAGTCAGTGAACTACTCTGGCTCCTATCTTCATGTAGTAAGTCGTGTACAGTTCATCATCATCCTCATCTACCCTAGTTGCCATCAAGCGTTAAAAATATGAATAGTTGATGATCCAGTTATCAGTGGATGTAACTGGCTATTGGCATTCTGCGTCAACGTACAATGTACCTGATGTCCACTCATCTTCTTTGGGTGCACTTCTATCGTGTCAGCTCTTCCGTGACCGCTATTGAACCATTCTAAAAACACGTCAAAACCATTTGATCTGCGCCTCATAGCGTTTCGTGGGCGTTCCCATCCCCCAGTCTGGATAATCATATCGGTTTTTTTTCCCCTTTATTACCCCCGCGTCGGTGTCTGTGGCTTAGGCGTTGCAAACGCGCTTGGTAATGCCAGGGTGCCGAGTTCAATCCCTTCTGAAGGCGATTTGGCTGCAGAACGACTGGCGTTCGTTTCGAAAGTGGTACCTAGAGCTGACCGTTTAGCAAGCAATGGCAAACTAAGGAACGTAAAATTTGCCTAGAAACACCACAAAAGTCAACAAATGCGCGTGAGTTCTGAAGTGAGGGATGAGGGACTCTTGTTAGTGGACTTGCGAAACTGACACACATTATGCTGTTAGTTGACTTAGGAAACTGTCACACATTATGTTGTTAGCGGACTTGGAAACTGACATACAGTATGTTGTTAGTGGACTTACGAAACTGACACACATTATGTTGTTAGCAGACTTAGGAAACTGACATACAGTATGTTGTTAGTGGACTTAGGAAACTGACACACAATATGTTGTTAGCGGACATGTGAAACTGTCGCAGACTATGTTGTTAGAGGACTTGGAAAACTGACATACAGTATGTTATCGAAAAAAAAAAGCCATATTTAAACAGTTATGAAGGAAAATAATTGTTTGGGGATCGCCACAACATTACGGAACTGTATTAAGGGGTCGCGGCATGTGGAAGGTTGAGAGCTCTCGGTCACAGAAATCACAAATTCTTTTTACTCTTTTCATTTACATTCCAAGATTTACAGCTGTATTACAGCACTGGTTCAACATAACTTCCCGGTAATCTTGTTCTTATGTGAACCGATAGAGAGCTGTTGGCAAGAATTATTGTTTATCTCTTGTCCTGCCACCTTCGCCTCGCTTATCGCGGTCATAGTGCCTGTCACTCATCTACTGTCAGGTCTGATTGTACATAAGTAAACAAACTATAATTAAAAAAACAATAAGTAAAATATAACAAATAATAATACCAATTCAACCTATGCATCGTTAATATTAATTTCTGTAACCTATGGTACCATTTAAATGATTTGAGATGAATTACGCATACCAGTCGTGGATTTCAAGCTGTACAACAAAGGTGGCAAATAAATACACTTTTTTTGTGGTGGTGGCGGGGGGGGGGGGGGGGGGGGGGGGGGGGGGGGGGGGGGGGGGGGGGGGGGGGGGGTTGCCTACTTGGCTATGTTCTTAGTACGCTTGTTTCCATAGCGAGGCGCATGCCGTTTGGAGGTGACAGGTTCGATTTCGGCACGGTAACTAGAGCTTTCGATTTTAATGCTGTCTAGTGTGTCCTTCTATCTTTCTAAATCTTTCCATGAGTGCCGGTCAAGGCATTCTTTATTATCTCTCTTTATTATCTCTCTTTATTATAAAAAGACCGGATTACATAATTGTACCAAAGTTTTTGAACTTTCTGACCTGTTTTAGCCTTTTCCTTTCTTTTGTAGTTTCACATTTTGGTGGGGTTTTTTTTTTTTTTTTACTATCGTTTCTATCCTCTTGATATTAAAGGAGAGTCCTTTGTTTAGCACTCACCGTTACTACGAAGTTCAAAAGTTGCTACAAATCGTATATTTTCAACAAAAAGTATTTTATTATCTACATAATGTAGATTGTTCACATTATATAACGGCCAGTTCGTATTCATAGTGTATGTTGAATCTCTCTAATTATTATTTTGCTACAGAGGAAGAACAAATCTTGTGATAAAACATATCCCATAACTCCTAGTTTCACTCTTCATAACTGTTCAGCTTATGTCAGGTTTTAATTGCCGTTACTTGTTTCCAGCACACACACACAAAATTTAGTGCTGAAATCGTTTCCATCAATGCTGAAATCATCCAAAATGTTGATCAGTTCATCATGTTTGACGTTGACAAATGCTTTGGTGTAATCTATTAGGAAAACAACAAGTATTGGTAATTCTGTATCTCGATGTCAGATCCCTAAAACACGATTCCTCGCTTTGTTCTGAAGTTTAACCAGAAAGTTAACATTCACAATGTAAATTTGTTAGGACGTGGGCTAAGAGTTGTATAAACACAAAAAATCCGGATTTTTCAGCGGTTGACAAGCTGTGCTGTGTTCAGAATAATCAGGAATTAATGTCTTTTGGTAATATTTGGTAGGAACGAACGAACGAACTTTATTTTCAAAGGGTCACAAATTGGGCACGCAGGCCTGTCTTACATTCGGCCCTTCCAGTCAACCATCTTTCGCACAGCAGCTGTATTTTACTAATAAAGCATGTTATGATCATATGATGATATGCATATTATGAATATTATAAAAGAACACAAAAGCATGAGTTGCAAAAGTGCGTGCAAAAACCCGCGAGTGCATACATACACCCACATACACACGCTCACCCACTCACTTACACACACACACACACGCATACATGCATGCATACATTACATACATACAGGCATACATACATACATACATACATACATACATACATACATACATACATACATACATACATACATACATACATACATACATACATACATACATACATACATACATACATACATACATACACACATACATACAAACATGTATACAGGCATACACACATACACACAGAATTTATAGAATTTATAAGCATTCCAAGAGTCTGGCAAAGCTATTTATGTTTTTAACTGACCCGATCCCAGGCATAGACGCAGATACTGAGGTGCTCGGGCCCATTACCGTCTCCTTCTCCCCTCCTCCCCCCTCCCACCCCCCCCCCCACCCCCCGTCTCATAAGTAAAAAAAAAAAGTAAAGGACCTTTAGGCATATAGGGCATATAGGGCTAGACCTATATTTTATAGACCAAAGGCAAAAGATTGGCGATGTGGTCAACATCACGCGGGCCGCTTTCACTTTCCCGGGACTGCACCCGGTACCCACTCAAGGCTGGGTCGACCTGGGAGCAAAGGTCATTTTTTAAGAATAGTCCGGCTCCACCAGGGAGCGAACCCGCGACCTTCCGATCCGCGGCGCGAGTCTAGCCGCTTTGCCACGGCGACTCCCCAAAACATCAGGAGAGGGCGGAGAAAAGCATTCAGGATATCATTATCATCATCATCATTATCATCATCATTATCGTCATCATCATTGTGCTCTTAAAGCATGATAAAGCCACTCGGGGGAGAATGAGCCCTCCCAATATTGTCTTTGTGTCGCCGTCGCTAAGCCATGGTGGCGCAGTGGCTATACGCTTGCTCCTCTTGATTTCGAATCGACTTGGCTGCCACGTCTCAACTCTGGGATCCTACCGGAACATTCAGCATCCTGTGATCTACAGATCTCAATCTAGTTCGAAGGTTAACTGGGCAGATTCCCAGACAATCCGCTCACCTCTAAAGATCTTATCATCAGGACCACTGTTAGGGCTCTAGCAGCCAGATGTAACTGTAGTCACATTCAAATAACGAATTCGAAAGACTGATTTAGCGGGGAGCAGTCAGAGGGACTCGACGGGTGTCAGCATTCTAGACAAAGTATTACGGTCTACTGTGCTTGTAAATTGTTGCTGTGTTTGTTATTCGACCTATGCTTCTTTAATATAAATTGCTGTAACCTATGGTGCAATTTCAATGGTCTGAGATGAATTATGTCTGTATGCCATAGTTGTGGATTTCAAGCTGTATGTTAGACATGGCCAAAGAAGACACCTTTTTTGGGAGTGCCTAACTGACCTCGTTCTTTGTGCACTTGTTCCCCAAGCGAGTCGCACTTGCCATTTGGAGCTGACAGGTTCGTTTCCCGGCACGGTATCTATAGCTTTCGATTTGTATGTTGTCTTGTGTGTTTTTATATTTTTCTAATTTTTTTTTAATGAGTGCCAATCAATACGTTGTCTGTTAATTACATGTAATATCTATAAGACCTCAAGGGTTCCCTCTCTATTTATTACATGTAATATCTATAAGACCTCAAGGGTTCCCTCTCTATTTATTACATGTAATATCTATAAGACCTCAAGGGTTCCCTCTCTATTTATTACATGTAATATCTATAAGACCTCAAGGGTTCCCTCTCTATTTATTACATGTAATATCTATAAGACCTCAAGGGTTCCCTCTCTATTTATTACATGTAATATCTATAAGACCTCAAGGGTTCCCTCTTTATTTATTACATGTAATATCTATAAGACCTCAAGGGTTCCCTCTCTATTTATTACATGTAATATCTATAAGACCTCAAGGGTTCCCTCTCTATTTATTACATGTAATATCTATAAGACCTCAAGGGTTCCCTCTCTATTTATTACATGTAATATCTATAAGACCTCAAGGGTTCCCTCTCTATTTATTACATGTAATATCTATAAGACCTCAAGGGTTCCTTCTCTATTTATTACATGTAATATCTATAAGACCTCAAGGGTTCCCTCTCTATTTATTACATGTAATATCTATAAGACCTCAAGGGTCCCTCTCTATTTATTACATGTAATATCTATAAGACCTCAAGGGTTCCCTCTCTATTTATTACATGTAATATCTATAAGACCTCAAGGGTTCCCTCTCTATTTATTACATGTAATATCTATAAGACCTCAAGGGTTCCCTCTCTATTTATTACATGTAATATCTATAAGACCTCAAGGGTTCCCTCTCTATTTATTACATGTAATATCTATAAGACCTCAAGGGTTCCCTCTCTATTTATTACATGTAATATCTATAAGACCTCAAGGGTTCCCTCTCTATTTATTACATGTAATATCTATAAGACCTCAAGGGTTCCCTCTCTATTTATTACATGTAATATCTATAAGACCTCAAGGGTTCCCTCTCTATTTATTACATGTAATATCTATAAGACCTCAAGGGTTCCTTCTCTATTTATTACATGTAATATCTATAAGACCTCAAGGGTTCCCTCTCTATTTATTACATGTAATATCTATAAGACCTCAAGGGTTCCCTCTCTATTTATTACATGTAATATCTATAAGACCTCAAGGGTTCCCTCTCTATTTATTACATGTAATATCTATAAGACCTCAAGGGTTCCCTCTCTATTTATTACATGTAATATCTATAAGACCTCAAGGGTTCCCTCTCTATTTATTACATGTAATATCTATAAGACCTCAAGGGTTCCCTCTCTATTTATTACATGTAATATCTATAAGACCTCAAGGGTTCCCTCTCTATTTATTACATGTAATATCTATAAGACCTCAAGGGTTCCCTCTCTATTTATTACATGTAATATCTATAAGACCTCAAGGGTTCCCTCTCTATTTATTACATGTAATATCTATAAGACCTCAAGGGTTCCCTCTCTATTTAGGTTATACGCGAGCGGAAGTGTAATCAGGTTAGAACGTGGACCATCAGTATGCGAACTTATCGTTGGCTGCTGAGGCAATGGACAGAGCACATATGGGAATGCCCATTGAGCTCTGCTGTCATTCATTCATTCATTCACATGAAATAACTAGTCATGGTTTTCGAATCGACGAAGCCTAAAAAGTTAGCAGAAAGTGTCTTGGGAAAAAAAGATGACCAGTATGACAGTGACCACATAATCTACCGGCTGAGTTAACTCTTTAAGTCCCAGGGGGTTTAGCATCACAGGCCCAGGGGGGTAGTAAAGAGATAAAAATCGGCGCATCGTGCGTTTATTGGGCTTCTAGGTAGGAACATGTGAACGTGTGATGCGTTCCTTAGGACTCAGAGAGTCAAAGAACGGGATCATCGACACACACCCGGTGCAAGAATGACACAAGAAAGGAACTTTACTTTTCAATGGATAAAAAGCTATGGCACATAAGCCGCAAAGGCGTTAAAGTTAGAGGCTCGTTTGCGGATCAGAAGGTCTTGGGTTTTGGTCGTGAAGAAAACGAATTTATGATTTTTTTTTTAAATGACCTTGGCTCACAGCTCGACCCTGCTATAATTGGTACCAGAAAAAGTCTCGGAAACAAATGCGGCCGCGGCGTGATGCTCACAATATCACCCATCAAATGCCGATTATTATATCTATACAATGTATGTCTAGCCCTATATGCCCGATATGCATAATGGCCTGAAAAAAGATCCTTCACTTAGGCCATGAAATTAATAAAATCCTTTTAAAAATATAAATGAAATTGTAGAGTTTGAGCCTTCACAATAATACATGTTAGCGGGCTTAGTCTTCCCTACACTTTTATCTGCGGAGGTTTTGCATGGAAGAAAGTGTACCCCCTTACCATCTTTGAGAATTCTCTTTTTTAGGTAATTGTTTTTTATAGATGTGAGTCGTGGACTGTCTCCCAGACATTAACCAGACATTAGGATAGAAAATACGGGCTTTTGAACTGAAATGCTCTAGAAAGATTCACAGAATACAATGGACAAAGAAGAGAAGAAATACTGAAAATGTTAAAAGATCTCAACATCAAGGAAGATTGACTGATAAACAGCATCTTGTCTTGGAAGCTGAAATATTGTGGTATATCAAGCGCCATGGCGGACTAGAAACAAAATAATAGCAGAAGACATGGTACCAGAAATGAAGGACAGGGACTGACCAACAAGAAGATGTGCAAAGCATCTAAATGACTATTTGAAAATGAAAGTACAGCAGGAGAGCTGGCGAAAGACCGGGTTTCTTTCAGGCAGACAGTGATGAGAGCGACGTTATGCAAAGGACCTGCTACATGGTGATATTCAAGCATGTAATATTATTATAAAAGTTATATTTTTTTGCTATTAAGTATACAATATTGATACTAATTATCATTACTGCTGCGCACTTAATCACCCTTTAGCCTTTCTATCACCTCGAAATTTATGAAGGAAATGTAGTAAAGAAAACTTCTTCTTTGATATTGTTCGCTAGTAACGAACAGCTTGTTTGTTTGTTTGTTTTTCACCACCATTTTACGTTTGTTATCTCCTTTTGATTAGAATGTTCGTAACGTCTCCAGTTGCTGTATAATTCCTGCTATCTTTTTCCGTTTCTAACTATTGTCTACATTGTAGTCTTGCAATGTTACTCTCGTATAATCTAAGTTTTTTTTCTTTAAAGATCCCCTTGCCTGTCCTATGTTGTTAAGCGTGTCAAATGCTTTGTTCACTTTCTGGATGTTACACACATTCAAATCCTCTAAAACCGAGGTGAGGTTTTCCCTTCTAACATGTGAATTTGTTTCCAAACAACTGCCTCCCCATCCAGATAGCTACAACGGTTTATTCTTCTTTTTCGCGTTCATCAGCTGTAAACTCTGGCGGAAAGTTCTGGTTGTTCGTCCACTTCTGAGCTGCAGTCCTGCTCCATAACCTGAGTGTTACGTGTGCATCAGTTTTACAGATCTGATTCACTTGAATGCAGACTGTTGGTTCCTTGCCCCTCAGGCAGATGCACTCCGACTTCAAAGGAAGCTACCCAATTAGTCGACTCTTACGACATGCTTTTGGGTAGGCAGTGGGTCTATTCTTGTTTTTCCCACAATGGGGCCCCGAAACAAACACGGGGACAGGTTTATTAAATCGTTTTATTTCATTTGTTTTTTCCGAACATCCCTTGTCTTAGTCTTTCAGTCTGTGAAACTTTTTTTAGTCCATTCCTGGGTGCTATCTTCTCACCTTGTAGCGCTGTATGTTTGTCTCCGATCCCGTCTCACCCCAGTCAGCACCCGGCATGGTTTATGAAAGAGGTGACATGATTTTCTCTAACGCCCTATCTCTCCAATCCTCTGTAATTGTTTCCACTCCCCGTGTGGCTTCCGGGACCCCATTGTGAGAAGGGTTAAAAAAAAGAAAGTACCCACTGTCTCCCTGACAAGCATGTCGGAAGAGTCAACTAATTAGGTGCATCTAACTGAGAGGCAAAGAACCAACGATCTGCATACAAATAAGTTAACTCTGTAAAACGGATGTGCACGCAACAGCTAGGTTCTGGACACAAGACCAATGTCCAGAGGTGGAAGCACAACCAGAACTTTCCGTTGAAGTTTGCAGCTGCTGAACACGGAGACGAAGAAGAAGAAGAAGAATTGTTTCCACGAAATACAACATATTCTTCTGGTTTGCAAGCCACCTCACTTCAGCTCTCTAACTGCATAGAACAACTTTTATAAATTAAAGCCCGGCTCTTTAGCGTAGTTGGCTAAACCGGATTGCGCGGTGACCGGGTGAGGAACTTCTTGTGGCCCGGGTTCACTACCGGGGGTAGGCAGAAAAGCCATATGTCTCCCTATTTACGCTATTTATAATGGAATCAAGGCTTGCGATATCCATAATACTGAGCCTAAAGGTTAACAACTCATGGCTCCTGGATACTAAAATAACAAATAAATTATAGATCAACGGGAACTTCAAGTAGCACATAGTCAATGTCATACTGACCGTCTTTTCTTTCCAGAGTACTTTATGCCTATATTCGGTTGCATCGATCTGGGGCCCCCAAAATTTTTTTTTTAAACCGTGTCGATGAGGATTCAGACAGAAAACCTTCAAGCCTACAGGTTAATCTAGCCATTGTACCACTACGGCTCGAAATAACTTCGAAGAAAAATCAAATGTAATAGTTTGTTTGCCCATCTTGATGTAAATATTTTTTTTTCATGAGGTTGAAACTATTTATTTCGGTCCCTTCATCCACCATCCTGACAACTGACGCCAATGAAACCCAAGCACACCAGATTAACACAGCAGCAATGGTCAGTGGAAATATATGGCAATGTAATATTCGTGTTGGCAATGTCGTGGGAAAACAAGCGGTTATTGATTCATGGCTGTGCTTGTATTTGCGCGCATCCGTTGCCTTTATTGCCTTATGTGTATGTATTTGTAGCTCTGATTTCCAGTACTGAACTTCTAATTGTATCTAGAAGTGGCTGTGGGGGAGTTAAGGCTGGCAGGAACAACTCACTAACACGGGCCCAAGCTCCGCCCATTTACACACTAGGTCACATTTAACTGGTACTTGGTCAGGCTCGTGAACTTTGCTCACGGTTACAGGGTTGTCCCGGTTTACTGTTTGCTCAAAAAGCTTTCTGTGTTTTCTTCTGTTAACGTTTTCATTCCGAGAAAGAGAAAGTGTGGGACGTAGGCTGCAGCAGGGGGGTTTGTGTTAGGATTAGTTCTGCATTTTTGGGACCGTTAAAGGCGCTGGCATTCTGCCTTCAACACACGATATCACCGGTCGGTGAAGAGAACGCAAAAAGCTTTTCAAACAAAACAGTACACAGGGACAACCCTGTAACCTTCAGCAAGGTGGACGAGCCTAACGAAGTAAAAATGAAAAGTGACCTAGTATGTGAGTGGGCGGGGCCTGGGCCCGGAAACTTGAGTTGTACCGGTGGGCACAGATATATTTCCCATCGCCAAGTGGTCTCATATTTCATGTAGGTCACGACCAAATAGCCTGCCTTCTTGGGAACTGTGGTTTAATCAATTCTCTATCTTTGGGCTTATGGCATTTGCCGTTGGTCAGCATATCTTTCGATGTCTTTCTGTCTCATGGCCACTTCTGTGTTTTTCTGTCACAATGCCAAACTGTCAAAAATTCTTTATTTTGGTCTCTCTGTTTTCTCTTAACACGCTCCGTAGTGCGGGTGTACCGGGTTCGATCCCAGCTGCAAGCTTTGCGCCTTGCGTTGGTTTCTACAGTGGTATCGAGAAGCCGATCGTCCAGAAAGCAGTGGCAAAAAACTGGACGTAAATTTGCCTAGAAAAAACACAACAGTCACAATATTCTTGGGTTATTCTGCAACGTCCTGTGAAGGATTCGCAACTAGTTTTCTCTTCCCCATCAACTGTCTCCTTGTGACGACGAACGGCACTTTCCCCAATACAGTGACTACGCCAGAAATGTTGATGTATTCATTTTTAATGAAAGCAATCAGTTTTCTTTGTTCCCCGTGTGGTTTCCAGGGCTCCATTATGGGGAAAACAAAATTAGATAAACTGCCTATAAAAAAAAAGCATGTCGCCTGAGTCGACTAATTGGGGACATCCTTTGAAGTCAGAGTGTATCCGTCTGAAAGACAAGGAACCAACGTTCTGCACAAACAACTGATCTGTAAAACGGATGTGCACTCCGCATATAGTTCTGGAACAAGACTAAAGTTTAGAGGTGGACGAACAACCAGAACTTGTTGCCAGAATTTACAGTTCGTGGCTGCGAAGAAGAACAAGGGATTTAGTTTGTGAGTTAGTTTCAGTATTTTCGTTCGATCAATTTGACTTTCTAACTTCTTAATTATTAGTGTTTAGTGATTAGTGATTAGAAAGGATTATCATCACAGCACTCCAGACAGATCCATAGGTGCTCCGATCTCCGACTCAAAAGCCCCACAAGTGTAAAACGACTGATGACGCCTTTTCTGTGTTGGGTAGTTAAACGTCTTGTCCTCTTAGTGAAATGTTCATTTCTTGCAGCTCCAGGCTGTACCCCCACATTGTAATTCTTATTTATTATCCACTTTAATGGAAAATACAGTGGGATTCAGTATAAAACATTTGGTAATTTTTTCTTTTTAAAGTGTTCATATCTCTCTACACCAGTGGCTTTCAACCTTCCGCGACCCTTTAATACAGTTCCTCGTGTTGTGGCGACCCTTTAATACAGTTCCTAGTGTTGTGGCGACCTTTAATACAGTTCCTAGTGTTGAGGCGACCCTTTAATACAGTTCCTCGTGTTGTGGCGACCCTATAATACAGTTCCTAGTGTTGTGGCGACCCTTTAATACAGTTCCTCGTGTTGTGGCGACCCTTTAATGCAGTTCCTGGTGTTGTGGCGACCCTTTAATACAGTTCCTAGTGTTGTTGTGACCCTTTAATACAGTTCGTAATATTGTGGCGACCCTTTAATACAGTTCCTCATGTTGTGGCGACCCTTTAATACAGTTTCTCATGTTGTGGCGACCCTTTAATGCAGTTCCTAGTGTTGTGGCGACCCTTTAATACAGTTCCTAGTGTTGTGGCGACCCTTTAATACAGTTCCTCGTGTTGTGGCGACCCTTTTATACAGTTCCTAGTGTTGTGGCGACCCTTTAATACAGTTCCTAGTGGTGACCCTTTAATACAGTTCCTAGTGTTGTTGTGACCCTTTAATACAGTTCGTAATATTGTGGCGACCCTTTAATACAGTTCCTCATGTTGTGGCGACCCTTTAATACAGTTTCTCGTGTTGTGGCGACCCTTTAATACAGTTTCTCATGTTGTGGTGACCCTTTAATACAGTTTCTAGTGTTGTGGCGACCCTTTAATACAGTTCCTCGTGTTGTGGCGACCCTTTTATACAGTTCCTAGTGTTGTGGCGACCCTTTAATACAGTTCCTAGTGGTGACCCTTTAATACAGTTCCTAGTGTTGTTGTGACCCTTTAATACAGTTCGTAATATTGTGGCGACCCTTTAATACAGTTCCTCATGTTGTAGCGACCCTTTAATACAGTTTCTCGTGTTGTGGCGACCCTTTAATACAGTTTCTCATGTTGTGGTGACCCTTTAATACAGTTTCTAGTGTTGTGGCGACCATTTAATACAGTTCCTAGTGTTGTGGTGACCCTTTAATACAATTCCTCATATTGTGGTGACCCTTTAATACAGTTGCTCATGTTGTGGCGACCCTTTAATACAGTTTCTCATGTTGTGGCGACCCTTAAATACAGTTTCTCATGTTGTGGTGACCCTTTAATACAGTTCATCATGTCGTGGCGACCCCCAACCATAGAATTCTTTTCGTTGCTACTTCATAACTTCTGTAAATATGTGTTTTCCGATGGTCTGTGGCGACCCCTGTAAAAGGGTCGTTCGACCCACAAAGTGGTCGCGACCCACGGGTTAAGAACCTTTACTCTTAATGATCTTCTTCTTCTTCTCTCTACTTCTTGAATACTCTGCGGAGTCAGGACATGAAGAGATCTATGAAACTGTCACATGTTCGCTTGCTATAAAATACTTTTCAGTGTCTCTGATATTTCTGTGGTCCATATTCTGTGTGGTCGACCTCTAGATCTGTCACCGCTGCAGTTTGTATAACATTGCTCTCTGTGGTGCCCTGTCTGATGCCTGTCTTGTTGCATAATCCACACTGGATTACATTTTACATAGTAGCCGTTTTGTAGTGCCCCAATGCAACTGTTCTATATGGCTATACGGGGTTTCCATGATCTTTACCTGGTTGATTCTCTTCCTTGCGATGCTAATAGAACAGACTAAATAAAAGTAAAGATTCCCTTTCACCCCTTTAGGAGCATCGGGTGTATGGAAAGAGCACCCATATGTTTACAGACCAATCGGCACTAGATGGGTTATGTGGTCAGCACTACGCCGGCCGTCATTACTTTCCCAGGACAAACATCCTGGTACCGATTTTAGGAAGCGTCGACCTGCGACGCCCCATACTGTGACAAACATCCACGCAGCCAGCCGTTTGTTTCGATCTGGTAATCAGGTTAGAATTTGGACCATCCAGGACCGTCGTTAGTACAGACCTAGCTGCTCGATTCCAGATTTGTCTGTATATTTATCAGACACAATAATATCTAACGTACGAAAATGTTTCACACATATCACACTGGTTTTTCCAGGAGTCCAATTTTTCCGTGGAATATGTTTCAGCCAATTGTCTCTTAAAAGAGATTTCGAAAGGAATCTGAATACACTTACATATCCACTAGAAAGGTCATAATTCGAGCGACACTCAGGTTCAGAACATTAAGCAGGCATAGTTCCACGAAAACCAACACACTGAAGATAAATCCAAAGCGAATTGCAGAAATAACTTACTAAATCTACTCCCTGGCAACACCACTTATAAGTGAATCAGACAGGAAAATGAAACCACGTTAAAAAGTTTTAAAATTACTGTGTGACAAGAAAAATAAAAAAGAACACACACTGAAACAAATGTGTTATCCATTTTGAATTCGACCAAGGAAGTGACGTCACCACATGTGTGCCAAGGCCTGTACTACCTACGGTCCTGGACCATCAGTATGCGAACTTTTCGTTGGCTGCTGAAGCAAGGGACAGAGCACTTATGGGAATGCTCAGAGAGCTCTGCTGTCATTCATCCATTCATTTATTTCTTCTATTACGTTGCGTAGCCTTTACAGGACGTTGCAGAACCAACCTCAGCATTTTTTGGCTGTTGCGGTTTGTGGATTAGAAAAAATTATAGCAGAAGGCATGGTACCAGGAAGAAGGGGCAGTGGCCGACCGACCGAAGATGGGCACAGGATATAAGTGACTATTTGAGTATGAAAGTACATGAGGTGGGAGAACTGGCGAGAGACAGAGTTTCTTTCTGGCAGACTGTGATGAGAGCAACGTTCTGCAAAGGACATGCTACATGATGATGATGACGATGATGGTTTTTTAAAACAAATTTACGTTCAGTAGTTTGCGATTTCTTCTGGACGGTCGGCTTCTCGATACCATTGCCGAAACCAACGCAAGGCCCCAGCTAGCTACGAACCTGGGCCTCGGCATTACGAAGCGCGTTCGCAACGCCTAAGCCACAGACGCTGATTATAAACATCTAAGGCTAGATAAATCTAAATTAATACAAATGTTAATTTTCCGAGTTTGTTAACTCTAAACTCGGAAACTACTTAACCGATTGATTTCAAGTTTTCATACAACGTTGCCTTTGACTCAAAGCGTGATTTTTTTATCAGAAAATCGCTCAAACCACGAATGACGTAGCTCCAGCAACGTTCAAATCATTATTTGTTTCGTTGCTGGCTCGGATTTGTTTTTAGTTGATTGGCCTTTTTTTTTTTTTTTTTTGACTGCTGAGCTCTTTTTTTTTTTAACTTTGCATTACTATTTAATTTCACTTCCATTATCTGCTTCAGTGTTTGGTAGCTTAGTTATAACTATTTTGCCTATCATGCGGGTCACCCGCTGTCGATTCCACGCTGGTGATATAATTTTTTTTAGTCCAGGCTGGCACGTTGTGTTGGGGTTTATGGCTAGGCTGCGATATCTACGCCTTTTTTCGGTCTGAGGTTTATGCTAACCTGCGACAGCGGCGACGTGATGCTCAATGGTCATGGGGGGTTATGCCAGACACAATAAAACAGCCACCCTCAGTTTACTTGATGATGAATACCCGCAGAACCTTTGGGTCCGTGTTTACACAGATGGGTCAGCAGAAAGCGCATAAGGAAACGGAGGTGCGGGAGTGTACATTGAGTATCCTAATAATACCAGGGATACAGCCAAATTACCAACGGGAAAGCACTGTCACAACTATGATGCAGAAGTTCAAGCCATCAAGATAGCGGTAGAATAACTACTAAATACAGGGTATTTTTTACAACCAGTGGTATTCCTGACAGATGCAAAAGCAGTACTTCAGTCACTCCAGTCTGGAAAATTACCAAGCATACGGACACTATTATCCGAACTAGGCAACCGCTGTAAATTAGTAATGCAGTGGATACCTTCCCACTGTGGAGTTCCCGGAAACGAAAAAGCTGATAAACTAGCTAAGGAAGGTGCAACTGAAGAACAACCTGACATACCAGTCTCTTATCAACAGAAGAAGAGAATGATCAAATCAATCAGAATGCCACCGAAACTGGCACAAGATGATTAACATATTATGGACAGACCAGAGCAAGTTATTATCCTTCGCCTTAGAACAGGGCACAATAGACTTCGCTCCCACATGTACAACAAATTTAAGATCGGCCAATCGGCTATGTGTACTTGTGGACTGGCACCTGAAACAACAGATCACATCCTTCAAGACTGTCCCATATTCAACGCTTTCAGGCAAAACATTTGGCCAAAAGAGACACTTGTGGAAGTCAAACTTTACGGACCGCTTAGTGAATTACAAAAGACAGTGAAATTCATACAAGAGACGGCTTTGCAGATATAGACAATTTATTTCATGCGAACGAAAGAAGAAGAATTAGCTGAGAGAGCTTAAAATATTATTTTAAAGTTCTCAATTCTTAACTATTTCTATTTTAATAATTTCGGCATGGATGATTTTTCAATCCTTCGGAGAGGGAGATATGACTGGGTCGAGGGGAGAGGAGGTGGGGGGGGGGGATATGACAGACACTGTTAGCTGAGAGCTATTTTCTTTCCTCTCCATTTCACCATTCTGGGCCAAGCGGCACTCGATGAGTGACGTGGCCAACATCAAGCCAGCCGCCTTTACTTTCCAGGTCTTTACTTTGTACCCATTTAAGGCTGGGTCTACCTGGTAGCCAAGGTCATATCTGAAAGCGTTCGACATCGTTTGGATTTGAAGCCGCGACACAACGGCCGCTTCCTCCTTTATAATGACACACCAAGAAATGTGGTTTGATCTACTTTCATAAAGCTTGTCAGTTCTCTTTGTACGTTCATTTTATTCAAAACGAATTTACTGCCATTTTTTTTGTTAAATTTTCATGCTGTTCTTTCCAAATATCTTCAGGACCACATGTCTGCAGCTTCTATATAATTTATCATTAGTCTTCAATATGTACATAATTCATATCTGTACATCAGTATTGGATATGGTTCTTATAAAGTTCCTGTCTCGCCTCAGTTACAGCTTACTTATCGTTTTAGTTAAAGGAAGAGATGGTTTTCTTACATTCTGTCTAGTTTTTGTATTAACCACTATGTCTAGTTGTGAACCACCATGGTGACACGGTTAGATGCTCGCCTGCGCATTCGATGGTCGTGGGTTCAAATCTGAAATGTGCCAGATCCTTCCCCCCCCCCTTCCGCAAAAACAAAAACACACACACAAATGACCTTGCCTTCCTGTGTAAGTTTCGATTTTATTTTTGCTTTAAACAGAAAAAAAAAGCAATCGTTACCCTTACCAATAATTTGAACCCGCGCCTCCCCTTGACCGCCCAGTGTTCTAGTCGTTGGACCAATCGCTACTCTTTTCGACTCAAATTGACTTTCTAATTGTTTGTTTATTGTTCAGGTTCCTCTATCATATAGTAGGAATAAGCATAAAGCATGTGTTAATATTCAGGCGGAGTATAATGATTGATTTGATTTGATTCAAGAACCGACATCACAGCACTCGGGGTATTCCCATAAGCGCTCCGTCCCCATTTTCAGCAGCCAGCGAAGAGTTCCGATACTAATAGTGCCAGTAGCATTCTGATTAAACGTCCTTCTTGCCTTTCTCTTAGCTTCGAGCATCTGCCAAAACCTCTCGTCACTCCCAACTGCATCAATCTCACCAGACTGTGGTGATCAATCCGCTCCTCCGAATTGTACAAGCTCTCCCACAAGGCACTAACCACGTCTGCCTTATCGCGCATCAGTATTCCACCAAGCTGTGTAGAGCCAGCCAGTCTGTCCGCCTGTTCATTTCCCAACACACCGGCATGACGTGGTGAAAATATTCCGACAATACTTCTCACCCGTGTACTCCGCAGCGAGGCATGCCACTCTGCACGAGGCATGCCTGTCCTGATCTTCCTCAGCATGCTTTCTGAGTCAGTTACAATCACGATGTGTGTGTGTGTCGTGTTCTCTAGCCAGCGGAAAGCTGCAGTAACCGCCTCCACCTCCATTCTTAAGCTGGATGTTGTGGTATCATATGCTAGGCTCTCCTGCACCAAACGTCGACCATTAACTTTTGCTAAGAAACCCCAAGCACTTCTTTTGCCTCTTGACACTGAACCGTCTGTGTAAATGATCAAATCTTCTGAGTGAGCATTATCTTGAATTAATTGCTGAATTCCCACCTCTTTAGCACCTGCTGGCCAGTCTCTGCATTCCCGGCTCAGTATGATTATGACCCTACACAAGTCTGAGTGTTCAGGTGGCACTTTGACCCACTTTGACGGAGTATAAATCATGTGCTAATATTCAGACTGGGTATAAAGCATGTGTTTATATTCAGACAGAGTGTAAAGCGTGTGTTAATATTCAGACTAAGTATAAAGAACGTGTTTATATATTCCTCTTCTTGCTCAAAAGTTCACACACGTATGCATTCTTAGTGATTCGATGAATATGCTTTAAAAAATCCAAGCTTGATTTAACCAGGCAAGAATGGATTGCAAAACTAAGCACTTCACGAATAGCTTCCCCAACCTAAATCTTTGCGCCAGGTCATGCTAGTGTTCAAGGGAATGAGCGTGCAGACTATCTTGCTAACACTGCGGTTTGTATGGCTGGTCCAGTACTGGACAGAAATGATGTTATCAATGCCATGCGCTGCACTTATCGTACCGAGGAGAACTCCAAAGGACATCACTCCGTATCCCTGTCTAAACTGATGGACATGGGGGTGCAGCCTGGAGCTGCAAGAAACGAACATTTCACTACGGGGACAAGACGTTTCATTAACCAACACAGAAAAGGCGTCATCAGTCGTTTTACACTTGTGGGGCTTTTGAGGAGGAGATCGGACCACCTATGGATCTGTCCGGAGTGCTGTGATGATAATACTTTCTAGTCACTAATCACAAACACTAATTCCTCTTCTTTTGTCCTACTGCTTATGTAGCAAAGTGTTGCAGTCTGTTCCTGCGTAGTATGGTCTCTCTGCGTTCTCTGTCTCTTGTCTTGTCTTGTCTTGTCCACAATTGCCTCACAGCGTAGTGGGGAGTCGCAGTTTTCTATCCTGGGCCAGGTGTGTTGCATGTGTTGTTGTTAGTACGTGTTGCCTCAGGATCTCTGATATATTGTCTATCTATCGTACTCTCGGTCTGCCTCTTGCTCTAGGGCAGTAGTGTTGTTCGTTGTATGCTCGTAGAGGCAGTTGGTCGGTTTGCATTCGCATCAAGTGGCCAAACCACTCGATTTGTTGCTTCTTTATGTATTGCAGGCATGGTGTGGTTCCTACAATTGATCTAATGTTCTCGTTCCGAACTCTGTCTCTCCTTGTGACATTGGCAGCCTTACGTAAGCACCTCTTTTCGCACGTCGTGATCTTTTTCTCCTGTGCTCTTGTTAGGGACCAGGTTTGGCATTGGTAGCAGAGGGTTGGTATAAATATGCAATTTATCAGTTGTCGTTTTAGTGCTCTCTGTCTCTTTCCATGTAAATCATTTTCTCATGTTGTTGACACTGTTTCTGCCCAATCCTAAATACAGCATTATACATCATGCAGTTTGATATGATGAAACTCTAAACGATGATGTTAACAAACCAGCAATGGTCTGTAGAAATATGTGACAATGTAATATTCGTGTTGGCAGTGTCACGTGAAAGCTAGCAAGAGTTATTGATTGACCGTTGTGCTTGTATTTGCGTGCCTCTATTGCTTTTATTGCCTTGTGCGGATTTATTTCCAGCGCTGATTCCTAAAGCTAAATTCCTAAGTGTAGCTAGAAGTGGCTGTGGGGGGAGGTAAGGTGGGCAGAGATTATTTCCCATCGCCGAGTGGTCTCATATTTCATGTCAGTCATGATCAAATAGCCTGACTGGTAGAGATTTTTGCGCTCATAAATTGTTAATCTTTTGCTTCATGTCATTTGCCGTCTGTGCAGCCACAGTGCTGTACCGTCTAGACTCTTATTTGCCTAGGTCATGCGTTCAAATCCAAACAGTGTCGGACTTATTTCAATAATTTACCTTGGTTCCCAGGTAAATGGTAAGGTCCTGTGAAATGAAGGCGGCTGAGGGGATGCTGACCACCTGACCCACGAAATGTCTATTGGTCTTGAAAGATTATCCCTGTGTGTGTTCCTGGGTCCTATGGTAGGAAAAACAAGAATAGACCCACTGCCTACCCAATAGCATGTCATAAGAGTCGATTAATTTGGAGCTTCCCTTGAAGTCGGAGTTTATCTGCCGGAGAGGCAAGGGACCAACAGTCTGTACACATATGAGTCATATCTGTAAAACTGATGTACACGCAACACTCAGGTTCTGGAAAGGGACTACAGTCTAGAAGTGGACGAACAACTAGAACTTTCCGCCAGAGTTTACAGCTGGTAAACGCGAAGAAGAGAAGAAGAAGTCTAGAACAAATAATTAAACATGACATAAAATATGACTAGAAAGCTCAATGGAAGGAATAGAAAAGATGCACACAGCCGAACGCGTATCTTTTGTCATCGGATTGCTAAATTTCTAGTCACAGCTTTCCTTCTATTTAGTACTTTTTTGATAAAAACTTGAGTCGAATCGTTAGATTGTATTTGTGAGCGTCTTTTCCATTCCTTCATTTGAGACCGGATTTCTTTCAGGCAGCCGTGATGAGAGCGACGTTCTGCAAAGGTAGTCTGGTAGTCTTAGTTTCAGCTTCATAGCAAACGGGTTGCCCCATCTTTGCTCCGCTCCTGTGCCAGCGAAAAACACTCAGAATGTCTATCACAGTCCCTTGTGGAAAGATTGACAGACTGCTGTCTCAGCATATCTAGCATACACTCGCATTAAAGCATATGGTAGCCATCCGAAGTGCTAACACAAACAGTCCAACATTAGAAATGCAGTTCATCATTGATGATAGCAGAACTTGTCGTCAACAGATCAGCAGTTGTCCGCGTGATCAATTTTAATACGGGTCCCGCAAGCATTGAACGACAGGCATCGCGCCATTTTCTGAATCTACAATTCACACCACGTTGGTCACAGTCGAAAAAAAGACATTCCAAATGCAATCCGCAGCTCACAGGGTCACGCCATTCATTCAACTCAGAAGCTGGGCGACGAAACTATATCCAGTCTACAAATGGAGCAAAAATGCAACTGCAAAGGACCTGCTACATGATGATAAATGCAGGAATTCCAAACACTACTGTAAAGGTGGCCAGAGGGTGGGGTGGGGGGGGGGGGTGGGATAGACTTCCATGGCTAATGGGCTAAGCTACTAGCCTGGTGCACTCACGGCCACGGGTTTATTTCACGGCTCACTTGTGCTGTTTTACGGAGATCCTGTATAATGCTAATGAAGCTGCAGGGTTCGTGATTTGTCTAACGCTTTTGACAGGCTGCTGGACCTGTCTGTGAAGACTGACTGGGCCAATTGAGATAAACCCGGTGCAGATTAAATAGTTCCTCTCGAGTTTAAACTCTTTACATAACGTATAGGGTCATTGAAAATGATTGCCTGAATTTTAAGCTGTTAGTACAAAATAAATATTTAATGTAAACGAAATGTAAAACTTTTCCAAACATTTTGTTATGCCGCATATGTAATGCGGCATAACAAAATGTTTAGAAAAGTTTTACATTTCGTGTGACCGTGAGGCTAAAAACAAGAAGACAAGGAACGAACACCCAACAGCATAAAGAGTCACTGCATCTATGACAGCTAAAACTCAGGACATATTACAAAGAGGTGACAGGAGATTGAGTAACTTCTTGATATCACCAGAGCTACAAATCGGCATTTTTTTTTTTTTTTTTTTTTTTTTTTTTTTTGGTTTGTTCACCGTATAAAAATGCCCCCCTGTGTGATATTTGCTAAGCAAAGGACCGAGCCAACATTCTCAATGCTTTCAAGAGGGCAAGACGAGAATATGATCCAGGAGACAACGTTGAATCGGCAACACACAAAGGACTACAATATAAGAACTTCAGGTCGAAAGAGGTGTGGCCAAAGATGAACACTATGCAGGTAGCCAAGGAAGAATAGTAAACCAACAGAGAAATGATGTCAGGGGCCAGTTCGGTTACGAGATGAGTAGGCGCGATGATAGTAAATCATCACGGGTGTACGAGATGACCTTCGGACAGTTTGATCACGGAATAAACTGTGTTGGGTGAGTTACACTGAGCCCTAAGCCGGGCAAGTATTACGAGGTACAGCGTATCAGAACTGAATGCTGGAGAGGAACAAACAGTTAATGTAGCGACAGTTAACGTATCTTATATTAGTGACGATTAGCAACGTCCCGTTCAAAGCGTCCTACATAAGTCTCCCTGAACAAGCTCTGTTGAAGACTTGTGTTCCTCTCCAGCGTTCAGTTCTGACACGTTGTACTTGTGATACTCGCTGTGCGCAGGGCTCAGTCCAACTCACTCGACACAGGTTATTCCGTGATCAAACTGACCGAGGGTCACCGCATGTGATGATTCACAATCATCACACCTACTCATTCAGTAACTGAACTGGCCTATGACAACTGGTGTTATCACTAGCCACAGGCTGAGGGATATACTAAAGATGGGATTCGAGCGATTATGGACTTGTTTGATGTGCAGTGAGAATAATCTGTCGATTAACCAACAAACAGATGCTGTCTATTATTTACATGGTCCGATTCTTGATTTTCACGTCGTCTAAACATATTCGTCCGTTAGGGTTCTACTTCTGTTGGCAGTCGGTTTAAATTGATGTGAAACTTTCTTCCACTATTTTTTACGGATCCATATGGTCATTTCCTTTCAATTTTCACTTGGTTTAACCATGACTGCATGTTGACAAACACCTGCATATATTTGCCACCTTTTCGTTCTTGGAGTCTTGAGGAATCAGGGCTACATGGCTAGTGCAGTCGCCACAGACTGCAGGTTATGATTGTATGTTTGCCTATAAGGAACAATCTAAAAATCTGAGGATTCAAACATGGGTCTCCCATATGAGTGTGCAGCGTTCTTAACCATTTAGCTAGCCTGGTTTGTTGTTAGTCTTTTATAAATTGCTGAACCATTACACAGGTTTCCAATGAAACCCTGTGTGCTTCTAAGCTCACTTCAACATAAAAATACAGCCCAGACAATTAAATATGATATTAACAGAAATAAAACATGATTTTAATCAATGTCATTTTATTTTGCATTTTAAAATGATTTAAATGCAAACAAGTTTACCAATATAAAATGTGAAACAAAATGGTATAAAAACGTACTCGCTATGTCCACATAGTGTCCGCACTGAAGTGTACAACAAAATCAATCTCATACAGGCTTAATCGGCATTTAGTATCAAAGTAACAAATCTTAATGTACAAAGGCCCGTCAATTAACAAACATGTAAACAAACAGCCAGAGAAGTTCACCGAAAATCTACTGTGACCAACAAGCCAGAGTTTCTCTTGTACATACATGCATCATACATACATACAACAGTCAGAAGAGATAGTGCAGCATAACTGCCAGGGCCCTAATATAACCTCACTGGGATCAGTCAAAATAAGAATTTGCATCTTCCCTGTAGCAACATATGGATGTGAACTGTGGACTATCTCCCAGTCCTTAAGAAAGAGAATAGGGGTTTTTGAGCCGAAATGCTATAGAAAGATCCCAGAATAATTTCTGAAGCGGACAAACCACAAACAATACCAGCGCATCCATACACTAGCATTGCCGGTATCGATTTTTGTATGTAACAGAACTACTGTAACAGCCTTACGCCAGTACTATACTGAAATAGCCTCACACAGATATTATACTGAAATATTAGCTCCACATTGACATTATGCTGCAATATTAGCCTTTCACTGACCTTATGCTGAAATATTAGCCTTACACTGACATCATACTGAAATGATTAGCCTCACACTAGCATTATATCAAAATTTTAGCCTCACACTGACATTTTGAAATATTAGCCTTACACGCAGCAGCTGTCCGAGTGGTTACAATGTCAGCTCTCATGATGGAGACTCAGGTTTGACCCTCAGTAAGGTGATAAAGCTCTGTGGGTTGCCAAATTAAACATCCGAACCTGTAGTCCGTGGTGACTGCCCCAGCCATAGATCTTCAGGCTTGCAACCACCTGTCTACACCACCCTAGAAAAGTGGCACACACAGGCAGTAATTGTCACCATACTGAAATATGTGCATGGGCAATGAGTCAAATTTAGAACCAACATCACAACACTTGGGATATTCCTATAAAAGCTCCATCCCAATCTTCAGCAGCCAGTGCAGAGTTCCAATTCTGATGATGATAGTAGCAGTCTGACTGTATGCCAGTCTTTTGAGAGTTAAGTCTTAGCAAGATCACCATCTTTTCAAAGGGTGATAATCTGCATGGGATACTTCAGTAAACTTCAGACACTGAACCATCATCATTATCCTGCTGTGCCATTATAGGTCTGCTAGGGGTCATTTATAGTCTAGGGCAGGTCATATTCCAGCACAGCTAGCTGCAGAGGCAACAACAGACAGGCTCACTCCTGATACCCACTGAACGAAAGGCAGAGGAATCAGTGGTGTTGAAACAGAAGTGGCTGTAGGGAAATTAGGCTGACCTGGCACTGTCTACACAAGAAAGCTCAGTAGCTGTCGTAGTTAGAGTCAAACTGCCTCCCTCCCCAATTGGCTTTTAGGAAGCAGCTATAGCGACACTACTTACCTTCTAAGTAACATTGCCTCCCTTCTGAACTGGCTTAGCCATAGAAGCTTTAGTGACACTACCCTTCTTCCCAACTGGCTCCGCTAGAGTAGCTACGGCCATACTGCCGCCCTTCCAAACTGGCTTAGTTTTATAGAGAAATTGCCTCCCTATCAAACTGGCTTAGTTTGAGCTACACAGACATTGCCTTCCTCTAAAACTAGCTTAGTTTTAGCAATAGAGATATTGCCTCTCTCCCAAACTGGTTTAGTCTTAGCTACAGAGACAATGCCTCCCCTTTCAAACTGGCTTAGTTTTAGCTAAAGAGACATTGACTCCCTCCTAAACTGGTTTAGTTGTATAGCTACAATGATACTGTCTCTCTTCTAAACTGGCTTAACTGTAGGAGCTACAGCGACCTTACTCTTCGCCTTAATTGGCTTAGCCACAGGAGCTACAGCTACACTGGCACCTTTCAAAACTGGCTTTGCTGTAGTCAGAGCAACATTGTCCCTTCAAAACTGGCTCAGTTGAAGTTACAGCAACATTGCTTCTATTGGCTGTGGTAGTTACAAATACCCTTCTGAACTGGCTTAGATGTAGTAATAACAAGTTATAAGTTACACAGAGGCTAAGGCTGCTACTGAAGGTCTAATCTGACACCCTGTAATTACAAAATCCCAATCTAGATGGCAAACCAGCAGGGCAAATACCAGATTCAACCTCCAGTGAGGCAGTCACAACGGTAACATACATCAGGCTAATATCTCCAGTCCCATGTGGATAAGAAACATTATCTACCAGTGCACCATGTACTGATCGTCATCCATGGGAGCGTGATACATCACAGTAAAGCATCACCAAATCATCAAGGCAAGCATTCTTATATCACTTTTAAAAAAAACCACCAAACACCAAGCTATTATCAATGCAAGCATTCTGATACAGCCCCTTCACATTACCCAAGCCATGAGAAAATCATCAAGACCATGTAAAACAAAACATCACCAAGGCAAACATTCTGATACAGCTACTTTACATTACAACTATGTGAAAATCATTTTCTTCTCTATTCAGTGTAAAACGACATCAAATCACTAATGCAAGTATTCTGATATAATCATTCTTGAACTTTACCAAATCAGGCAAAACCATCAGTTACTGAAACATTCTCATAACATTTTCCCCATAAAAGTCAGTCTTTGAAATTTCTCCAAACAATTTAGATTTATCATGTCTCAAGGAAGACTGTTTCATTTATTTCTTCTTCTTTTCTCTACATCTGGAATGCCTCAATCGTCAGGGCAGAAAGGGCTCTCTGGAACCAGCCTTTCTGTGCGCTTCATATAAAGTACTTTTCAGTTTTTTTGATATTTCTGCTGTCTATGTTCTGTGTGGTCGACCTCTGGCTGTTACCGCTCTATCTGTATAACACTGCTCTATGTGGTGCCATGTCTGATGCATATCTTATTACATGGCCAAACCATTTGATTTGTTGTCTACCTATAAAGAACAGTATTGGTTCTGTGTCCACTCTTTCTGATATCATCATTTAGCAGTGCGTAAACATTTCATTTCTGTTGTGACTATTTTCCTTCAGTCTTCTGAAGACAGTGTCCATGTTTGACACTGATAGCAGTATTGGTAAAAATATTGTGCTGAACAGTGCATTTTATTTTTTCACTATATTATCCTGTTTGCTTTTTTTAAACATGACTTCGCTCAATGTTCAGGAATCCTTCCAATCAATCTTATCCCACAGATTATCTTATACAAAACCATTCTCATCCTGAATATTAATATCAATAAAGCTGTTTTCAAAATATACAGTTCTCAAAACATTGAAAAGCTCTTGCACATGTCTTTAGCTTTCTCTCCTTAAATTAGATACACAAGTATTCCCAAAATGTATAAGAATGCACTAAAATCCACACGGTGAATTTTGAAAGCATGTACATACGTCCAAAACAAAACAAAAACATTGTGAATAAAAGCATTAATACCATTTGAAGATTTGAAAGACTATAGTATGGGCATACCCCTCCCACCTGTCTATTCTCCTTTAGACAAACAATTTTTTCAGTCTGGGCAGGATTTTCTTTAAATTACATAGGATATATTTGTGAGTATATAAAATTTCAGTCTGACAACTTCAGACTGGCAAGTATATTACACAATCCACACTGGCAATACATCTGACTTGTCTTCGGCATTGCTAACACACCCAAGGTTACACAAAATTTAAATCATCCACCTCTTCACACAAAAATCTTGGAAGGAATTTTTAAAAAATGGTTTTCAATATGTGACGAGTCAAAGCTTGTTGTAATATACAAGTGGAGATGAGAAGGGTACAGCCTGTGACGTGACAGACCAAATCCCGGTTTGTTAATTTCATCAAGGGGGCTGTCGGTATGTTACCGGAGTTAGGGGGTCTACAGTTCATCGCCTCTAACATGGAACCAAAATGGATGACTGTCGGATTAAAAGCCATGTGGCCTAGCCTGCAACAAGCTCCTGAGCTCCACTGTTACCAGAAATGGTGTCAGGTCTGTGACACACCAATCATGGCCAAGGTAATGGTGATGTAGGTATTATACAGTGAAACTTTCTACATGCATTGTTCTGAACTTCTGCAGCTGTCACACACAACAGCTTTGTAATGAACTCAGCAAAGCCAGAAATGTGCGCCTACAACACCCACAACTTCATTTTAAAAGTATATGGGTCGCTGAGAATGTGTTGATGCAAATATCTTTCAAGACTGCAAACAAGCTGCGCAATCAATTCTACAGTGTGACAAGAATCAAGCTACTAGTCATGGCGGGACTAAATGATTTAAAATTCATGAGAGATAATACCTAAACTTGTTTGATTTTCCATAGTTGAGTTTTTTCCTTTGAAACAAGCCACAACTGCCAGTTTTCTGTTTTTCTTAAAATATCAATCAGTATGTGTGAAAATTATTCCACAAACTAGGTACAACCTGCCATACAGTAATCCTCACTGACCAAGCTTTCTTCCCCATGCAGGCTATGGGTTCATCTCATCGGTGGCAAATTGGTTAACAAACACAATTTATAGAGATCCATAGGAATTATCACGGAAGCAGCAGAGTCAGTGCTTTGTTCATCTTCAAAAAATATTGTTGACATTCTCTTTTAAAAAATCAAAAACCTCATGCCAGCATCAAACTTCAGGACCTCAATTAGAGTGACCATGCATAATGCAGCAGCGATTCAGAAAGAGCCATGACAGATGAGTAAAAGGCACAAAAGACCAACCTAGAGGTGAACAAAGGGTTATAGATTTACATTTGTTAGGAGAATGAGCAAGAGTGACACTTCCTGGCATGGCTGAGCCAATGCAATAAAATCAACTTTAAACCTTTAAAACATACTGCTTGTAAGTTCACTAGATTAAACTTCAAATAATGTTCACTAATCTGCATCACACAGACTCAAAAAGAGATGTGAGTGAAAAATAAAAATATAATGACATTGCTGTTGTCTGTAACATTAGGAAACTAGGATGTAACAATTATATGACAAATACATGCAATTATTTCAACAGCCCACCAGAATTGGTCAGAAATGAGTGATTCAAATCAATGATAATTGTAACTAATAGGATGCACATTAGGAAAATTAGCTATTATAACTAGAATATACATCCAGAGCCTACATGGCTGAAGAACTTAAAATACTATATAAAAAAAAAAAATAGCACGCAGAAAACAAATGAAGTGTATATCTTAAAAAGGGTGACAGTTTTTGTTAGCAAGAATTAAGCAGACAATAGTGTGAGGAAGATAACTAAAAAAAAGAGATATTACAGGACAGAAAGGATTAGCTTGTCATGACCGATGGACTTCTTTAATCAGAGGATAAAAGACAGTATCAACGAAACACACTAGAAAATGCTACTTAACCAGCCCCAGCACACAAACTGCACTTTTTAAACGTGATAATACACAACATTTTTGCTTCTGCCAATCTGAAATGACAACCTGGATAGAAAGAAGTGCTTCCTAAATTTAAGGGTCTGCTGATATTACTGACTAAGAAAAAAAAAAACTAATAATGCAACCTGTTTATGCTTTAGGAATAATGAGATCTTCAGTATGACAAAAAAAAGCCTGAGGTCAGAGGTAGACATCTGAGAATAAGAGGGACTAGCATGATTTAGCTAACTGGGATTCAATGAATCGGAACAATGAACAGGGAAATTTCAACCACATAAAAACAGAGCACACACACACACAAAAAGTAAAAGACAATTAACTGTCTGGTGCTGGTTGAACTAGATTAAACAGAACATATAAAGAAGACAATGTAAATCAATTACCAATCAGAGAAGGAAAAAAAAAAAATGGTACCAAAAGAATTAAAGTAGCAATCTGAACAAATAAAGAAGCTAACAACAGTAAACAACCGTCTACTACTAAATTAACCCTGTCGCTCAAGAGTGAAATTTGGAATAGAGAAGATATAAAGACCCAAAAAAAAGAAGCCTGGGCTACTATATGAAATAAAAGCTGACAGTATTTGATTAATAAAAAGTTGGTTGGTCAACAGAGGCGAAAACTGTCAATCTTTAACAATGTACAACCTAAACCTATATAAGAGACTTGAATCCGTCAAGCAATTCAAAGTGTCACTGGCCTATTCCACATCAGTCAAAGATACATACCCACACTATGCTGATCAAGCTTAAAACCCCTAACACACCAATGAAAAAAAACAAATGTACTTTCCCACACACCAGCCACTTTATTAACATGACTACAACAACCAACACTGACTGGCCGGGTTTTGGAGCTTCCTGAAAATAACAGCTCGAAGGGGATGGAAGATGCCCTTGTTTCACATGGTAACTTGCGTGTGAAAAATGTCAAATACTGGTGAGATACAGGGAACTTTTCTCTAGGTGATGTAGCGATTCAAAGCTCGCAGGGCGTACAAAAGCTCTGCTTGCTGCCTGGCTTCCATCAACATCAGATTGACGTGCACCTGGGAGTGACAAACAACACAAACTGTTACAATGGAAAGTGGTATGATCATCATAATCACACTTTTCTGCAGGGGGCTTGCAGTTGGTTCTTCCATCTGATCTTTCTTGTGCATTTATGAGTTTCTGTAAAACACTTTACAGGGTGGGTAGCTGGCCCAAGCTAAACCCTCCTTTCTCAGCCAGGCTAAGGGCCAGCAATGGTTGAGATGAAGTGCCATGACTTTAGCATGATAAGTATACTCCCTTTGTCTATTATATTAAGCATTTATAGTTTCTTCAAGCAATTTAGGTCCACAGTAGTGCAGAGGCTAAACACTCCCCTGCAGCCCAAATAGCCTGGGTTCAAATATTAAGTTTTTTCTTTCAAAACTGACCTTGGCTCCTAGGTTATAAACCACACCAGGTTTATTCAACTGGTGGCCCACAGATCACAGCTAGCTGTGTTTGTCCTAATGTTAATGATTTTTCTATGCTTGGTCTTGGGCGTCAGGCCCGTCCTGATCCCTACTGCCATTAACTTGGCCCTAAGTAAACTTTACTGAACAGCCTTGGACTACACCATTGCCAATAAATACATTTAGTCATGATCCATTTGTTTGTGATAACATCGATGCTAAGCTGAGGGGAAGGGAAAAGGCAGACCAAGAGAGACGTGCAAATAGAATTTGGCTGACCAGACAGGTCTCACATAAGCATAGGTTCTATAGAGCCCTATTTTGGGGAGGGGAAAGGAAACAGACTCATGTCCACTAACAAGTATGTTGTCGTAGAAGGGGACTAATAAGGGTTTTGCTGAAACTGAATGTGTTGGCTCAAAAGTGGAACATATCACAGTGCAGTGTAACCAATAATACACCGTCCCAACTGCTGTTTTCAAGATGGACTTCAGCCTTAAACAAAATGGTAAATCATTTCAGTAAACAGTTTTCAAAACAATGTTCCCTGTAGTGAATGTAAATAATGTGGACTCTATAAGTACATTGCTATAAGTACATTGCAAAAGTACATTGCTATAAGTACATTGCTATAAGTACATTGCTATAAGTACATTGCAAAAGTACATTGCTATAAGTACATTGCTATAAGTACATTGCTATAAGTACATTGCTATAAGTACATTGCACAATTTATGCAGCAATGCACAGATGAGAAGTATGCTAGGCAATAAACTGTGCATGTATTGATTGTGTCTGCATTATTTAAACATTCATTTTACTAAACTAAAGACCTACCTTTTCAGAATGCTTAAACTCCCTCATCACATCATCATAATCTTTCTTCTGTAGCCGTTCAGGGTAGCAGGTCAGAGTTTTGATGTAAGCTTTCAAGTTCCTCTCCAGAAGTTGATTCACCTGAAACACATAAACGTTTTTCCTCAATGCCACCATTCATACAATCAATAAGTTCCTCAATTATTTTACCAGATTGTCAGACTGGTTCGAAATACAGGTCAAGGCCATACTAGGACCACAAAGAAGCCATCAAACATGTATACAGCATGTGATACACAAAGTCCAGAGGACCGAGACAATATGAAAATTGGCAGAGAAAATAAGCCAACGCTTGGTCAGACTAAAATGAGGTTTTCAACAATGCTTTTGCAGCTGTTAGTGTTAGCCCTAGTTTTATTTGATAAGGCAGACGAAATTATGCTGACAAAACTACGCTCGTGTCATTAAAAATAAACATAAAACTGACAGTGATAGAATGACTTAGCTTTCTGATACCCTTATCACTTTACTGCAAAACTGTGCTCATTGTCATCCATGTTATTTGTTTGAGTAACAGTATATGTAAGTTACAACGACTTAGCTTAAAGACAAACCTCAGAATAAACAGTATCAATATCACTGGAATGCCACTATAAAACAGAGTGTTGCAAAATAACAGCTGTTATTACACATAAAATAGAGTCTTTTCAAAGGGCCATGTAAAATCACAAATCGAGAATTGAGAAAGACAACAAAATGTTCTTCCCTGGGACACATCAAAAGAAGAAAGGGATGACCTCAGAAGGTATGCGGAATGCCTCAAACTATTTTAGCAAGTACAGCTCTCTGATGTGAAAATGACATATAGGATAGATCCAGCAGCCCTTATTACAGTAATCTTCAATCTGCAACACTGAGATATCATAAGCTTAAAGTTTACACAGAGATGTAGAGAAGAAACGCTCAATGTGTGAAATCGAGTTTAAGCATGTGCAGGAACTGAGAATTCCTTGGGTGAGCCCAGTACTAGAAGGCTATGTATTGTCACTGTATTTATAGAAGCCCTCAAGGACAGCAGGA
The DNA here is from genome assembly GCA_905116865.2 of Candidula unifasciata. NCBI lineage: Eukaryota > Metazoa > Mollusca > Gastropoda > Stylommatophora > Geomitridae > Candidula > Candidula unifasciata. The sequence continues at coordinate 165,527 of CAJHNH020001125.1, forward strand.
AATGCCCAAGCTCTACGCCTATCTACCCTTGATGAAAGACCCAGGTACATGCGGCTGTCATGGGACAACCCATGTGAATCATTGGATGCTAAAATCAGCACACATATAAAGCTACAAATGGCACATGAAACTAACCAGGACGGCTAACAAAAAGAATAAATGCGGCTGTCATGGGATAACCCATGTGAATCACTGGATGCTAAAATCAGCACCCATATAAGGCTACAAATGGCACATGAAAGTAACCAGGACGGCTAACATAAAGAATAAATGCCAATGGAAAAGTCAGAAGTGTTGGTCAAACAAGCGCAAATATTGCTGCTATACTGTGAACAGGCACAGTTCACTTTTGACACTCAGATGAACAATGAAGCAGAGACCGGAACATGTATCATAATGCATAACCATGCAATCTCTGACATTTATAGCTGCCTGGTGTATTCTCATTCATTCAGTTGCTTGCTCCATTGTAATTAGCTTTTTAGCTTTTTCTTTTTCACATTCACCAGCTGCAAACTCTAGTGGAAAGTTCTGGTTGTTTGTCTACCTCTGGACTTTTGTTCAAGAACACGAGTGTTGGATGCACATCCATTCTACAGACCTGACTCCTGTGTATGCAGATTGTTGTTTCCTTTCCTCTCAGGCAACTTAAAATTCAGCCCCCACTTACAACATGCTTGTTGGAGAGGCAATGGTTCCATTCCTGTCGTTCCACAATAGGGCCCTGGAACCCACAAGGTTTCCTGTAGCATTTACCCCCTGACTGCATACAGTGAAATATTCCAGGCAATAATTTACGCAACTGTTTTGTTTTTTCTTTCTTCAAATTTACAATGCAAAAAAAAAACTGATTTAATTCTATGCTTGTCAGCACTGATACAATGGGAAAAAAATCAGGGTCACTGCAACTGACTTCAGCTAGACCGTAAGTGTCCAGTTAACTCTAATTTCAAACCAAATCGATCGCTATGGTAGATGTACTTGAGATAAAAAGAAGAAGAAAAAGTGACTGCCTTACCTCTGAGTAGTCATAATCATCGTGTCTTATGCCATACATGCAGTGAATATAATTCCAAACGGCTCGTCTGAATGAAGATGTGTCCACCTCATGATTGTCTCCCATTCTGTTGGAGGAAATTAAGCAAACACTTTAATGTCTGCCCAGAAATAAATCATTTTAATTTCATTCTTGGCCTACATTTCTTCTTCTTGTGTTCATGCTCAACAGGGTGGCACATTATGTTGAAGTCAGCTAGACTAATGTCTGCCTTTCAACACAGGACACACAACTTCAGCAAACCTGCAGCTAGTGGCTTTTCACAACTGGCTTGCCAAGAAGAAGTGGGTTTATCTTTTGTTTTTCTGCCAAAAAAGTGGGCCCTACACAGGAAAACTAACATCTGTAAAATAAATGTTTCATCATTTCTGACGGTTGCCAAAAAGAATCACAACTGCTAATTCTCCTGAAACATGCAGGTTTTTCTCAAGTCAAGGCAGGTCATACATAGTCTATTCTCCAATAAATCCCACCTTCTTTCATCGTTCTTTCTAAGCCTCCATACCACTGGACATACAATGCAGTGCCTGAGGCATTAAGTTTTTTAAAGCGGAAATCAATTATTTTCTTTTCAAATATATATACATATCTCTGTGTGTATGTGAGAGAGAAAGAGAAATGAAATTTATATAAACATATATATTTTAAATAATGCGGACACAAACACACCTGACGAGATACAGCGAAATATGCCTGGCAATAAATTGTGTAATGTATTGTTTGTGTCCGCATTATTTTAATTCATTATGGGAAAACATTGTTTTGAATATATATTTAAAATTGAATTTTTCTCAAATACACATTCATCTCATTTCATTCTGACCCACTGGTACCTTGTAATTTCAAGGTGAAGTCTATAGATAATGTTTGTCTGTATCACACCTAACAATTCCTAAAGACTGTCATTCTCTGTGACTATCATTGTATGATCAGCTCCTCTTACAACTGTCATGACTCAGACTCAATGCACTGGACTTCAGTTTTCCAAAGCAGTCCCCAACAGACCTACAAACCTTCAACAAGTAAGTTAGAAACAAATAAACCGGTTCATTATTAATATCCTTCCCCAGATGACGTCACAGAACAGTCAAACATTTTAGAGGGTGGTAAGGCCGACTTTCAGAGCTTTATGATGCTTTTAACGACCCCAAAACATCTAGAACTGACCCTAACCCCATAACAACCGACACCCTACGAGAGAGTGCAGCCTAAGTCCCAGAAAGCCTAAGTCCCAGAATGCATGCAGCCTATCTACCACCTTCTAAAATATTACGACTGTCCAGTGACCTGTGGATTTCCCGTTTGGGGTAGGATATTAATAAAGCACCAATAGACCTCTAACACTGAACTCACGTGTAGTAAGTCAAATTAGCAGCCAAGTTGTATTTGTCGTCAAGCATATTCCCAATATCCGTGTACAAGCGGTTGGCTAACGAGAAGCCATGGTCATCCCAGGAGTAATCGTGTGCTCGGAAAGTTGCCACCTCGTTGACTGACTCCCGAGTGGCAAAGTCGATGTAAGTAAAGTCTGGGTCTATCACATAATGGAGGATTTCTGGGGTCTTTGAAACCTTGGCTGTTGTTGGAACTGTGACTGGATGGACAGAAAACAAGAACAATTAATTTGTGTCCGTCATAACAGGTTTTCACAGCATATCATTTTGTAAAAAAAAAAATGTCTATATGTCTTCTTCTGCCTCTTAGCACTCACCAGCTGTAAACTCTGCCAGAAATTCTGGTTGTTCATATACTTCTGGTCTTCTGTCGTGATCCAGAAGTTGAATTTTATATGCACATCTGATTTACAAATGTCTTAATTGTATGCAGACTGTTATTGGTTCCTTGCCGCTCAGGCACATGCACACCGCCTTCGGAGGAAAAATCCATAATTAGTCACCTTTTACATCAAGCTTTAAAGGGTCTAATCTTCCCCCAATGTGGCCCTGGAATGTACAGTGGCACTTTATATGAATATTTTGTGACAAGGCCTCAACCCCATTTTACGGGTGCGGCTCTCACACCACTGACTTAAACCCTGGAGGCTGGTTGTTTCAGAAATCAAACTCTAGTGCCCCGAGGGTCTTGATATTGTGAGAACACATTTACAAACCTTTAAGCCACAGTGCTGCATACAAATGTCAAATGTATTGGAACACATAGCGCGATGGTTAGGATTCTCTCGCAAAATAAGTGCTGTTTCCTGTGTGGGTTCTTGGGAAATAGGCCCATGCCTCCCCAACAAGCATGACATAAGAGTCAAAATAACTGGGGGTTTCCTTCGAGGTAGAAGTACATCTGCCTGAGAGGCAAGGAACCAACAATCTGCACACAAATAAGTCAGATATGTAAAATAGATGTGCAAGCGACATTCAGGTCTCAGTACAAGACTAAAGCCCAGAGGTGAATGAACAATCTGAACTTATTGTGGGAGTAAACGCAAAGAAGAAGATAAGTGCTGTGATTTCAATTCTTGATTTATTTTTCAACATAGCAAAACAAACATGATAAACTTACTTTCAGCACTCTGGTGTTTCACAGATTGGAACCTCTTCAGCAGCTCCTCTGGACTTTTGTCATCTATAGAGCTTTCTGTCAGTTTCCTCATGCGCTCCATGAGCACCTCCAACCCAACACCGGTCTCGTCATTCGTTGCCTGGAAAACAGACATTCATTCATGTATCACAGCACTTTCCCAGACTACTGTTATACTAAAAATAAATCCAATTACATGTTCGCTGTCTAAAGTATTACAAAGCTAGTAAACGTTAGAATATGTAAGTTAGGAGGTTGAAAAATGTTAGCCGCAGCAGGTACAGGTCAAAAAAGGTTATTCTAAGTAAGTATAAGTGAAGACATTTTTGACCTTGTTATTAAAGGTTAAGAAATGCAAGACAAAGCTAACATATTTCATGGAGTATGAGACAACTGTAGCACATGTCAAAAAATGTTATCAAATGCAAGAAATGTTATCAAATGCAAGAAATGTTATCAAATGCAAGAAATGTTATCAAATGCAAGAAATGTTATCAAATGCAAGAAATGTTATCAAATGCAAGAAATGTTATCAAATGCAAGAAATGTTAGGCAAAGTTAGGATAGGTTACAATTTTTTAAGTTATTTTAAGCCAAGAAATGTTAGAAGTCTAAAATTACTGGACAAAAAAATTTTTGTTAAAAAAAATTTATGCAGTTATTTAAAGTCAACAAATGTCAGACAAAGTTATAAGTCAAGAAATGTTAGCAAATGCAAGAAATGTTAGGCAAAGTTAGGATAGGTTACATGTTTTAAAAGTTATTTCAAGTCACGAAATGTCTAGAAATACTGGACAAAAATTGTGTCCACACAAAAAAGTTGTGCACTTATTTAAAGTCAACAAATGTCAGACAAAGTTATAAGTCAAGAAAAAGTAAATGTCAGATAATGATAGTATTGGTCAGGTAATGTTAAAGGAAGTATCTTAACAGACTAGAGTACACAAACTCAGAAGCCTGCAGCAGGCTTATTTATTACCTTTGAACGAGTACTATGGATGATATCCATGGCCTCAATGCTGGAGTCGCTGGCTGTGGTATTGTCTTCACTCCTGTAGGAGAAGCCACCAATGTCCACCTCAGCAGTGATGCCACAGCCGTATACGAAGGAACACATGGAATGGAAGTGCGCAAGCAGAATGATGGCATGCATCAGTTCTGACAATGACCATGGCTCAGAGCCCCTCAGCAATTTCTGAAATTTAAAAAAAAAAGCATGCATCAGTTCTGACAATGACCATGGCTCAGAGCCCCTCAGCAATTTCTGAAATTAAAAAAAAAAAAAACATTTCAGATTTTAAGCTGATAAGGTCTGTCTGTGTAGCTTTACTTCCCAGGTAAAAGCTTAAACCTGTGTAGACCTTTTCGGCTTATTTTTTCTTCACATTCAATGGCTGTAAACTCTGATGTAAAGTTCTGGTTGTATATTCAATTCTGAGTTTTGCGTGCACATCCGCTTAAAAATCTGGCTTACGAGTTTGTCGACTTTTGATTCCTTGTCTGTCAGGAAGGTGCACTCCCAATTTTAAAAGGACTCAACCCTAATTAGCAGACTTTAATGACATACTTGTTAGGGGACTATGGGTCTATTCTACTTTTCCTCAAAGAGGGATCCCAGACCCACATAGAAAGTTGACATTTTCATGATGGCGAATTGAGGTTGGTCAGGGGTTGATTGCCCTTTAAGATGAGAAACAGCCACATCCTCTGCACTGTTTGAATCCTTTTTTTTTTTTTACCTAGCTGACTTATGGCTGTTTGTGACAAGCTTCAAGGAGCAGGCTTGGCTGACTGGTCAAACAAAACATCCTTTAAAGAAACCGATAAACCTTAGAAGGACACTCATCTAGCCATAGTGAATGTAAAATCACCACTGTCCTACTGTTGTAGAAGCTCTTTAAGTACAGATACTAGGGCAACAAAGCCACACAGTTAATATGAGCAGGCAGTGCTTGTAAAAAAAAAAAATTTTATGTGAAAGAAAGAAAAAGAAGCCCCCAAACAAGATGTCAACCCAAATGGTAATGGATCCATATACACACAAAACCACAGGCATCACAATGAAGGCTTTGCATTTTTTAGTTGATGTCTTTAAATACGAGGTTAAGATTATCTTCATAGGCATAACTTTTGTGTAGATTGCTTACAAAGTTTATGTTACGGCAGCTGGTTCTCCTATCTCATTTTGATGACCTATCCAGTAAATTTCAAATTAAAAAACTTAAAATATTCAGTAGTTTTGAATGCTGGGTGCATGCCCATAAAAGCATTATCACAACTACTGCAGACTGAGCCATACCACCATTTGCAAGCATAATTAAAATGTTCAGTACTACCACTGCACCGTGTGGTTATTCATGCGGTCAACTTTTATATGATACGATACGCTTTAACTGCAGATCTTTATGATCTGTTTTATAGTTATTTTTATTTTGACTCACAGCATACTATAAGACTGAAATACTACTTAGAATATGTATAGATAATAAAATACCCTACTGTTTCAAAGTTTAAGTATGTTCAAAGGTTTAAACAGGTTTAACGGTGAAAGAATCAATTTTATCACACTGGGTTTTATCTCATCTAGCTCGGTCTCAATGCAGAGATGGCTGCCTGCCAACAGCTCAAGAGAGTCTGAGCGTCACAGCTCCAGTAACAACCTCTTAGATATCCAAAAAAAAAAAACACTTGCCAGTTGTGGGATGCACTGCACACACCAAGGAAGACGCTGATCAAGTGCTGCCTAAAGGTTGGCTGCAAGGGATCTCTAACCCACTTGTTGTCTAACTCTTGCGACTTCCCCTTAAGTGTTTTTGTTTTTTGTTAAAGAATGTCATGTCTTTAATAACTTCAGATAAAGAAGAAATAGACTTCATCCACTATTAGTAGACAACTCTTGGCCATTCTAAATATGTTAATACTGAAATAACATGCTTTTATTATCTTCAATCCCACAAAAATTTTATATTAACCTCTTATATCTGAATTATCAGTTTAACTCCTACATAGCTAGGTATTTATAGTCTCCATGTAATGGCAGGAGTTAACTCTTTCAGACCCAAACAATGCACCATACGTGAAACTGGATTCATGATTAAGCACCATATAATAAGTTAAAGAAACAAGTGACTGGGACGCACACAAACTCAACAGAATACAACCAGTAACAGTAACAATAAGAATACTTACAGCTACATGCTCTTTTGTGATGAGCCACGGCCGGTGGGCAAGGATTTTGTTGATCTCATACAGGTCCTGAATTTTGCGTGGGGCGTACTGAATACCTTTCAACCACTCTGGGTTTCCATTGTGTAGTAAAAATTCTTGTTCGTAAAGTCTGACCAGATATGTACAATAATGACGAGCTGATGCCTGCAATAGTTAATATAAGCACATCAAACAGTAATCACAAAAGCTACCTGCTTTCATTAAGTAACAGGTAGGAAAACTGACACCGCACTTGTGGCAAACCCATAGGTGCTCTGTCTACCTCAGAAAAGTAAATATTAATTCTGATCATAGCAAAAAAAAAATTAATAAAATGTTAATAATGAAGCACACAAAAAGTAATAATAATAAACTGAATTATTAAAATTAAAAGCTATGCAGCAAAGAATGTGAGATAATAAAGTTAAAATATGTGAGGCCCAGAAATAAGTTTTAATATTAACTGGTGGGGAAATAGTGTGAAATTTGGTAAGAACTAAAAATGCCTGCTACAGAGTCAAAATAATAATCAATTGCAAAATTTAAAAAAAAATCAAATAAGAACTATTATTCTGGACCAGGTTCTTGCAACCAGTGTTAAAACATGAACGATTTCTGAAACTTATTAAGTGCAAAAATCACAACAAAGATGAGATGTCTTAGAAGAGCTGCTGGGGTTACAAGAAGAGAGCATCTAGTAAAAGGCTAATCAGGGCTGTCTCTTTCAAAGGTGAAGTCCAATGTGTCTGGAGGAAAGGAAACCAACAGTCTGCATACAAGGTTCTGGTCCTGGAATAAAGCTATTAAGTCCAGAAAGGGAGACAAACAACCAGAACTTACCGTCTGAGTTTACAGCCAGTGAACACAAACAAACAACAAAAGGATAATTTAAATTTTGTTCTTCTATTTACTGAACATATATCAAGAACAATAATACACCACTGACTTACAATGATGGCAATGTAATGCCTGTAATCGTAGGGTAAGGGGCCGTCCTCTCGGAGTATGAAGTTCTGTGTGGTATGAAAGTTCCTGAGATAGTCGGGGTGGTATCCCATCACTTGGCTAACGTGGTCTAATCTGTGATTCTGTATAAAGGCATCCGTAAACACAGCATGAGTCTGGAATACACATAAAGAATGTGTATAAGCTACAGCTAATCTATATCCAGTCAGCACATTATTATATCCAGTTTCGTCCTTTTCAGGACGAAATTTTTTGTCATTTGAAGCCCTACTCTGGCTTTTGCCAGGGGCCGCAATATAGGCAGGCCATAAATATGGCCAAATGTCTGAACGCGGTTTCTGGGACCTCTCCACGGTGATCCTCATCCGCATGGTGGCACTTTGTGTCATCGGGTGTTTATCACTTGTGTGATGTCCTGGTGGGGTAGAAAGTCAGTCAGTCAGTCAGCACAAACAAAAACAAACCATAATCCTTCCCAGCGAGTGCCTCCAGTGCCAGACATGGTCACTCACAACAGACTGAAGAATTAGTAAACAAAACCCGGGATGTCTGTAGGAGTGACCAGGTGAGATAAAACTAGGTTTCTTCCTCCTCCTCCTGGGGTTCACCTCTGTAAGCTCCTGCAAAAAGTTCTGGTTGGTTCACCTCCCGACTTCGAGTTGTGTTCCAGGGCCTCAGTGTTGCGCTTGTGCGCATGCACATCCATTTTACAGATCTGGGTTATCTGTATGCAGATTGTTGGTTCCTTGCCTCTCAGGCAAATGCACTTCAACTTAAAAGAAAGCCCCCAATTAGTCGACTCATATGACATGTTTTCTGAGAAGACAATGGACCTATTCTTGTTTTCTCCTCAAAGGTATCTGAGAACCCACACAGGGGAAAATCGGTATTGAAGTCACACGAGAAAGAGTTGGCACAGAACCAATAGAAAACTAAAAACACAGATAGCAACACCTTGTGATGCCAAAACATACAAGCCACATGCCAAAAGAAGTGAGAGACCCAGAACAAGGTGAAAATAACAAGATAAACTCTACAACATTACAATGGCCTATGGCTCAGGTGGCCTGTAAAAGCAAGAATCCGAACACTGTATCTCTCCTGACACCTAAAACAGGATGTGATGACGAATCTATATGCAGATGTAGAGGTAAGTTTGCTTTGCCGCCCAGATTTACAATTCCTTAGCAGAAACATGACATTCTCTAATCTGCGATGGTTCTTGGGTCAACCCAGTCTCATGACAGTGATGTACTAGAACATTTGCAGATATTGTTTTAGGCTGGAGGGGATAGGGATTAACTGGCAGGGAAAGGTGATCCAAAGACATACTGCCACCAAGGTTAGAAGTATCCCATTTCACATATTATACGCCAGTGATTTCAAGTTACTAAAGACCTGTGGACCCCTTGCATTTTTACAAAGTAAAAGTAAGGACCTTTACCTTTCAGACGTATAGGGCTAGGCTTAAATCTTACAGACCGGTGGGCACTCAGTGGGTGATGTGGTCAGCATCACACCAGCCACCTTTACTTGCCAGGAATTAATCTGGTACTCATTTGAGGCTTGGTCTTCTTGGCAGCAAAGACTTTTTTTTTTAAGCCAGCCTCCGTCTGGACTCAAACTTACAACCTTGGGATCTGCAGGCAAGCTTCTGGCTGTACACCTGGGCCATTCAACAGGCAGCCCACAGGCCAAATGTGCCCTGCATTTGTATTGTATTAATGCTTTTTCTATGCTAGGGCACATGCATTTTGGCCCCAGAGGAAATACAGTTGCATGGCCTTGCACTGCACAATGGTGGCTCCCTGCAGTTTTACATAGTCTACCATACATGTCCACATGGCTATACATGTCTTCGTACACACTGACCCCATAATGTTATTTATCACACTGAAGAACTTATAATTTATAAGAATCATTATAAGGATTGCATTCTAATGTTGTAGGGCCTTTCTTGTGTGTATATATTTATTGTTGACCATTTCAAATTGTTTCGAAGCACAAAATATTAAATGGAGTGACCAGTTAGTTCCCTTGCTCATTACTTACACATGTGTATGCATGCTAGAATGTAAGACATTGTTCCCATGTCAAATGCATGCTAAAAACTGGGACCAGGAAATGTTTCTGGAAAGTAAAAGCCGCCTCAGTTAACCAGCAATACCTTTAAGTGCCAATTAGTCCTATAAATGTGTATAGTTACGAAGCTAGCACAATATAATTATGTTGAAAGGCATGGACAGGGACCTTAATGTGTGTTGTATGATAATGAGACCGCCTGACCTTAACACAATGTTCTTTCAAAATATTTTTTGATAAAATCACTTCCTAACTCACTCACATACAATAACTGCACACACACACACACAGATATAATTATAACACTCTGATTGTTACCTGATTATTAACAGATGCTTAGAAAAGCTTATTATTTAAACAAAAATATGTAACTACTGAAACAATTCAGATAGTGGGAGGTAAACAGCCAAGCAGTGGACGATGCAGTGTATGGAGGATAGCTGCAGATGACAGCATCTCTGCAAAGTTAAGTGGCAGATTTGCATGCTACCTGGATCAACAGTAATTTCTAGGAATGGATTTTGAAAACGTAAGAGACTAAATGTAAAATGTAAATAAAAATTTTAAAAAATTTAAGCTTACCTGTTCGTCTTCAGTGTCTGCCGGAACAATCTGGAAAGACAGAAGAAGATAACATTTAGAAAACCAAAAAAAGATTACTTGGCAGTTTAATCAGATACAGCACAAAAGCTAGCAAGTCTGCGTGGTCAGTGTTCAACAGCTAGCAACAGCAAGTTGGGCCAAACCTTACATAACTTCACACCATCATAGATACTCTTTACACCATCATAGATACTTTATCTTGTAGCACATTAATTAAAATATCCCGCTCCATCAGCACTTTAGTAAAGTTTCCATCAATTATCACCAGTACAGCTGGGTAGCCATTATATATATATATATATATATTTATCCAGAAGAAAGCACTTCTATTCTCTATTTCTGGAATGCCTTGTGGTGAGTGTCTGGACAGGAAGAGATCTCTAGAACTAGCAGAACATGCCTTTCTGCAGTGATCGGCAGTTTTAGCACTTTCTGTTCAGGCATGCTTTCCAAAAGTACCTCATTCATACCTGTATTTTAATTCCCTGGACGTTGAGGATTTTGAGTAAAATTTATACAACTATTAGGAATATAGAAGAAAAAAAGGGCTTCTTTTCTCTACTCCTGGGATGCCTCGAAGTGTCAGGGTAAGAAGATCTCTAGAGAGGGCCCTTCTGCCCTGATCTGCAGTTTTAACACGTCCTGTTCAAAAACAACATGTCTTAAGTGTTCAAAACCGGTGTCAAAGTGACACATTTTCAGCACTACTGGCTCAGCATTTCAGACAACCAATATTTACATAGATTATACTCTAGTCACTTTATCAATGTCTAGACTATAACATCTTAAAAACATTTATATAACACAGCTTGGTACCTGATCTTTATTTTGCCATTTATCAGTACATCTGCTGAAATACCATAAAGCTCCGTACCATAAAGTATAAAGCTAGGCAGCTATCCTCCGAACAACGGCCCTAAATTATCGAGGCGGAAAATATACCCTAACAGGGCCTTAGTCACGTGTCAATTTCGCACTTGCAACGTCTTAAATTGCGCACTTGCGCCACCGCCGAGAGTATCCCCCACGCCGCTCACGTAGCATGGATTGTGACTAAACTAGATGGCTGGGACTCACGAGCAGCAGCTACTGCACCTTCCTTTATTTTATTTGCCCGTGAGCGGCGTGGGCGATACTCTCGGCAGTGGCGGTATAGTCCCCGGAATGAAATGAAACCAAATGAAATGACCAAAGGAGCGAAACAAACCCACCACCTTCAGAACATAAGGTAAACAGTAGATTAACCACATCACCATGGAGTATGGAGAGCCCCAATATATACATAACAATTAACAGTATCAAGTATTTGAGACCTAGCAAGAACTAGACACTTCTCTCCACAAATAGTAACCTTAAGATTACCTGCAATTTCAATAAATGAAGTAAACTTTAATAAACAGATTAACATAAACTTTATTAAAATAACTGTAATTGTTTCAATTATAAACGAGGACCATCAGCTAAGCATTTATGTTTCAAAGAAATCCATGTTTTGATCTCAAGCAATAATAATTATTAACAATGCATCCAAACAGTTCTAACCTCTAAAAAGGAAATTATTAAATTTAAAATGGAGATATTTAAATAAGAATACAAAGGCAATAGAAACTTTCATGGCACTCCGGAATTTGTGGAGGTCAAAAGAAAACAAAAGAAATGAAATGAAATACTTAACTTAAAATTCTAATCGTTATACTAATGTCAAATCAGTACTTTTGTATGGAGGGGAAACAGGGAGAACAATTATTGTCAGTAATAAATTGGAGACATTCATTAACTGGTGCCTGCGCAGAATAGAGGGAATTAATGGTATGATAGAATAACTAATGTAGATCTTTGGAAGAGAACTCAACTAAGCAAGCTCCAGTGGACTAAGAGGTGAGGAAAAAGAGGCTGTTCTTAGAACAGTGAGAAACCCGAAGATCAGCATAACTAGAAATAGAATGTCTCTGCATTGGAACCCACAGATGCATAGGAATAAAGGAGAAGAGAGCTGGATAATGAAATTAGAACGTAGTGGAGGACATAAGGAGAACTCCTTGCAATAGCGAAGGATAGAACGACTTGGCGTAAGTTGGTTGAGGGCCTATGCTCCATTGAGGGTTAGAAAGCCAGAAGACGAAGAATAAATTAAATTACGGAGCAATGAGCAGGGTCAAGGTGTACACAAATCTCAACCAAGTGTTACCAGCTGTATCTAGCTACCTTAGACACAAGTCGGAGAAAAACTTTAAACCGGTTACAGATTTTAATAACTTAAAAAATCTAAATCACCACAGTAGATATTTTATGAAAGGTCTGACAATTAATCGTGCCGATTTAAATTTAATGTTATAAAATCAATCAAATTTCTTTTCGTATTTTTAGAACCAAGATATAAGATATCGTTGCGGAGAGTTGCGTCAACTCAACGATCTAGGCTACATGATCATGATGAAGTCATGAATACCAGGTCCGATCTTTTAATAATTAAATGAAACAGAAAGAAAAAAATAGATTTAGACCTCTCTAGAAAAAAAATCGAACTAATCGAGGTGTGAAAAAACTCAACCAGCTGGCTTACCTCACAAGTCGAAAAGACAAAGATGGTGGTTGCACTTTTTTTTTAATACGGGTTTTAGTTTGAATCAACTTTTTACAATCCAAACAACTATCTACTCATTGCTACTTACATTATTTCTTTCGTGAAAATTTTGACAATCAAACGTGATCATCATATCCAGACATAGAACCAAATATTGTGGAAGCAGCTGCGGAATCAAACGCAATCGGTCGTCTGGTTTACAATCGAGTCCCAGAGACCGGCTCAAATCTTTGTTGCAAACAGCTGACGGAAGTTTACCCTCCGACCCCTGCATACGAAATTAGCGATGCGTGCGCATCTTATTTACATACGGCCTTCACTGATATCAATTATAACTCTCTTGTTTTAAATGTAATAAATACAAATTTAGAGTTTATATCTGCAAAATATTGTTAGGAAATTAATATTTAACTTGAAATATATAAACTTAGATAAAAATAAAGTGAAATTATAGAGAAAAAAGTCGTTCAATGTCACGGAGCTGACGTCACGGCGAAGGTCGCGGTAAATTTCCACAGGTATATGAAAGAGGGGAAAAAAAGAAAGTGGATATAGCTAAATTTGAAAACACGCAACTGAATTAACCAGTACCTGGGAAAAAACCCCAAAGGGTGAGTCGATATCCACGGAAAAAAAAGTATCGATAAGAAAGGAATTTTTAAAGACTTTAGTAAAGCGCCAAGATAAAAATCAAGGACATTTATAAATAAGAACAGGTTTTAGCATAGCAGTATGCAAGGCAGATAGAAGATAAAACACCTTGGCATAAGCAATAATTTCGCAAGATTGAAAACAAGAGTGGAATTTAACAAAAACAATAATAATAATTAACACAACATACCAACACACTGTGCTAGTCATCCTTGATTTTTTAAATGTTTTTGCTTTGTTGGTATTTTGTGTTTGTGTTACTAGCTGTTGCATCATCCGTTTGTCTAAAGTGCTGCGGTACAGGCGAAGAGGAACAACATTGCTTACCACTTAAGTGCTGCTGTTTGTGTAGACATCAATGAGGTAATAAATTCACGCGAATTGACGAGCACGCATCAAAGTAAGTGTAAGAAGTAGAGTACACAGATAGCAATGCACAATATAAAATATAAATTTATATAACAACGAAGGAGCTCAATCAATCTCTCCCCGTGTGGGTTGCGGGACCCTATTGTGTTGAAAACAATAGACCCGCGATCTCCCCAAGAAGTATAACGTGGGATTCGACTAACTGCGAACATCCTTTGAAGTCGGCGTGCATCTACTCAAGCAACAACCAGCAGCACACATATCTTTTTCTTCAGCATTCCGAGCCCTTGAGGTTCTTTGCTGCAGATAGCACCTGCCTCCATTCATCTTTCTGGTTGGCCTTCTCTTTCCAGTTGGTAACCCAAAGTGTTTGTAGGTCTGTCTGGATATTATCTCTCCATCGTCTATTTGGTCTCCCTCGTGGTCTAGAGCACACATATAAGCCAGTAAAATAGACGTACATGCAAAACTCAGGCCGTGGCACAAAGTCAAAGTCCAAATGGACGAACACGACTGAAGCTTACAGCCAGTGAACAGAGAAGAAAAAAAAAAGTACCGTTTGCATTCCCTGTGGGTAGAGGGACCCCACTTGTATGGGTAGAGCGGGTGGGATGATATATTCACTGACTATAGCAAGCATGTCGTAATATGCGACTAACTAGGTTTGCTATAATTTTTTAATCTGGACCGAGCGGGGCAGATATCGCAGCTTAGCTGTAAACCACATGTCGGGCCAACGCTCTGTTAAGAGCGAGCGAATTAGAACTTGTCGTTTGTGAGTGATCACAGGATTTGCAGGTCAATGACACTACCACCACCACCATCTTCATCATCATCGTCGTCATCATCATCATCATCAATATCAGTATGTGCCTGCAAATTAGCATAGACGGTCGTGTTCGCCTTCGTACACAATCACCAGAATCGTGGATCAAGTGAGTTTATAGCTCTGTCTACTCCTGGCTAAATGCTCTCTGTGGATCGGAAGGTCGTGGGTTCGGATCCTGGGGGAGCCGGAGTTTTTTTTTCCCTCAAAAATGACCTTGGCTCCCGGGTCGATATAGCCTTAAACTGGTACCAGGCACAGTCCTGGGAAGTAAAAGCGGCCGAAGTGATGCTGACTACATCACTCATCAAGTGTCGACTGGTCTATAAAATATTGGTGCGTGGAAAAGGATCCTTTAATTCTTCTTCTTTATCTTCGCGTTTACCAGCTGTGAACTCTGGCGGAAAGTTCTGGTCGTTCGTCCACTTCTAGACTGCAGTCAAGTTCCAGAACCTGAGTGTTGCGTGTGCATCCGTTTGTCAGATCTGACTAATTTGTATGCAGGCTATTGGCTCCTTGCCTCTCAGGCAGATGCACTCCTTCGAGGGAAGCTCCCAATTAGTCGACTCCTAAGACATGCTTTTGGGTAGGCAGTGGATCTATTCTTGTTCTCCCTATAATAGGGCCCCGGATCCCACACGGGAAGATCCTTTAATTGATCATTGACTCCTTGCACGGTTTCTATTAACGGTAACCGCCTCACAAAGTTCTTGAGTCATTCTTTTCTCAGAACTTGTCAAAACATTATCTCCAAGTCTAATTTCGCTAGTCAGGCTATGAGGGCTGTTCCTGTTTGTTTTTCATTCTATATTTAAAATAAATTTAGACTATGGCAGGTTCTACACTTTTCTCAGCCGTCTTTTTCAAAGCTGTATTGCCTTGGTTCTAAATATAAAACAAACGCAATACATCGCGAACAGTTGGAACAATTGCTCGTACAGCGAAAACACGTTTTCGGCATTTGGTTGGTGTCCACTGACACCCCTCTTCTCTCTCTCTCTCTCTCTCTCTCTCTCTCTCTCTCTCTCTCTCTCTCTCTCTCTCTCTCTCTCTTCTCTTCTTTCTCTCTGTTCATGTTGGTCTGTCTGTCTACATGCGTGTGCTATGTATGTATGTATATGATTGTGAATATATACATCTGCAATTCAATATACTGCTTTATAAAATTATCATGAGAGATTCTAGCTCATGACATACAGACGAGAAAAAAAAAAGAATTGAACTGAAAGCAAAGATTGCGGGTGAGGTTGATCCAACTTGGAGCTAACATCCCCCCTAAATCCATCCGCCCCCCCCCCCACCACTAAACACCCTCCCCCCCCCCCCCCCCCCCCCCCCACCCCCCCCCCACGAAACCCGTCAAGTACCGATTGGTATATAAAATATAGGACTAGCCCTATACAATGTTTCTTTTCTCAGTGATGCATCTTCCATCTGATGCTATCCATGTGCCCAGATATTTAAATGTCTGTACTTGTCCCAAAATAACACCATTGACTTTTATTATACATTTAGGAATACTTCTTTTCTTTGATACCACCCTTACTTCTGTCTTCACATTATTCAAACTGAGGCTCATTCTTCCACTTTCTACCACCACAATGTCTATCATTTTCTGTAGTTCTTTCTGACTTGGTGCTATCAAGACTGCCATCAGTGTAACGTAAACTGTTTATATTGTACCCACCAAACACAATTCTGGACATTTCAATTAAAGATCTCATATATTCATCACTGTATAGTGAAAATAAATCAGGTGACAGTGCTGAAAGATATACCGCACTTATTAACTTGTTCAAAGTACAATGACGCAAACATCCTATGACAAATCATAACCAGTCATAGAGCTCAAACATGAAATCGGTCACTGACGTTTCTGTTACTTATCTTTAACCTACTCACCAGCGAAAAAAACGCCAATCCTCAAATGTACTCAGTAAACGTTTTCCTTTTGTTCGCATTCATATTTCCTATCAATGTGTCGTTATGTGTCACAGTATTCAGTGTCGACATATCTTATTCGTCGTGCGCACTTCCCCCTCATTCATTGCTTCTTTACATGTTCTGTGTTAAGTTATAACAATCGACGTCACTGCACACTGGGAATTCCTATGCATCCTCAAATCCTCCTATGCAGCAGCTGCTCCAAGGTATGTCTACTGACTGTTCTCATAAGATACTGGTTATCTCGGCCTCGAATGCGGCGTAGATGTGCTTCACCGGGTTTACTCCAGTGTCACGCAATCGTATTAGTGTCAAAGATTATCCACTAACCCAGTCCCTACACCGTTGATAATATCTGCTCTGTTCATGCTCTTTACTGTATGCGTTCGTTCATTGCTTGCCAGTCCTGTGTTTGTTCTAGTTGTCCTCGGCTTGTTCTAGTAATTTTTTTCTTCTTCTTTGAGCTCCCAGACTGTAAATCCCAACGGAGTCAGCACACAAGTAAGCCAGATCTGTAAAACCGATGTGCACGCACAATTTAAGTTCTGGAAGTGGCCTCAAGTCCAGACGTGGAGGAACAACCAAAACCTTTCACCAGAGCATACAGCCAGTGAACAGTAAGAAGAGAAGAGCTAACACTGAAGGTAACAGAAGCAGAAGAAATAAATGGGAGAAGACTGGGTAGTCCGATTTAAGGGGATGACAAAACAAAAGCTCATGACTTCTGAAAGTGAAAGGAAATTGTAGAGAAACAGTATCGCCCATGCCAGCAGGTAGAAACTCAGTGACGAAGCTGACTCACTGGAAATTCAAGACTCATCCTACTGGATCGAACTGTTAAGTACAAAGTATATAAATAATAGAGTAACAACACCGGGCGGGTTTTTCCTCTGTTGACACATGATAAAAATCGCAGAGGCAGGCCGGGCAAGATAAGCAGCTGTCACAATGAATGCAAATGCAGCCAACAAGACAGGATAAACCAATCAATAACGGTAGGATAAACGGGAGGATTTGCCCAACAAAATAAATTAAAATTGTTTAACTATTGATCACCTGCTGTTAGGAGCTGTATTTATCCAGACAAGGGACATCATCTTGTCTCTGCAATGCTTCTTCGCCATTGGAGGTGGGGTAGGGGAGGGGGAGGGGGGGGGGGTTGGACTAGTCCATTGGTCAGGAAAATGTTTATATTTGTCCATGTACACACATAATTGTACAGCTAGAGCCATAAGTGTTACTGTCAGTAAACGCATGTATGACTAGTCAAGGGAGACACTTCCCATCTTTTTTTACCCGCCGCCCATCGATAACAAGGGAAATTATTTCCGGCCCACCTGATAACTAAACCCAAACACAGACACAAACGTTGATTAATGACGTTGAATATCACCTTATGATTGAAATCAGCGGTAAGAAATGAGGGGAGGGGTGTGGAGGGATATCCCAAAAGTGCGACAATTTCGAAACTTCCTTCTTGGACGCGGTTATCCCAGAGGGCCAGTCTGAGGTTTTTGTTAATGTTAACCCAGTCATTTCCTTGTGAGATGCTATTTTTCGTTTTTTTTTTTTTTAAAGCCCTACTCTGGCTCTTGTTAGGGGCCGCAATATAGCCCGGCAATAAAAATAAAGCAGAAATGAATGGTCAGCCAGTGTGTAGATGGGCCGGGAAACGTGAACATAACCGGTCTGTCCGGGCTATCGCCTACCACCCTGATATTACAAGAGTCTGGACCGCAGACCAGCGATGCAGTTCCAATATACCCCATTCAACCCCACAATAGATATAACCAGGCCACCTCACCAGGGAATGATCAGAGATAGCATTACCATCTTTATCATCATCATTTGTACCATGATTTCACCAAGGGCAGGCAAATCCCATTCCATTACATTCTGCGCCACTGCCCCTGCCACTTCTGCCTGTGTTCAGCACTTTTCGCGTTGGAGGCAGGGAAGCTTTCAGTCTGGTGATTTAAGGCCACAGAGCCAGCGGGGTCGCCACGCACTGTGAAGGTCAGGATTTAATTTTTGACACCAAAATAAACAAATCTCGGTTCTCCTTAAAACTACTGCCACTTATTATGGAGTACGCCGGAGTTCAGTCCCCTGGCCGCATTGCAATTACGGAGTGGAAAAGAGGGAACGAAACAAATGACGTAATTACTGTGTGTTGGCGATATTCAGACGTATTGGGTGTAAAGGGCTAGTCCTATATTTTATATACAAATCGGCACTTGATGGGTGATATACTCAGCACCACACCAGTCGCTTTTACTTCCAAGGACTGCACCTTGTACACATTCGGGGCTGAGTCGATATGGACGCCAAGGGCATTTGTTTAAAAAATTATTGTCTGGCTTTACCAGGACCCGAACCCACGACCGCCAGATCCGCAGGCGAGCGTCCAGCCGCTACACCACGGCGACGCATGTGTATTGACTGGTAGGTTGTCTCCAGCCGCCCCCCCCCCTTTTCCACCATTACCAAAAAATAAGAAATACAAAATTGGCAGCCCTAGTCGGTACTACTGTGGTAGTACGCAGGCAGAGAACAGCTAAAGTAGTACGCTTACCTGACAGATGTGCGAACTGTGAAACTTGTCATTTATCACCTTTTCCTCCTCATCTCCTTCCCCGCCTGAGAGATCGTCATCCTCACAATATAAGAGAATATCATCCTCGTAATAATCATAATGGGCGTATCCAACCGCTCTGGGCTTGTGAAAATCTTTATTATCCACTTGCGAGGGCGATTCCTTAAAATCAGGCATATTTCAATCAAGTTATACAGAAAATCAGCTTTTTCAACCACAGTTGAAAATGAAGGACTGGTTTGGTCGCAGAATATAAACTATTTTCTTTGAAGTTCAATTTCTGCCAACTATTGATTAGTAAACTTTCTTCGTAATCTGTTCTTTTTAAATCTCAAAAACTAACAGTTATATAATACAATTCTCTTAACAGTAACATAAAACAACTCTGAAAAATATGAACAACTAAAATCTTTAGAATAAAAACCCGTTTTATATGAAGACCGAATTGTCAACTAACTTACACATACACAACACGCAATCCTGTGTGTTCCCATTACAATCCATAAGCTATGTATTTTCAAGGCCACGGCTGAAGGAGGCTCGCTGATTGGATCAAATGTGGGGTGTGTGTTCCTTGGAGCGATCTGATTGGTCGAACCTTCTACATTCCGTGTCGAGAGCTAGGATGTGTTTTCAAAAACATGCAAACCGGATTGTATTCCCAGTTCGCTTTAACTGCGACCGATTTTTAAACTGTTTGATTCAGTTATATAAAAGTCACAATATATTGTATTAGATTATGCTTTTGCTATGTAAGTTAGGCTGAATGTAATGTTTGTTTCTAGTTAACTGAAGTGACAGAAACCGAATTAGTTTGAGCTTGGAAAGGCCGGCATATAGTTTGGTCCGGAGGGTGGGGGAGACCATAGCGTTGGTTATGTGAAATGTCACCAGCAACCACATTGCTTTTTAGATTATATGCTGTGCACTATGGGGCTACTCGTGTATATTTTATGTAATAATGGTGCAATGTCTGACAAAATGCCAGTAATTATGAGCTTTTAATTTCAACTTCCTTTAAAAAATGTACGGGTGAAAAAGAACATTTTCACGATTCGGCATATCGGGCACATGATGCTAGACGCATATCTGTGGAGCCAAAAGACACAGATATCGCAGCAGAGCTGTATACCACAACATGGTGCACCAGAAACTCTTTAAGAGGCAATAAACAAGGGGGAGGAGGAGGAGGAGAAAAAGAAAGAGAGGAAGAAGAAGCAGGAGAATGAGGAGGAAAAGAAGAAGAAGGAGGAGGAGAAGCAGAAAAGAAGAAGCAGAAAAAAAGAAGAAGAAGAAGAAGAAGAAGAAGAAAATGCCATGATTTGCCGATGCCGTAATCATATGAGATAGCCAACCATTTATTTACGTTCATCGGCATGGCACACGTTGATGATATGTAATTTATAAGCTCAGCGCGTCATTTGTTTACGGGAACATCCCAAGAAGTAACACCCACCGAATTAACGTTAGTGCTCACAACACACATTATCTGGCGCTTAGTATGTCCTAATATGATTTACAGTCGTACAAGATAGTTCATTCTGAGGTCACATGTTAACTGCAGTTTTATAATCATTACATGGTGTAACTAGATTTTGACACTGATTTCTAACTGCTGCAGTTACGTATATGCTCGGTATGTAGGTTTTGCTATTCAATTGCAGCAGATAAACGGTAGTTATTATTTCTTCCTCCCCCACCCTCCCCCTCCTTCACTAACTGGTGTTTTCCAGCTCTTCATCATGTTCATGATCTTCTTCTTCTTCTTCTTCTTCTTCTTCTTCTTCTTCTTCTTCTCCTCCTTCTTCTTCTTCTTCTTCTTCTTCTTCTTCTTCTTCATGCTGTTCTTCGTGCTTTTGTTTTCTTTTATAATATTCATAATATATATCATCGTATGATCAGAACATGCTATTAGTAAAACACAACTGTTGTGCGAAAGATGGTTGACTGGAAGGGCCGAATTTAAGACGGGCCTGCGTGCCCAATTTATGACCCTTTGAAAAAAAAAAGTTCGTTCGTTCGCTATTCTTCTTGTTTTCTTCTTCTTTCTTTCTTTCTTTCTTTCTTTCTTTCTTTCTTTCTTTCTTTCTTTCTTTCTTTCTTTCTTTCTTTCTTTCTTTCTTTCTTTCTTTCTTTCTTTCTTTCTTTCTTTCTTTCTTTCTTTCTTTCTTTCTTTCCTTCTCTCTTTCTTTCTTTTTTTTTTTTTTCCTTGGGACGCAGACGCCAACACAGTACGACAAGTACACACATGATACGTACGACCAAAACTGGAGTATGGCAGGGGAGCATACTTCACTGCAGCCAAACCAAATCTATACAAACTAGACAAAATAAGCGCACTGGTCTCAGAATCATCACTGGATACAGCGCACTGGTCTCAGAATCATCACTGGATACAGCGCACTGGTCTCAGAATCATCACTGGATACAGCGCACTGGTCTCAGAATCATCACTGGATACAGCGCACTGGTCTCAGAATCATCACTGGATACAGCGCACTGGTCTCAGAATCATCACTGGATACAGCGCACTGGTCTCGGAATCATCACTGGATACAGCGCACTGGTCTCAGAATCATCACTGGATACAGCGCACTGGTCTCAGAATCATCACTGGATACAGCGCACTGGTCTCAGAATCATCACTGGATACAGCGCACTGGTCTCAGAATCATCACTGGATACAGCGCACTGGTCTCAGAATCATCACTGGATACAGCGCACTGGTCTCAGAATCATCACTGGTTATAGCGCACTGGTCTCAGAATCATCACTGGATACAGCGCACTGGTTTTAGAATCATCACTGGATACAGCGCACTGGTCTCAGAATCATCATTGGATACAGCGCACTGGTCTCAGAATCATCACTGGATACAGCGCACTGGTCTCAGAATCATCACTGGAGGTATTAAAAGCACACTAATCAATGAGCTGGAGGCATCTTTCGGCCTCCAATGCTTGAGCCATCGAAGGAAAGAAAAGGTGCTTACCCTATCAGAGAAATGAAATCTTATGAAGAACAACCTCATGCAGAGAATAGCAAACAACTTCCTAAAAACTGACTGAAAAGACATAGCTTTCACCGTTTATCAAAATTCTTCTGCACACAAAAAAAAAGTGACATCCTTTTTGAAGACCCTTCAACGTAAGAAATGATCCAGAAATACAACATTAACCTACAGCTTAACTGTAAAGCCAAAACAACAACCTTAGGCATAGACAGTGTAGTGTTTTCGTTCATGATGCTAGTGTAGGACGATTGTGATTTCGGATAGAAGGTAATAATTGATACTTTGATATTTGAGTTAAAATGTGTGCTTGGACAGTCTATTTCATGTGCCGGCTGAGGAAGCCGCGAGTGGAAGATTAAAGTGCTGAAACAGTATCGTGTTGTTTTTCCAGCTCTTCATCATGTTCCTGATCTTCTTCTTCTTCTTCTTCTTCTTCTTCTTCTTCTTCTTCTTCTTCTTCTTCTTCTCCTTCTTCTTCTTCTTCTTCTTCTTCTTCTTCTTCTTCTTCATGCTGTTCTTCGTGCTTTTGTTTTCTTTTATAATATTCATAATATATATCATCGTATGATCAGAACATGCTATTAGTAAAACACAACTGTTGTGCGAAAGATGGTTGACACAGCTGGAGGCATCTTCCGGCCTCCAATGCTTGAGCCATCGAAGGAAAGAAAAGGTGCTTACCCTATCAGAGAAATGAAATCTTATGAAGAACAACCTCATGCACAGAATAGCAAACAACTTCCTAAAAACTTACTGAAAAGACATAGCTTTCACCGTTTATCAAAATTCTTCTGCACACATAAAAAAAAAGTGACATCCTTTCTGAAGACCCTTCAACGTAAGAAATGATCCAGAAATACAACATTAACCTACAGCTTATAACTGTAAAGTCACAACAACAAATTTAGGCATAGACAGTGTAGTCTTTTCGTTCATGATGCTAGTGTAGGACGATTGTGATTTCGGATAGAAGGTAATAATTTATACTTTGATATTTGAGTTATCATGTGTGCTTGGACAGTAGTCTATTTCATGTGCCGGCTGAGGAAGCCGCGAGTGGAAGATTAAAGTGCTGAAACAGTATCGTGTTGTTTTTCCAGTCGTCCATTTTCTGCTCGTCGGTGTGATGTCGGTGTGTGAGATAGCAAGCGTGCGATGATGCGAGCCAGATAGAAGACAAAAGGAAAATCATCGCAGACAGAAAGGCTGAAGAATGTCAGCTAGTAATGCAGGCTAAGACCCTGTAACATGTTTACAACTCTTATCCAAAATCTGAATATACACATGTATATACTGAGGAATCATTGGAGAGAGCAGGAAAAAAAACAGAGAAGCTGGTTCGGTCATCATGCTGCAAAATGAAACTACAGTAGAAACGTTTTGTGCCTCTAGAAGACTCTCCACACACTTGAGAGCAGAAGAGCAAGCAATTATTGATGCAACTAAAGAAAAAAAATTTTTTCCTGTGGTATTACATGTCAGTCATCCAGGCGATTCCAAAGGATCCGTGGGACAACACGGGGAAAGAAGCGACCTTTCAGCTAAACAGACTCTTAGAAAACAATCTAATCGTTCTCCAGTGGATCTAGGCTCATTGCGGCATATCAGGACATGCGTTGGCAGATAGTTGGAATACAAGAGAAACAATATACCCATTCACTGACACTACCAGAAATCAAAACACCTATCAAGGGAAAATACAAGGCATTTTGGAGAGAACAAACGAACAGTTAACATCCACAAGACCCCATCAGCAGACTCAACATAGAACAATTTTCCATCTACGAACAGGACACTGTAGACTCAACTACCACATGCATAAAATAAAGATTGTACAGTCCCCACAGTGTGCCCGTCAGACAGGACCACAACACCTGAGCACATTCTGCAGACCTGCCCACTCTACCTACAACTTCGAAAAGACACATGTCCTCAAAAGTGTGCAGAGAAGGCTCTGGGGAACCATGCAGGCTCTGGGGAACCATGCAGGATCTGGGGAACCATGCAGGCTCTGGGGAACCATGCAGGCTCTGGGGAACCATGCAGGCTCTGGGGAACCATGCAGGCTCTGGGGAACCATGCAGGCTCTGGGGAACCATGCAGGCTCTGGGGAACCATGCAGGATCTGGGGAACCATGCAGGCTCTGGGGAACCATGCAGGCTCTGGGGAACCATGCAGGCTCTGGGGAACCATGCAGGCTCTGGGGAACCATGCAGGATCAGGGGAACCATGCAGGATCTGCTGCTAGCATGCGTGTTCACAGAGGCAACCCACCTACGGTCTGGCCGGAGCATTAACAACCGACTGTTAAGAAGAAGTAGTTTTAGAAATCTTTCCAGTTATCACAACATAATACACAACAGTACAAATTTATATGGCACTTTAACTCTCTTTTTCTGTCTTTAAACTAACATTAGGAAGTTAACCACAGGCACAGAAGGTATGTAGGTGCTTTGCTGGGGGAACAAAATCGCCATGTTGAACCTGCATCCCCGAATGGAGAGCGTTAAGTTATAATTGTGACTAGGTTTTGTGCGCCATATAAAATGGCTTAGCAGAAAAGAACTTCTGCAGTCATGATTCTGTCAAAGAAGACATTCCTAAATACTGCCCCGACTGGCGACGAAGTCGTTTACCTGCGAGCCAACGGGCGACCCAGTCGCCGATGTCTGAGTGCACAGGCACGGGGATGTTTCAAGTCATTTAAGGGCTAGTGGACAGTCCATCCTCACTGCACATCGAACTACAAGTGTTTCCAGCAATTCAGGGGGTTGCGTGGTTCCGAGGCATAACGCCGTCCCGAGTGCTAGAGGTTCCGGGTTCAATCCCCGGTAAGAGCTGTAATTTTTTTCACGTGGACTTGGACTTCTAGTAATTCCTCCTGGTCTCTGAGTAGTGAGATCGGACGCCAGTGTGCATTGTTGCGCACCTAAAAAGTCTCTTGGCAGTTGGAAATCGAAAAGAGTAGCCTAACGGCGCTGCCCGGGCAAAATGTGGAGTTCAAAATCTACCCAAAGTATTTCAGGATCCTTGCCGGTGCTACAGAACCTGTGCACTGTGTTGAGCCTCTTCGGACTCAGACTTGAGTTAGACTAAGAACGGAGCACTTGTGGGTTACTACCCATGTGCTATTATGTTGGTCCATACTTCAAACTTCAAACCTCCAGTATGTCACTGACATCCCTCAGCATGTAGCGCCCTGACACACCAGTTATGTGCCGGTTCAATATTCTTCATTGATTTCTTGCCTAGTGCTTGTGCTAGGTTCACCTCTTTTGACTCTCAGCTTGGACAAACATTGCACATTCACAATATCACTGAGTATATTTGTCCCGTCTACTGCTTGTCCAATCTCCACAAAAAGCTCCCTCAGCAAACATAGCAGCTCGTTCGTTTCCTATTACACTCGCATACCCTGACACTTGGCTGGCACTCTTTTGTTTTTCCAAGCAACCGTGTAACACTATGCCATAGGAAGACAAAGAATCCACAAAGAATGGCAATGACGAGTGTGACTGTTGAATGTTGAACTACGAATCGACATCACAGCACTCAGGACACTCCCATAAGTGCTCAGTCCCCATATAAAATGGCTTAGCAGAAAAGAACTCCTGCAGTGATGATTCAAACATCCCATAAGTGCTCCCTTGTCATACATCAACTCACTACCAAGTGCTTCAGAGCCAGCTAGTGAGTGTGACTAGCAAGACCCGCTCTCGTTAAATAAAACTGTCCACAATTAGAGCAGGGAATTTCAGAATTATTGATGCCATCACATAATTCTGATGTTTTTTTTTTTTTCAGACACTCAGCATTTAATGTACATACAATGATTTTCTTCTGCATCCATATTCCCTTCCTTATCTTCCCCGTCCATGCAAAAAAATGCACATAGTATCTTGTTCCCGTCAAACGATCAAAATAAATGTATCATTTATATACTAATATTGTCAGCCATTACTTTATCAGACTGCATGAACATCAATCACTGAAACATCAAGTGAAGAGCATCTGATCCCCAGACAAAGATATCACTGTCCTCTTCGTTTTCTTGTTGACGTGTGAGGTATTTATCTAAAAATGAGCTGTATGATCAAACAGTCACAATCCCCGTTTGGGTTCCGGGGCTGCATTGAATGGAGAACAAGAACAAACTCACTGCCACTCCAATAAACATGTCGTAAAAGTCGATTAATTGGGGTCTTAATTCAAAGTCGAAGTACATCTGTCCGAGCGGCTAGAACAACTAGCTACACATAAATAAGCCAGTAAAACTCAGGTCCCGGCAGAAAGCCAGTGTCCAAATAGATGAACAAGGACTTTCTGACGGAGCTTACAGCCGATGGACGAAGAAGAAGAAGAAGAAGAGGAAGAAGATGAAGAAGAGGCAGATGGAGAACATGAAGAAGAAGCAGAAGAAGAAGAAGAAGAAGAAGGAAGGAAGGGAGAGAGGAAGCTAGGAAGGAAGCAAGGAAGGAAGGAATAAGAAGAAGAGAAGAAAGGGAGAAGAAGAAGAGAAGAAAGGAAGAAGAAGAAGAGGAAGAAGAAGAAGAAGAAGAGGAAGAAACAGTCAAAAGTAACTGGGCGATCAAACGACACAGAACATTACAGGACTACAGATAAACAGAACCTCTTCAGAGTGTGGAGATATCACTTCTTGTTTAATTAATTTAGTCAACTATTTTTCAACTCAACTCATCTGGATCTTTCTGAGCAAACTCATTCAGTCACTGTTAAACTTATCTAAGTGGGAGCTA
Source organism: Candidula unifasciata (assembly GCA_905116865.2). NCBI lineage: Eukaryota > Metazoa > Mollusca > Gastropoda > Stylommatophora > Geomitridae > Candidula > Candidula unifasciata. The sequence goes on from CAJHNH020001125.1 coordinate 192,715, forward strand.
CTTCAAGAGTTGAGGTTAGCGAGAACCCCTAAAGTATTGTTTTTGTCACTCTCGACATACAAAGATAACCCAGAACCCCTAGCTACCCTAGAAATAAGGTAGTCGGGCGTTACAATCAGAACTAGCTTTTAGCCACTTGAAAGACATAACACCACATGAGATAATCCTAATTAAACATTCTCTTCCTCTGAGTGTCAACGGGGCCATCACAGAAGGTAAAGAATATAACACGGTATCCTATCAGTCATGTCGTAAGAGGCGACTAAGGGTAGTGTTGGGCTCAAGATTGGCTACCTCGTCCTGTAAAAACAATAGCCCCCCCCCCCCCCCCCCCCCCCAAACCTATCAACAATAAAAAAAAGTGTAAAAGAGAAACATGAAAAACCCAGCCAACCAAGATGAGGAAAGGCTCTTCTAGTACATGAAGTATCACACGGTGTGGAGAAGGGAGATAAACAGTTGAGTTAAAAAAAGAATTGGGAAGACATGAAGGAGAGCTGCATGCGATAGCGAAGGATAGAACGACTTGGCATGTGTTGGTTATTCTCCACTAGGAGTTAGAAAGGTAGAAGAAGAAACCTCCTCTTGTACCATTAAGTACCGAAGACAACAAAGACCGTGACAAAAAGCTTAAACTGAAGAATTAAAAATACGCGTACAATTATAACCGAAAGTATCCAGCAAAGTTTCTATCAAAGGACTATTGAATACATCATAAATTGTGACTAGAAAATGCAGCGGTAAAGACAACAGTGCTCGCAAACAATCAAGGTCAACACGAAAACAGAAACACGCAGTAGTAGAAAATACGGAACGAATAAAAAATGCGGCGGCTAAAACAACAAGGAGAAATATAAACAATGTTAAAAGAAATACATATATAAAAATAAAAGTGTGCAGAATACTGATTCCCGCGGGATATTTCAGTCCGACACGGATCAATATTCTGCACTTTTATATAAAGTTTGTGATATTTATGTAAATATTTATTTACCTGGTTTGGTGGCAGCGCACTGGCTTGCGTGTCAATCCAATTATATTACAGGCTTTAATCCCATTTCAGGTGAATTTTTTTTAATCGCCTGGGTGCCACAGAGTGACATGGTCTTAAATGGGCACCTGAAACTGTTATGGGAAGCAACTGTGCACAATGTGACCCCAAAAATATCAAAAATCGACTGCGAAAAGGTTTAACGAAAATGGGACTAGTAGTGACTACCGAAATAATGAAGCCCATTTTTATGGCATTTTTCTTAAATAAACTTTGCTAAAGGTGGGGGAGACGATGTAAAGAAAGAAAAACTCCGCGATTCTATGACTCTGTATAAAAGAAAACGACTTGCCCCTCCAGAGCGGGAGGTGCAGCACCTTCCTGTCTGGCCATTTAGACAATTTCTATCTAGGTCACCTGGCGGCTCGTGCGAGGCCCAGTCATAGGTCAGCTGCGGGTCAAAAAGAGGCTCTGGATGTTTGAGATCAAACGGCTCGGATAAGGCTCTTGTCTTGTGGGGCCTTTTGCATTGCACTGGAAATCGAAAAAAAAAAAAAAAAAAAAAAAACTTCGGATGGCTTCAACCTGCCTCTGGGGCTTGGTTTTAATTGCGTCCTGGTTTCTTTGCGGTTCTTGTTTCTTTGTTTTTGTGTGACGTTGTCTCACGTCTTGTGGTAGTATTCCTTGCTGTTCTGCAACTGTGGCTTGAATCGGGCTTGGTAGGTTTGCTAGTCCTGAGAAGGACTAGCAGAGTATGCCGGGCACGGCCTATGCGGGGATGGGTGGGAGTTGATCTGGCTGTCGAGCAATCAAGCCTGGCTGGTTTCTAGCAAGTGGGCTTTCCGGTCCGGTGAGCGTGGTTTGATGTGTCATGGCGGCTTGGTCAGTTCTGGTTGGCTGATGGTTTTTTTGGTTTCTCGGTCGAGCTTGTTCGTCTGCTGGGTTTGGTTGGCAATCTCAACTATTTGGTCGTTTCTTGTGGTTCTTTCGCTTTACAGAGTTGCGCATGGGCTGCATTAAGTTGGTCGCGCATAACAAGGAAACTCAGGCGTCTGCGTCCAAGTGGTCCGACTGGTAATCGGCCCTCCTTTGACATTGTTTCCCTGCAGTACTGTATCCTGTACTCGCCCTGGACAAAGTTGATTCCGTGTGGGTGCATGATCTTGTTGAACCTCCGTTGCATTTCTTTGATGCTGACCTCACTGATTTCTTTCTCCTCTTCCGCTTCTGCACTCTCTTCCTCTGGTTTTCCCTGATTCTTTGCTACATTTTCCTGGATTTTTGCCGCTTGAATTTGCTTTCTTCTGGCCGCTTTCTTCCTCGCCTCCTCTCGAACTTCAATGACTACATTTGTGGCTGCTAGGTCCTTTTCCACTTGTTCATTTGCTTTGCTGACTTTGGATATCTTTGCTTCTAGTGCTGCGAGTGCTTTCTTCGTATTTGCCGCTTCGGACTGACTGGTCTCGGCGCTTTCTTCTTTTTGTTTCTTGAGATCGGTCAGGACTGCTAGGAGGTCGCACTTGAATTTCCCCATGTCTGCTAGCTCGATCTCCTGCCGTTTCTGGGTTTCTAGGGATTCTTGTAGCAGTCTCCTTATTTCGATGTTTTCATCTCTGTCTCGATCTTGCTTCGTTTTGATGGTAGCGTTTTCTTTTCGTAGGGCCTCGATCTCTTTTTTTAAGGTAGAGATTTCGGCCTGGACTTGGTTGGTTTCTGTGTGGTCTCGCGGTCTGGGCACCTGGTAGCTCTGTCTGTCCCCTGGGCGACAGTAATGTCTGGTGGTGGTTGCTGTCCGTGATCTCTTACAGTCCTTGATGTATGGGCATCCCTGGTATCTCGCGCTACGGGGGCCTGAGCAGTTTGAGCACCTTCTGTTTGCGTTGGGCTTTTTGAAGTCGGTATCTTTCTTTGCTAGGCTGCACTCCTTGAAGTTGTGAGGTCCGGCGCAGTAGCGGCACAATGGGCTGCTGCGGCAGGTTGCGGCGGTATGCCACGCCCTGTTACAGCGTGAACACTGAGTAATCTCGGGTGAGTAGGTACCGTTCTGCTGCTTCGTCTGTGGCTGACTTATTCTCCCTCTCTGCGTCACATACGGGGTGGTCTGAGTAACTGGCGTCATCTCAACAGGAGTCTGCGCCTCGGCTGGGGTCGCTTCTAGGGTTGGTAGCGTCTGGGTCTCTTCTGCTGGTGCCTGGGTAGCCGTACCCTGCGTCTCAACTGGGTCGTCTACCAGTGTCGCCTCCGTCTTCTCTGGAGAGGTCGGTGCCTCGCTGTGTGAGGTTTTCTCGTTCGCTGGCTTTGAACGGGTGATGCGGTCTGGCTGAGGCTTCTTCTGGCAAGTTTTACCTCGGGCCATGGTTGTTGTGGTAGTGGCTGGCGCTGATCGGGCGGCAATTGATTGCTCGGTCCCTGCAGAGTCTGGCAAGGCTTGTTAGGGTATCATGAAAAGGACACCCAAGCGTGCTTTTCTCCGCAGTTCTCGAGACAATCGTTCAAAAAAAAAAAAAAAAAAAACTGGCTGGTATGACTGGCTCTTCAGCAATGATGTGCTCCCGGGCCGCTAATAACCCACCCGCAGACGAAAACCGATAGCGTAGTCGAGCCAAACTCAGCCGAATATCAAGCGAGTCTGACCAGTATCTAGCTATCGATAATCAGGCTACGAATGGATAGTTAGCAAGCTAACGAGAGACACACGTGGCTTATCGGGCGGTAGAGCGAGCGAGCGAGCGAGAGCTGTGTGCGACTGGGCTGGTTGTTGATGATGTTGTGGGGCCTTTTGACTGGGTAGACAGATAAGAGGATCCGAGGATTTCAGGGGGTGATGGTGAGCAGGAGCGGGCAGTACGGGGCTGGTTTAGGGGCTATAGAGTAGAATAAATAAAACTATCGGTACTGATTGGCTTAGCGGCGGGGGACAGAAAGTAATATATTATACTAGCTGTACCCGGCCACAAGTTGCTGTGACCCAGTCTGGCTAACTGGAAAAGAATGAAAATAGAGAGCGCACCTGTTGAATATAGTTAATTTCATAAACACTGTCTGCGCAGATAGTCTGGTTTGCCGACTCTAAACACGCAGCATATAATTGTGTTCTTATATTAGTGGGTCCTCTGAAAGTACTGGGGAGTTTTGGGAAATGCCATTCTGGTCTCAAGACTCAGTGAAGGGAAAACCCTAACTGCACCTCCACGCGGTAGAGGACGGTAAACACACTGCGGTGTGACCAACGCAGCTATGGGGACTGAGTATCCGCCAGGATAAGTGGACACCTCTGGGGTGCCCTCTGCTGTTAGCAGGAGCATCACAGAGCAGGGCACTCACTTGCCCTAGCAATCGAAAAGGTTGCTGAAGGCTGAGGACATGGTCTAAAGCCATGTGGATGTGGAAAGCAACGGGAAACCACCACATTACTATCCAAAGAAACTCATGATGGAAGCCAAAAATGAAACTACCTCTCAGTCCATAAGAAAGATAATAGGGGCTTTTGAGCTGAAATGCTATAGAAAGATTCTCAGAATATCTTAGACAAAGAAGATGAGAAATATTGACATCTTGAAAGATCTGAAACTCAAGGAAGATCGGCTAAAAAACAGTATCCTTTCTCGAAAGCTGAAATATCTTGGTCATATCAAGCGCCACGACGGATTTTAAAGAATTATAGCAGAAGGCATCGTGCCAGGAAGGAGGGGCAGGGGCCGACCGACACGAAGATGGGCACAGGATGAAATCGCATAAGGCGGGAGAACTGGCGAGAGACCGAGTTTCTTTCAGGCAGACTGTGATGAGAGCGACGTTCTGCAAAAGGACCTGCTACATGATGATTATATTAGTGGTCGTTTAAAGTGTAGTATTGGGACTTAAAGAACATGGTTATTTGAATATCACACAACGAGTGTCGACTTGTTTATAAAAAAATATAGATCTACCACAATATGCCTGTTGTGCCAAAGACGAGACTAGTGTTCGGAGACGATCCCGTACAGGTTATTAACTGTACTCTCATTTAATGTACAATTAAGGAGTAAATTAAGTTTGCGGATTCTCAAGTAAACGAGGAAAAGACTAAAGCAATAACTAATAACACAAAAACATTACTACAGCAAATATACTTTAAGGGCCACAAATTAGAACAATTCAATAATTTATAATAATTAGGACCATTTTAAGTGACCTAGGGTCCAGACCAAAAATCATGTCTAGGATTGCCCAGACATATCAGTTCTTGCTTAACAGCAAATATTATGTAGATCCAAAAACATTTCATGTAAAACTAAGCTACGACCACTCAGGGCACTAGCCATTAGTATATTTACAGATGGCTATGAAATGTGGACTCTATAACAGCTGAATTCGAAAAAGAAGATGCATGCACTGGAAATGCAATCTTCAAAAAATATTCTTGGCAAACTATATAGACAACATCACAAATGACGAGGTTCGTCGTATAATTACCCAGCACTCGGGCCACTATAAACGTCTCATAACTACAGGACAAAAAAGAGGACCTCTATTAGCTGCTCTTTCCGACGATCAGTGCATATTCCACACCAAAGTAAACAACTGCAGGACCAAACAAACCAACTATGCGACTGTTGCCTTAAACATCACATAAAGATTTAAAAAAAATTTTTTATAGAAGTCATGACAATAAGTAGAGAGCGACAAACCATCGACATTCATAAAGATCAAAGTCTGAAAAAAATGCAGGAATTTATATATTTGGGAAGCATCTTTGCATACAATGTTAAAATAGACAGATTGGAACAAGAATCCAAGAAGCCAACAATATCATGTACCAATTTGCTCAAATTTTAAAACATCCTGCTATCCAAACAGAGACCAAAAAAAAAAAGACAAATTATAAATACAATACAATATAAATACTGCATAACATCACAGCACATCAAGCGACCGAGCGCGCCCTTTTTCGGCTACCGATCTTCTGATGAACTGCTACGCATACGCAGATATTGACAACAAAAAGAAAAAGGATAAGGACAGACGGAAAATGCAATGGTACAGACATGTATTAAGATCTAATGGCCTCTCAAAACAAATACTACAGGGATCAGTAAAGGGGAATAGGAGAAGAGGCAGACCAAGAAAGACCTGAATACAGAACTTGACTGATTGGACACGTCTTGGGCATGCAGCCATGAAGTCCATCGCGTCTAACCGTCAAAGACGGAGTGAGCTGATCAGACAACAACAACTAGTGACACAACATCACGTAGTTACGGGATGGTGATGATAAAATAAAGTTACCAAAAAAAAAAAAAAATGCATCAGCAATTGACAATATCGACACCAACTACCGGCTGTATATTTGCCGTGCATAGACGTAACCATATGTATTGTTACTGTTATGAGAAAATAACAGCGTCACAAATTTTTCATGCATTGGCTGGCTGTTCCATTGATCACACACATAACATTGTTCGTAACATTGTCTGTGTGTTGTTCGGTTTCCCCCGAGCTGCTAATGGCTCTTTGATCAGCATTTTTTTTTTATTTCTGGCGACCAGATAGATGTGCGGGACTTGATGTTATCACATTCAAGGCCCGTCCGGTCTGCCAAGTTTGGGATTTAGGTCTTTCCTGGTCTGTTTTCTCACTTCTTCGCCCCCCCCCCCCCCCCCCTCTTTTCTTTCCCTGCCCCGTTTCCTCCAGAACTGCATTCTCAAAATGACTCGGTGAGCTAAACAGCCACTGCTTGATTAGGAATCCCATAGAAGCAAAACCCTCAAATCCTTGTTAACCGTATAACAAAGTCTTATTGTGACACCTGACTGTGAAAAACGAACACCTGACTGTGGCTAACGAACACCTGATAGTGACAAACGAACACCTGAATGTGACAAACGGAACCTGACTGTGACAAACGAACACCTGACTATGACAAACGAACACCTGAAAGTGACTAACGAACACCTAACTGTGACAAACGAACACCTGATTGTAACAAACGAACACCTGACTGTGACAAACGAACACCTGATTGTGACAAAACATTAGTTAAGAGAGGTTACAAACTCGGTGTGTCTTACATTTTGTCCTCTCAAACACTTATCTTTCAAACAGCAAAACATACTCGCCCATTGCCGGACTCGAACCCACGACCCTAAGATTAGGAGTCGCATGCTCTACCCACAGAGCTAGTCGGGCACAGGAAGTAATAGCCAGCTACGTAGTATGATTTAAATATATAGGTCTAGCCCTTTGTGCCTATGCCTCCCAGGTCAATCTAGCCTTAAATGGGTACCAGGGGAAGTCATGGGAAGTAAAGGCGGCAGGCATGATGTTGACCAAATCACCCGGCAAGTGCTGACTTCTTCATCATCTTTACGTCCTCTTTTACCGCCTCGGATGTCGAGAAAGATATAAGGTCCTCCTTTTGTGTTCTTCTGGCTGCTTCAACCATAGACACATCGTGGTACTGTAGAGTTTCTCTAATGTTATCTTCCCATATTGTTCTTGGTCTACCTCTTGCACTACGCCCTTCTCCTCTTCTGATATATGCCTTGTATCAGAAGGCATTCTCTCCAAGTGGGCAAACCAAATGATGTAATTTAGAATTGGTTTTGTGCCGACTTTATCTCGTTTGACCTCACTCGTGATTGTATCTCTTCTGGTCACTTCTACAGTTTTCTCAGACACCTCATTCCCATGGTTACTGATTTTCCTTTATGTTTTGTTGTGAGTGACCATGTCTGGCTCTGGTAGGATAGGGTGGGAATGAACATGCTTTTTACGAGATGTCTCTTTGCGCTGATTGGGATTGCCTTATGCTGTAAGAGGAGGGCTAACTGTCCCAATACTTGGCCTGCTTTACTAAATCAGATGTCTATTTCTTCATCCAATTTACCATCTTCCTTTTCCCAGTTTGCCTAATGCTTCTAAAGGCGTGGAAACGGATCCATTACTTTCTATGTAGTTTAGTTCTAAAGAGACAAGCCTATCTCAATACGCGTCGGCCGCATTGTATTTTGCGTTTTTCTACTGTTGCTGATAGTTGGTACCTGTGGCTTGGGCGTTGCGAATGCACTTCGTAATGCATAGGTGTCCGATTCGATTCCAGCTGCGGGTCATTTTGCAGCAGATTGCCTTGTGTTGATTTTGACACTAAAATCGAGAAACAGCCGTTCATTCTGGCAAACTACCACACGTAAAATTGTCTTGTAAACCACAAACAGTGAGTGGATGCTGCGGTTCGTTCTGCAACCTCCTGTAAATTATACGCAACTAACTACGATAGTTAAAAGGGATGTGTGTCAAGACAACCACTCAGGCTGTTGCCGGGGTCCCTAACGGAGTTTCCGGGACCTATCCACGAGTGATCCTCATCCGAATGGAGGCACTTTGGGGCACCGGGTGTTTATCGCTTGTGTGATGTCCTGGTGGGGTAAAACTTACTTACTGGACTATCGTTAAATAGTGCAACACAGAGTCCCCTCACGCTGGATAAAGATCTAGAGGGCATCCTGGATAAATGGAATATCTGAGGTCGTAAATAGGCTCACATCCAATGTCTCTTCAAAACCTGACGTTGCAAAGCAGAACAGGACTAGAGAAGAGCAAGAAGTTTATATGGGGTGGCCGCTGCTGGTGTAGTTGGTAATGATCTGGCGAATTTCATTATTTATGACCGTTACACTAAACTAACTAACAAACCATGCAACCAACGGGCCAACTAACTAACCTAAACAAACAACCAACTAAAGAACCAAATAATTATACCCAACCAAATAAACAACTAAATGAAACAACAAACTAGCTAATTAACTTTGATCTTATACTCAAAACAGTACATCAACGTGTTTGCTGGTGTTGTACCATGGAGTGGATAACCCCACATTCCACACCACTACGGCCAGTGTACGGAGACACATACAAACATTACAGGGCATCCGGCGGTTACGTGACCCGATGGTTACAGCTGTTATGGTTCTGTCTTTGGTTAGCTGTCAGGTGGCCGCATAAAAGTGTCCCTTCTTTTGGTAGGTGACGAGTGTAAAGGTTGAGAAACACTGATCTAGTGTGTCCTCTATCTTTTACTACTTTCTATGTGTGCCGATCAATACATATCTATCTTTTCAATATATACATTGTTTCTATGGCCTCACTGGTTCCCTCTTTGTTTATTTCTGTTATCAGTCAGTGGTCTACGAAAACATTACATTGGTTACAAGTTTACGAAAGCGGTAACCGACATTACACTTGTTACCATTCATCGAAAGAGGTAACCGACATTACCCTGGATCACATCAACACATCGCCAAAAGTCACCTCCCCCAACACAAACACATCAGCGCAACTCACGTAGGGCTAACACAGATCACGATGAATGAAGCGTGTTCCCACTAAAACCAGGTGCATACATCATCAATCAGCCAGTTATTTTCACAACAACCGTTACCAGTCGACGCAACTCAAGGTAAATTTACGAATGACGTAATACCGTTAGCAACATGTTCAGGTAAAAAGAAATCAGATTGCTGGCGTCGTGTAATGGGCGCTGGCCGGCGTGAGCTCAAGGGCGTCATGACCTGAAGATTTAGGCCCCATGAGCCTCCTCCCACTGGCGTTGAGGGAGGAGGCCGATGGAGGTCTGCAGGAGATGCAGTGTCATCATTCAGGGGGTGACAAACTGGCAAAAATATGTTTACAACACACAAATGCGAGTTTTTCACTTTATTCGAAAAGTTATATTAGTTTTAGTTTTTCTCCGTGTTAGGGTGACAGGTTCAGAAACTACCAATCAGAAGTGAGCTAGTGTATATATATGCGCGGTCCGTGGGGAGACTAACTTTAGTTTAACCGTCTATTGTGCAACACCCCCCCCCCTTTTACACACACACACACACACCCGCATAGTCGGCGAACCACATGGCGATTCAAGCAGACTAACCTATCTCGGGAACTCCGAGATTTCGTGGGAAATTCCCAAGAAAATAAAAAAGTACAGGGGTTTTAAGTTGCTAAATATTTGATTTGATTTGATTTGATTCAAGAACCGACATCACAGCACTCGGGGCATTCCCATAAGCGCTCCGTCCCCATCGTCAGCAGCCAACGAAGAGTTCCGATACTAATGGTGCCAGTAGCTTTCTGATTAAACGCTATGTAATTTTTGACTTTTTCAATTTGGATGTTTTTTCTAGATCTTTTCCACGCAGATTTAGATCTTTTTAGATATTTTTTGACACAGTTTTGGATATTTTTTGTCAAAGAAAAGTGGCAACACTGGTTTCAGGCGTACTGAGTTGTATTTTACTCCTTGATGTCAGCAGCCGGTGATATCGTGTCTTTGATGCTGTGACCGCTTTTAACAGTGCCAATACATGAACAACTGGGCTAATACCCCCCCCCCCCCCACTCCCCCCCCCCCCCCACTCCGCAGCCTCAGCCTATGTCTGACGACTGTAACAACCTCTATTATACGCTGTGACCTAGGATGTACCCCTGCGACACAGTAGAGGCCGGTTAGGCTTACTGATCATTCACAATTTTGTTGGGCTGGTTGAATTTCCTGAAGGTTACGGGTGTGTCCCGTTCGGTTGTTTGCTTTCTGTGATGTCTCGCATTTACGTTTTCATTCCGAGAAAGAGAATGTCTGTGACATGGGTTGCAGCACTCTCTAAGGGGTTGTGTTAGGACCTGTTTCTCTGTGTTTGTGGAGTGTTGAAAGCGCTGGCGTCCTGAAATATACAACACGCGATATCAACGGCATTGCGGAACACCCCCGTAACCTTGTGGCAAGGCGGCAGGTTCAAGGAACTACCAATTAGAAGTGAGCCAGTGTGTATATGGGCGGGGTGTGGGAAGACCAACATTACTTTTACCGTGGAAGCCCTACACCAGATCGAGGCATCAATGGGAAGGGATGTCACTCTTGGGTCACATAACGTGACCAGAACCTGAAGTGGGGGTGGGGGGGGGGGGGGTTAAGGAAGCTTACACGGCACGTCCAAAACAAACTCTAGAGCGTTCGTTGAGGAAATTGGACAAATATGCTGGACTGGATTCTATCCAGGATACCGAAGGGATTACACAGAACAGAATCTAATGGAAAAATAGACTGTGAGCCCTACAAGATGTGTAATGGTATACCAGCATCATGATGATGATGCTATTGATGATGATAATGCTGACGATGATGATGATGATGGAAAGCATATGCTGAGCCATCGCTATGCTCCAGATGAGTTGTTTGTACTAAATGGATTAATTATGTTTTACTGCAGTCTGATTTTTTCTAACAAAATATTTCAATGAAATCAACGATGCCAGCAGCAAGAGCGTGCAACCTGAAAATGAAAGACCAAGAAACACGGTAAGACCGAGAAGAAAATTAATTGAAGGAGTCACAGATACGTTGAGACTGCATAACATCATGGCATTTCAAACGACCGAGCGCCCCTGCACGGCTGTCGATGGTTTGATAAACTGCGACGCCTAGCGGCACAAACATATACTGACGACATCAGTTTTCCTTTCCGATTTGAAATTTAGGTCTAAACAATTGAACATCAGAACTAATTTGCGTTTATCGAAATCAGCTGACTGCAGTAAAGCTGCGAAAATGTAACAAGAAAACAGAAACAAACAAAGATATGCCAGTTTTCAAACAATACAATAAACAATATACGTTGCGACTACAAAGCCTTCTTCAGAAAAAACAAAAACAATGAAGAGGCTTCTAGTGAATGAAAGCTAGTAAAATGACTGATTAACTTTGAAGTACATTTTGCTATGTTTGTAGTAGCAAACATTAGCTTCTGTGTGCAAACGAGGGCCTCGTGGCCTCAAAATTTGTTTTCTTCAATAGTTGTAGGAATGATCATTCGTTTGTATGTCCTGGTGAACGTTTTCCTACAGTAACTTTCTTTGTTTATTGTTTTGTGTGGTGTAAAGCTAACATAAAGTTTGTATTTTTCCAATCTTTCTGTACAACTTGCTTAGTAAACTAAACAAGAACAACCATGTTATCCATCCAGTTAGTATGCGAATCGTTAAAAGTGCAAGTGTTTTCTTTGCCCCCTTCCCGCAGACTACTACATACAATTTTAGGAATGATCATTCGTTTGTATTTTGTATGTCCTGACGAAGGCTTCTCTATTGCAATGTTCTTTGTTTATAGTATTGTGATCTGTAAAGCTGACACATATATAAATTTATTCTATTGTTTCCCCCAGTTTTTAACATAATTTGCTTAGCAAACGAAACACGGAAAACCGTGTTATCGAGTTGGTAGTTGGTATCATGAAAAGTGCAAGTATTTTCTTTAGGCGTTCAGCCCATCAGCGAATCGAGCTAACTTTTTCCCCAACGAACGAACCAAACCTTCGCCCCACCATGCCGGTTTGAGTTCTGGAAATTTCCACGGCACAGCGGCACTGTTTTCAGAAAACTATGAGGTTCTTTTGCCTGCTCGTTTGAGAGAGAAGAAAGAGCCACCTCGTTATCCTTGTACCTGGCAGACTGTGTTGTTTGACCTACTTGCACACTTGCTTAATCTTAATGCCCTGTTCTATTCATCAGGTATTGCAGTAGCGATGAGTTGCAGTTTTCTTCCTACAATGTCTGTCCTTACTAGTGTTTGACATTTTTTTTTTTTTTTTACGTATCCAGAAACCATGAGTTGTAAACCCTTTGGCTCGGTACTATGGATATCGCAACCCTTCGGCATTGATTCCATTATAGGTACCGTTAATCTGGGAGAAATGTGGCTTTTCTGCCTACCCCCGGGAGTGAACCCGGACCACAAGGAGTTCGTCACCCGGCCGCCGCGAAAGTCCGGTTTAACCAACTTCGCTAGAGAGCCGGGCAAAGTGTTTGACATCAGCGTGAATTGTTGAGTCTGCATCTAGAAACATTTCACAGAGACCACTTTACAAACGAAGAGATTCACCATAAAATTATACAGCGCTCTGGCAACTATGAACCTCTTTTAACTACACTGAAAATACGAAAATGCAATGGTATGTACAAGTAATCAGATCTAAGGAATTCTCAAGAACAAAACTACAGGGCTCAGTAGAGGGAAAGAGGAGAAGAGACAGACAAAGAAAGACCTGGTTACAGAACCTGACTGAATGGACAGGCCCCAGGCATGCAACAATGAAGTCCGTAGCAACTGACCGCTAACAGTGGAGAGAGCTGACCAGACAGTCAACAAAAACTGGTGACCCAACGACAAGCTGTGTTACGGGATGATGATGATGATGATGATGATGATGATGCTTAAAGATTAACATTTTTTTAACACTTCAGGCTGGAGAATTGTTTCTGATAAACGAACTGCTACAATAAAGTGTATTCGAAATTATATACATGTATTTGAATGTATTTTAATGATATGACTGAAAAAAAGTCATGTTCATATAAACTGGAAGTCTTTTAGGTGTTAAACCTACAGACTGAAAGAGAAAAACCCCTTATCCAAGATATTCTGTTTTTGGCCGGCCATATTGACGTTTTCATGGCCTTTCTGTGGGCCGCGGCACACGGGTTGAAGAACATTGGATTAAAGCAGTATTTCTCAACAACTCCCAATCACCATCACTAATAGATAAGAAAACATTTGATGACATCCACACCAAGCCACCCACTCCACCCCTTTTTATGCAAATAATCTGGTGGGTTGGCGAAAAGCCATAACAGCCAAACAATGGTTGGGTTGGTTCTGTAACGCCCTCTAAAGAATAAGCAACTAACATATCAGTAATTTAGTTAATATCAATGTCACACAATTACAATTTTCATTTATTGTGACGTCTGCTGCTGCTCAAGGGTTACAAAACCTAGACGGCTGAAGGGCGTTTCCGGACTTGAGGTATTCATGCTATGGACTGCAGTCTTAAAAGGGCACAGCTACATATCCTAGGCTGTTTCATGAGTTAGGGTCCTTTAGATATTTTGACTATCCTCCGATTAACGGTCCCAAATTATCGAGGCTAAGAAAATACCCTAACAGGGCCTCAGTCATATGTAAATTGCGGACCTCTTTCCTGCTACTACACTGCACACCGAGGAAAAGCTTCCGCCGAGTTAAAGTCACTGTCGAGAGTTTCCCAAGCTCCGCTACGCGCGGCGCGGATGGGGTGGGAGCTGAACTAGATGGCTGGGACTCACGAGCAGCAGCTACCGCATCTCCTGCAGCTTCCTCCATTTATTTGCTCGTGAGTCCCAGCCATCTAGTTTAGCTTTAGATAATTTGGGACCGTTATTCGAAGGATAGCCGATATTTTTTCCCGGTGTGCTGAGAAACGAGCAGGCAGATAGATTGGCCAGTTCGGCACCAATCGGGGGTGAATTGATGTATGACAAACTAGACGATGTGAGGGCCACTTGGAAGCGAGTGAACAGTGCAAAGTGCACAAACAGATCAGTACGGTTTGAAGAGAATGGCGCTGCGAGGACCTAACAGGGCATCTGGCCGACGTTCAACACTTAAAGTAAAGGCGAGACGAATGCACAATTAGACAGTTACCGGTACCATCATATTTGGAACGCTTCGCTTGCTGCTGAAGATGGAGACGGAGCGCTTATAGGAGTATCTTGAGTGCTGTTATGTCCATTCCTAATTTAACATTTAACAATTCCTCTTCATGATTAGGCAAACACCTTGGCCGCCAACCTGCACTTTTCAACGGGGCGCCGATATATGCGTTTGAGAACACTGGTTTAAAAGACAACTGTAAAAAGGGAACAGGTTTGCGGTTAACCATACTAGGTTTAAAAACATAAATGTCTCCCATCCAGCAAAACAGCAAATGAGTTTAATAGCATCTTTATCCCTACTTTATCTTCTTCTTCTTCTTCTTCGCGTTCACCAGCTGTAAACTCTGGCGGAAGGTTCTGGTTGCTCGTCCACTACTGAACTGCAGTCCTGCTCCAGAAGCTGAGTGTTGCGTGTGCATCAGTTTTACAGATCTCATTCTCTTGAATACAGACTGTTGGTTCCTTGCCTCTCCGGCAGATGTTATGTTATCAGTGCCAATCATGGACAATGAATAGGGCACTAGAACAGAAAATAACTGTGAAATGCGCTGTCTCGGCAAGGTTACTAACAACACTAGACGAGACACGGTTACGAATACCAGCATGAGAGAGAAATTTGCAAAACGAGACCCCCCCCCCCGCCCCCACCCACAAGAATGAGATCCCGGCATCCACACAAGAAGCTTGTTCTTTCCAACTATTCTGCCTTTTCATCCTTTCAAATCCGCCGCCCCTCCTCCCTTACCTACTCTTCCGTGTTACCAACCCCTCCCCCCCCCCCCCCCACCCACCCCGAAATTTAATTTAAAAAAAACAGAAATCATGGGGCACGGGCCTCAGCATGAGCCCCAACGACGCCCCTCTCACCACCTAGGTAAACACTAGGCCTCTCCCCCGAAACCACCGATCAGGTCAGAAAACATTTGCTGACACCCAGACCAAGCCAGCCACTCCCCTCTTAGACTTCTACAAGTGCCAGCAAAAGTAACCATGAAAGAGAAGCCGTTATCGAAGCCGCCATGTTGCTGGCCGGATATTCATACTCTACTTGACATGTTTCTATCTGATAACTGCGTTAAAGTTGTTAACTGTGTCTAGCAGTTGAAGTGAAACAGCTTACAGCTGGGCAGTGTGTCATCTGAGGTCCCAAGAAATTATTTGGCCTAGCTAACATCGCAGGTTTCTCCAAATAGAAGCATTGCCAGCCATGCTGAGGGTCAGTGGTGGACATTCTATGTGGATTTTACGCTGGTTGAGGAAGAGAGCACCTACTGGTTGACCTGCAGGCGCGCCGACGTAAACAGAAAAATATGGGTCAAGGGCGGGGTGATCATAGTTTCTATGCAAAAAGGCAGAGTAATTTAAAGAGTCTAATCTTGGAAAAGCAAAATAATAATATAATAATAACCCAAACAACAATGGACGACACAGGAAGAACATAGAATGAGATGCTGGCCTGCGTTAGTTGATGGTCTATGCTCCACAGAACGAAGAAGAAAAAAAAAAAGAAGAAGAAAAAGAAGAAGAAGAAAAAGATAAAAAAGAAGAAAAGTGCTAGTCCACTTACCTGGTATTTTCTTTTCTTTGTTTGTTTGTCCTTGACTCCGTACGTCTGTTCCTGTTTCTCTTTCTATCTCTCAACAAATTTCTCCTTTCAAATTGTCTGTATGCATGTTAGTCAGTATGTATGTATGTATGTACGTTCGTCCATCCATCTTATCTACCATTCTTTATGTCAACTTATAAATACGTCTCTCTCTGCCACTGTGTTTGTCTCTAAGTCAATCTATCTGCCTGTTGCCCGGCTCTCTAGCGAAGTTGGTTAAACCTGACTTTCGCGGCGGCCGGGTGACGAACTCATTGTGGTCCGGGTTCACTCCCGGGGGTAGGCAGAAAAGCCACATTTCTCCCAGATTAACGGTACCTATAATGGAATCATTGCCGAAGGGTTGCGATATCCATAGTACCGAGCCAAAGGGTTTACAACTCATGGTTTCTGGATACATTAAAAAAAATCTATCTGCCTGCTAGTTTGTAGGGGCACCTCAAAACCTATTTTTTTTGTCTGTTCACACCTATCACGCTGTGCGTGTGTCTATGCCATTCTCGCAGTCTGCCTGTTTTCTTGTACGTCTTGCACTCATTGTCTGCTTGCCTTTTTCCTGATCTCTTTCCACCCGTTATTCTGTACATGTTTCTCTTTTCTTACGTTTATGCCTATTTATGTCCCTTTACACCTTTTTCTCAATCCCAATGCTCATCTTTCTTCCCCCCCCCTCTCCTTCTCTCTCTCTCTCTCTCTCTCTCTCTCTCTCTCTCTCTCTCTCTCTCTCTCTCTCTCTCTCTCTCTCTCTCTCTCTCTCATTTTTGTCTCACACACAACCTCTATATCTACCCCTTTGTCTGAATCAGCGTCTCTTTGTCTGTCTCACTGTATTTGTGAAACTATATCTAGCTCAATTTCTAATCTCATTTTCTCTCTCTCCATACCCCCTTTGTTACTCTGTATGCCTGACTGCCTTTCTCTGTTTGCCTGCCTACCCTCCTTCTTTCTTTCTCCCCCCTCCCCATCCGCCCGCTCTCACCTGTATTTAAACTGGCTTTTATAATGTTAAAGCGTTCTAAAAACTCTCCCTTTCCGTAAACGAAACAATTTCGGTGACTGCCCGATTTAAAGGACATCAGCCCGTGGCAACCTTCCAGGCAGCAGGGAAACAGACCGGCCGCTAAGACTGGGCTCCCATCTATACAGCTAACATAGCAATCTTTCAGGCAGGCGGGAAACAGATAGGCCCCCAAGTTTGGGCTCCCATCTATACAGCTAACATAGCAATCTTTCAGGCAGGCGGGAAACAGATCGGCCCCCAAGTTTGGGCTCCCATCTATACAGCTAACATAGCAATCTTTCAGGCAGGCGGGAAACAGATCGGCCCCCAAGTTTGGGCTCCCATCTATTCAGCTAACATAGCAATCTTTCAGGCAGGCGGGAAACAGATCGGCCCCCAAGTTTGGGCTTCCATCTATACAGCTAACATAGCAATCTTTCAGGCAGGCGGGAAACAGATCGGCCCCCAAGTTGGGGCTCCCATCTATACAGCTAACATAGCAATCTTTCAGGCAGACGGGAAACAGATCGGCCCCCAAGTTTGGGCTCCCATCTATACAGCTAACATAGCAATCTTTCAGGCAGGCGGGAAACAGATCGGCCCCCAAGTTTGGGCTCCAACTATACCGCTAACATGGCAAAAGGAGCTGCGGTAGCTCCATGGTAGCATGCTTTCCTGTTGGGCGGATGGAAAGGAAGGAAGGGCGAAGGTGTGGAAGAACAAGAAGGGGAGTGGGCAGTGGAACAAAAAGACGGTGATGATGAATACGACGGGGAGGAGGTGGTGGGATGGCGAAGATAAGTTAAAGAAAAAAGAAGAAGAAGACAAGGAAAAAGAAGAAAAAGCGCAGGATGATGAGGATGATAAAAAGAGCCTGGACAGGAGAAAGAATAAAATCTAGAATGAGAAGAACTAAAACAACAGCCGCCCTTAATCTGCTACCTTCCAGACCACCTTTCGCCCCTACGAAAAAAATGTCACTAAACTAGTTTTCGGATACAGCTTTCCTGGAGCGCTACCAAGTAACCAGCAGAACGGAAATGAGGGCCACTGCACAGGTACGCGGATTAATAATAGCCCGGTGGTGATTATTGAAATCTGAAATGTGATACAATGCAGTGGTTCCTATTTGGTTTGGTGTGCGGGGGCCGGGGGTTGGGTGGGGTGGGTGGTTTGTGAGACTGTGAGGTCCGCAAAAGTGTGCAGCTAATTGGGAACCGCTGATAAAAATGGGTAAGGTGACACCTGTACAGTTAACTGGAAACCGCTGATAAAGAGGGTAAGGTGACACCTGTGCAGTTAACTGGGAGCCACGAATAAAGAGGCTAAGGTGACACCTATGCAGCTAACTTCTAACGGCTGACAAAGAGGGTAAGGTGACACCTTGCAGAAAACTAGGAACCGCTGATAGAGAGGGCAAGGTGACACCTGTGCAGCTAGAACCGGAGTAAAGGGTGACACCTGTGGGAACCGCAGCTAAAGTGACACCTGTGCAGCTAACTGGGAACCGCTGACAAAGAGGGTAAGGTGACACTTGTGCAGCTAACTTGGAATCGCTGATAAAGAGAGTAAGGTGACACCTTGCAGAAAATTGGGAACTGCTGATAAAATGGGTGCAGCTAACTGGGAACCGCTGATAAAATGGGTACAGCTAACTAGGAACCGCTGATAAAATGGGTAAGGTGACACCTATGCAGCTAACTGGGAACCGCTGATAAAGAGGTGACACCTGTGCAGCTAACTGGGAACCGCTGATAAAGAGGGTAAGGTGACACCTGTGCAGTTAACTGGGAACCGCTGATAAAGAGGGTAAGGTGACACCTGTGCAGTTAACTGGAAACCGCAGATAAAAAGGGTAAGGTGACACCTAGGCAGCAAACTTAGAACCGCTGACAAAGATGGTAAGGTGACACCTATACAGCTAACTGGGAACCGCTGATAAAGAGGGTAAGGGGACACCTATGCAGCTAACTGAGAACCGCTGATAAAATGGGTGCAGCTAACTGGGAACCGCTGATAAAATGGGTGCAGCTAACTGGGAATCGCTGATAAAATGGGTGCAGCTAACTGGGAACCGCTGATAAAATGGGTGCAGCTAACTGGGAACCGCTAATAAAGAGGGTAAGGTGACACCTGTGCAGCTAACTGGGAACCGCTAATAAAGAGGGTAAGGTGACACCTGTGCAGCTAACTGGGAACCACTGATAAAGAGGGTAAGACGACACCTTGCAGAAAGCTGGGAACCGCTGATAAAGAGGGTAAGGTGACACCTGTGGGATGTGTGGCAAGAAGGTTAAAGACCTCTGTATTTGAGCCATCGTGACAAATTGGCAAGGCAGTAACAGAAATACCAGTCCAGCAGGCAAAGTGATAACTGAATCACCATCTCCAGAGATAACCCAATCATCCTTTTTTTTTTTTTTAACTTTTAGTCCCCAGCGGGTGTTGCTTTAACTCAGCAGTTCCTAAAGACAATAAAATAAACACAGAATTGAAGTAAATATTGAGAAATAAAAAGTGAAATATGCTGCCACTAGCTCCAAAATTTCTTACAGACAACCAGAGTCGAAAGAGAAGATGTCCTCTTCCTGAGCTGGTTACTTCTAAGCGCACCTACATTGTAAGACATGTAAGACATAGGGTACGGTAAGCCTAAGCTCCGTCAAAGAAACCGATTCTTTACAGGACGGCGCATGCCAAATTAGTTAGGAATTACTGCTTGAACTTGTTTTATCCTAAAAATTCATTTTCATAACTTATCGTTCGCCCCCAAAAAGGCGGATGGGACGTTTTGTCGTTGTATACAACACATCCAAATAAGACAATTTTTTACTACATGCTTTTTAGAGAGCTGTAAATCTGAGACAGAAAGTGTTCAAATCCCTGCCGGCCAACCAAGATTACCACAGCTGCCGACCACGGCCGACTCTATTCTGGAGAAGGCGGTGCTGCCTATACAGCACCTGACTGACCGACTGAGAAAAATGTGAACACTGCTGACATCAGTCAGACGCGATAGATAAGGAATAAGAAAGTGCAAGAGAATATTTAAACAGACTGGTCAACTGGAATTAACAAGCAGAATTCGGGGATTCCCGGTGGCCTGGTTGTGTGAAGAAAGACGCGGTGGTCTTGCAACTAGACGCTCCTTTGATGGCCCCAAGGTAGTGGGTTCGAATCATCATCGTGTTGGATTTTGTTTTTCAAAACTGACACTGCCTTCCAGGTCGACCAATAAAATGGGTAGCATGTAACGTTCTGGGAAATAAAGGCAGCCGGTGTGATGCTAAGCACGTCACCCATTGAGTGCCGATTGGCATTGAAAAATGTGAATCTAGTTTCATTTGTCTGATAACCCACTGGCGTGACGAGGCTTCTCTGCTTTGTTATAGGTTAGTTGCGTATCCTTTACAGGACGTTGCAGAACCAACCCCAGCAGCTCCTGGCTGTTGTGTAGTTTCTCTAGGCAAATTTACGTCCAGTAGTTTGCCACTGCTTCCTGGACGGTCGGCTTTCTTGATACCACTGTCGAAACCAACGCATGGCGCATGGCCCGCAGCTGGGATCGAACCCCAGCACCCCGGCATTTAATAGCGTTCGCATCGACTTAGCCACAGAGCCGACTCTACACGGCTGTGGGATTTGACGACTCACGATCGCCCACACTTTCGACCATCATCATCATGTGTCCTGCCGAGCGGCATAGGCGCTCACGTCTCTCCACAGATCTCAGCGGTAGAAATTTGGAAAACTTCCCCTTGTGGGTTCCGGGGCCGCATTACTGGCAGGGGTAATAGACGCACTGCACCCTATCAAGCATGTCGTAAAAGTCGGGGTATTGTCTTCATAGTGATAGTGCATCTATCTGAGAGGAGAGGAACTAAGTGTCTGATTATACAAATGTGCTCGCAGAACTCTGAAGTTCTGAAACCATACTAAAGTCAATTTGCAGAATAACAATCAGAACTTTTCGCCGGAGTTAACAGTTGGTTACCGCGACGAAAAAAAAGAAGAAAAAGGAGAAGGAGGAGAGGAAGGAGGAGGGGAAGGAGGAGGAGAATATGCCATCGCTTCATGCCGTCAAGCATAGCTTGGTCTGCCTGTGCCTCTTGTAACGTTGATCTTTCCAGTCATCACAAAGTTCTCGAGCCTCTTTTCTTATCATATGCCCGAAGAATACTGACTGCCTCTTTCTTCATGGCATCATCATCATTAATCAGCAAGTCCTTTACAGAACGTCGCTCTCTTCACGGCATGCCTGAAAGTATCCCTTTCCCTAGCCAGCTCTCTGGGTCCATGTGCTTTAATTTCCAATGCATCTTTAAAGTCATGTACCCATCTTCGCGGAGGTCGACCCCTACCTCGCCTTCCACAAACTGTACCTTCCATCACCGTCTTCTCCAAGCCGCCATGACGTTTGATGTGGCCAACATACTTCAACTTTCGGGACAGAATGCTGTTTATGAGCCAGTTCTCCTTTATGTTTAACTCGTGCAGAATGTCGCTGTTTTTTTTCCTCTTTTCTTGATCAATGGTATTCTGAGAATTTTCATGTCATAGCACATTAGAAAATATGTTGTACGGCAAATGGATACAATTTTAGATTTTATCCCATATGGTCCTGTATCGGCAGAGTGTCTATTAATCGTTCGCAAGAATATCTCACAAAGCACGAAACGCTACAGCTCCAACGACTAGCCTGAGGGATTAATCGAAACACCTGAACAAGCAAAGCTAAAACTCGAGAGGATCAACTTCATTCATCAGGTTTTATCCGAAAAGGCTCGGTCTCGCCCCACAGAACGGCTGGCAACCTGCCAAGAGCGCCAACAAAGCACGAACTCCCTACCCCCGACGACGATGCCCAGGGATTCACTAAAATTTTACGACGCAGCCACGAACTGAGTCCACGGCCATCCGAGCGGACTCCAGCTAGGGTTGCCGATGAGATCTTTGTCAAAACCCAAGCTAAGCTAGCCAAAAACCCAAGCAATACTTAAGGAAACAAAAATAGCCAGGATTGATAAATAGTACACATTCAATTGTTAAGAAATGAAACATTTACCAATTTTTATATAAGGATATTTATTTTAAAAAAGATTCCAAAATCTTAACCCAAGGCGTGATATAAAACCCAGATCCTGGGGGAAAGCCCAAGTATTGGCAGGCCTGACTCCAGAATGCCGTCTCGAGTAAGAGTCACTGTGGTGTACGTTCCGCTCTAATTGCTGTGACCTTGCCTCTTTCAGCAACTTCTCAAGTTTGCCTTCCTCCGGTGACGACTGCTGGGTGTGATATGTGCACGGCCAGCTCCAGCTTTTTAATGGTGGGTATGCGAAACCAGTGGTCTTAAACCCGGGGACTTTGTGTGTGTGTGTGTGTGTGTGTATGTGTGTGGGGGGAAGGGGGGTGTCCTCCTTAAGAAGCAATTACGAAATGGGGAGGAAGGGAAAAGTTAAGCACTGCTGAAATTGAATTCATCTGCCTTGTATAACCTGTTATGCGAACGTGTATTTCTCTCTCTCCCCCTCCCTCTCCCTCGCTCTCTCTCTCTCTCTCTCTCTCTCTCTCTCTATCTATCTATCTATCTATCTATCTATCTATCTATCTATCTATCTATCTATCTATCTATCTATCTATCTATCTCCATCTTCCATCCATCCATATCCATCTATCCATCCATCTATCTATCTCTATCTATCTATCTATCTATCTATCTATCTATCTATCTATCTATCTATCTATCTATCTATCTATCTATCTATCTATCTATCTATCTATCTATCTATCTCTTTCTCTCTCTGTATCACTTTGTGTGTGTGTGTTTCAATTAAATAAAATAGTTTTTAAAATATTGGGGGGGGGGGAATCCGTCAGCAAATTAAATGGTTTGGTCATGTAACAAGATCGGCAGCAGACAGGGTCCCACAGAGAGCAATGGTTATACAGATACAACAAAAAATGGACCGCAGAAATTATCAGAGACACTGAAAAGTACTTTATACGAAGCGAACAGAAGGGCTCACTTCAGACATCTCTTACCGCCCTGACGTCGCGAGAATTTCCAGGAGTAGAGAAAAGAAGTAGAGAAAGAAACATCCGCGGAGGCGTCTGTGCTCATAAGCCGTCTGTACAACTACAGTTTAAAGACCTTGCGATAATAGTGCTTAAAATTGTTCTTGTTGTTCACACTTTTTGTTTAAAGTTGTTGGCGTTCGAGTTTTGCCTTATATTTAAATGCAATGTGGTAGGGGGAGGGGTGTCACAAGAAAAAGGTTGAAAACCAGTTCTCAATGCAGGTGGCTTTATGCAGACTGCGGCAGTCAGTGTGTCGACAGTGTCGCCGAGTGTTGCCTGAAAAGTTAAACAAGTAGAGGTTCTCTACAAATGATATATGAGGCTGGACTTATATTTGCAGAGGTCAGACGGCGTTTAGCTGAGTGTTGTGGTCAACATCATGTCGGTGGACAATATGGTCAACATCATGTCGGTGGACGATACGGTCAACATTATGTCGGTGGACGATATGGTCAACATTATGTCGGTGGACGATATGGTCAACATCATGTCGGTGGACGATACGGTCAACATCATGTCAGTGGACGATATGGTCAACATTATGTCAGTGGACGATATGGTCAACATCATGTCGGTGGACGATACGGTCAACATCATGTCAGTGGACGATATGGTCAACATCATTCATGTCGGACGATATGGTCAACATTATGTCGGTGGACGATATGGGCAACATGGTCACCATCATGGTCAACATTATGTCGGTGGACGATATGGTCAACATCATGTCAGTGGACGATATGGTCAACATCATGTCAGTGGACGATATGGTCAACATCATGTCGGTGGACGATATGGTCAACATCATGTCAGTGGACGATATGGTCAACATCATGTCGGTGGACGATATGGTCAACATTATGTCGGTGGACGATATGGTCAACATTATGTCGGTGGACGATGTAGTCAACATCATGTCGGTGGACGATATGGTCAACATCATGTCGGTGGACGATATGGTCAACATTATGTCGGTGGACGATGTAGTCAACATCATGTCGGTGGACGATATGGTCAACATCATGTCGGTGGACGATATGGTCAACATCATGTCGGTGGACGATATGGTCAACATCATGTCGGTGGACGATATGGTCAACATCATGTCGGTGGACGATATGGTCAACATCATGTCTGTGGATGATATGGTCAACATCATGTCGGTGAACGATATGGTCGACATCATGCCCATGGACAATATCGTCAACATCGTGCCGGTGGACGATATAGTCAACATCATGTCAGTGGACGAGGTGGTCAACATTATGTCGGTGGACGATGTGGTCAACATTATGACGATACGGTCAACATCATGTCGGTGGACGATATGGTCAACATTATTTCGGTTGACGATGTGGTCAACATCATGTCAGTGGACGATATGGTCAACATTTTGTCGAGGGACGATATGGTCAACATCATGTCTGGTCCACTGACTGACTGGTCCACTGACTGACTGGTCCACTGACTGACTGGTCCATTGGTCCAATGACTGACTGGTCCACTGACTGACTGATCCATTGGTCCACTGACTGACTGGTCCACTGACTGACTGGTCCACTGACTGACTGGTCCATTGGTCCACTGACTGACTGGTCCACTGACTGACTGGTCCATTGGTCCACTGACTGACTGGCTGAATGCAGTCTTTCTGCCGACTGGCTGATTCTCTAACAAACCGACTGACTTGGCTGGACAACTGACTTGTTTTTTTTTCTTTTCTTTCTCTCTTTCTGTTTCACCGGATTTGATTAAGCCTGGCTGTTCGTCTGTGACAAGGGGTGGGCTAAATCATAAAACGTAAAGTTTGATTGCCTTACTCTTATTTCCAACTTTCTTTCCTTTTCCTCCAGTCCTTACTTTCTACCGTTCTTCATTGTTGTTCTCTAATAGTATACATGCGCTTCATAAACCCCGCTTCTTCCTAAGTGATACTGTAAATTATTAAGCTGAAAAAGACGGTAGTATTAAATTCACTTTAAGCAATAACTGTTACCTGCAACATAAATCAAAGTAAAACAATGAGGCTAACAAGGTGACCTCATGGAGAAAGTGAAGAAACATCTTTGTTCAGTATTAGGCATGACCCTGTCACATAAGAGTCCATGCCTTCCATTAAAGATAAACTAAACAGGAGATACGGTGACAGCCTCTATCCCTATTCTCATGCTTCAAGTCGGCGTGAACGCTACGCTCTACTTCCAACGAACTTGCTCGACTGACTCGACTTGTAATACCAGATGGATTACCGGCCATTATTATGCCAGTAAGCCTAATCCGAGTAACTATGACAGGAGGGGGCTGAATTATGACATTGAAATACTACGCCCGACCTCAGTACACACAATACAACTTCAGACACGTAACGGTTCATCTATTTCCAATACCATGCCCCAATTCAAGACACGACTAAAAAGGGTTACGACACCACAGCTTCATAGAAAAGAAAAAGCTCTAAAGTCCAAAATCTAGTTTACAGCGGAAGAATAATCCCACATTGTAAATGTTGAATTTACAACATTGGCTAATCCAACTTTATGAATTAATTAACCGATAAACAGTGCTGGCTAAATACAGAGGGTTTACCTTTGAAGTGAAAGGTACTATAACCAGCACAAGAGAATCTGCAATTGTACATTTCATCTAAGGAATATTTAAAGCTGTGACCTATAAAATGCAGAATAGCTCCAGTTAAACTAGCATTTCATAAAATAAAGAATACTATATGCAATCAATATATGTTAATTAAGGTGACAAACACAGCTTGTTAAGACATACATACAGCCAATCCTGATGAATCGAAGGGAGTTATGGACAATCAGCCGATTAGTGAACAAAATTATTTTAAAAAATAATAATGAAAAACATCGAAGCAGCAAACATATGGCTCTGAGACACGTTTGTTGGCCTCCCACCTATTAGCTGAGCCGCGGCTTTCTCCAGCAGCTGGAGAATGCTTCAGCTGAGGCGAGAACCGACATCACAGCATTCTGCGTGTTTCAATAAATGGCCGTCCTCATCTTCAGCACCCAGCGAAGATTTCAACTGCTGATGGTCACCTGTGGCCAGCGGCGTAGGGTAAAAAGAGGGAGGGGGGATGAATGGGGATCGGGCTTCCTGGGATATCGTCAGTGAAATGATGACAATGTGTGTGTGTGTTTGAGCGTGTGCAAGCGTGCATGTGTGTGTGTGCATGCATAAGTGTGTGTGTGCGCCTGCGTGTATATGTGTGTATGTATTAGGGCTGCACCGAATATTCGCTTCGGGGCCAAATAGGAGACCTAATAACTATTCGGCATTCGGCCGAATACTTGGGGTCGGGCCGAATACGAATAGTGGTTACCTTACACCCGTTTTGCATACAGTGCGATGGACTTAAATAACTCATTAACACAATAGTTGCTGTTGCCTAAGTCTGTCATAGCGGGGGAAACTGCGACCAGGTTACGTGGTACAGCAGCTGGCAAAGTCTTTGCCTGCTGACTCGACCGAGGCATTACAGCAGAGGTTCTCAAACTGGGTGCGTATGCCAGGGGTGCTGCGGCGAAAATCAAGAAAAGTCGGCTATAAATTGTGACATTATTAAAGAAGGCATGAAGATACTTGAAAGTTCAAATTTAAATTGTCTTTCCTCGCCACTGTCGAAAATAGGTTTTTTTCCTTGTTTAACAATCAAAGTGTATCATACTGCAAAAAATGCCAACCGCAGAGTGCTAAAAATTGTCTTTGTATTTATCTCGAGATGCGACTGATCCCCCATCTGTATTCGTGAAGGTGCAGCGGATAAGTAAGGCTGTGATTACATTTTGGCTGAAATTTTAAAGCTGGAAAATGTGGTCTGTACAATAGTCACTGTTTAGCCTCACAAGTAAGCACTTATATTAAGGCAATGCGTTGTGAGTCCTTGACATTCGGTAAGCAGGCCAAACAATTTTTTGAGGCCTCAGAGATGTGATTTTACCGAACAATGCTAAAAATACCTTGGATAGCCAAAAAAGGCACACAAGAGGTTGTGAAAGATGCGGAAGCCCGAAGACAACTTATCACAAACATCAGAATGAGATAGCCATCATTTTTCGGCCATGTTATGAGAAGAGGGAAAATTGAACATGTGGTGACCACTGGAAAGATCTGTGGAAGAAGGGATAGAGGAAGACAACGAGAGAAGATTCTTGACAGTCTTGTTGCATGACATGGAGGTGTGTCAGTACACGAACAAATATATGCTGCAGGAGATCGCAGATTGTGGCGAGGCATATTCGCCCACGCCAGTCGGCAAGGCGCCTGATGAAAATGTTACACTATTCGTATTCGGCCGAATAGTTGGCCCCGCTATTTGTATTCGGCCGAGTAGTAAAAATCACTATTCAATACAGCCCTAGTATGTATATATAAGTATATATAAGCCTTTATGTAAAATATGTATCCTTTTCCTGGCATTATTATGCCAGTAAGCCTAATCCGAGTAAATATGACAGGAAGAAGAAGAAGAAGAAGATGAATTAGAAGAAGGAGGTGAAAAGAAGCAGAAGAAGAGAAAGAAGAAGAAGAAGAAGAAGAAGATATACATATATTTCACAGCATATATATATATATATATATATATATATATATATATATATATATATATATATATATATATATATATATATAAACACTACCACACACATGTATATATGTGTGTTTCTATATATATATATATATATATATATATATATATATATATATATATATATATATATATATATATTATATGGGGAAAGGGGTAACCTGCAAATGTCCGCACTCTACCTTGCTATACCACTCACTGTGTGTAGCAGTCTGGTTATGTGTTTGCTTTGTCTTTCCAGTGAGTGTAGACTGTTAAGCTAATACCTTGTTTGTAATTAAAGTCCACCAGGTTTTCATGTCTTTGTGCATTCATTCTAAACGTCCCTTTGACCTGGAGGTGGGCAGGACCTATAGTTTTGGCCGACAATATCACTTAAAAGGCTTACAGTTTTGTCTGCAATTATTTTCTCTGTGTGATTTAAAGGCTCTCACTATTTCTTGTTGATGTAGGGTTTACCAAGAAAACAAAGACGGAAGCAGACAAAAGAGAGCAGAAAAAAAAGACTAGGGGAAGAAGAGGAAAGATCACAGAAATAGAAGAACCAAAGAAGAAGAAAAACACCGAGGCGGAGGAGGAGGAGGATGTAGAAGAACGAAAGAAGGAACTTTATTTTCAAAGGTTCCCAAATTGGGCACACAGGCCCGTCTTATATTCGGCCCTTCTTAATAACCGCCTTTCACACTGAGGCTGTATTTTATCAATAAGCATGTTACATTCATCTGATAATATGCATACTCTGAATATCAAGAAAAAAAAGCATGGATGATAAAATGCATGCACACATTAGTGCACGCACACACACACACACACACACACACACGCTTACCCACTATTTTTAAACACGCATATATACACACCTACATACATTCACAGCACACACATTAACACACTCCTATTTATATCTGTCTATCCACATAAACACGCACATTCCACACATACAGATTCACGCATGCAGACATATACACACCCACAGAAAAAAATCGGACACACAGACGAGCACAGACACAAACACACACACATATACACACACATGCACATATGCGACACACACAAAAACCCGTCGACACACACATGCGGACACACATATACAGGCACAAGTACACACAGACACACACACACACAGATACACACACAGATACACGCACACAGACACACTCGCATACACATAAACACACACACAATCGCAGACACACACGCTGATGCTCACGCAGACACATACACACACAAAGACACAAAAACAGAGACATGCAAACACACAGGAACACACACAGATACACGCAGACACACACCCAAATACAAACAAACGCCAACACATATGCAGACATACATACACACAGGCACACACACAGAGTCACACATGTAGACACACACATGCAGACACACCCAGAGACACAGACAAACACACACACAGATGCACAGAATAGAAGAAGAAGAAGAAGAAGAAGAAGAAGAAGAAGAAGAAGAAGAAGAAGAAGAAGAAGAAGAAGAAGAAGAAGAAGAAGAAGAAGAAGAAGAAAGAAGAAGAAGAAGAAGAAGAAGAAGAAGAAGAAGAAGAAGAAGAAGAAGAAGAAGAAGAAGAAGAAGAAGAAGAAGAAGAAGAAGAAGAAGAAGAAGAAGAAGAAGAAGAAGAAGAAGAAGAAGAAGAAGAAGAAGAAGAAGAAGAAGAAGAAGAATCATCAACAGAAGCAGCTAACAACAGCAAACAGGAAATTTACGTCAGGGGATATAACTGGCAAAAAACATTAAAAGATCTACAAAATAAACTTGGCGTGATTTCCCCCTGTCAGCAACGATGTGAAAGGTAGTTTTAGCACATTGTTCCACGACCTGTTCACATCTGCAGCCAACCGAAACAGGTGAAACTGTTTGGAGGCCCATCCCACAGCTAACCAAACACGGGAACTAATAAAGATTTAGATAGCAAGTGTATTTGCTGGCGAACTACTGGACGTAAATTTGCCTAGAAAAACCACAACAGCCAAAAAGTGCTGGGGTTGGTTTTGCAACGTCCTGTAAAAGATGCGCCAAATAACTTCTTAATTTGTTAAATCTATTGTCGTATAATTACAA
The DNA here is from genome assembly GCA_905116865.2 of Candidula unifasciata. Classification (NCBI taxonomy): domain Eukaryota; kingdom Metazoa; phylum Mollusca; class Gastropoda; order Stylommatophora; family Geomitridae; genus Candidula; species Candidula unifasciata. The sequence goes on from CAJHNH020001125.1 coordinate 222,578, forward strand.
GTTTCAGCTGATGCGACATCTTTTGATTCCCATCCTTCATGTGCTATTCCTACAGAAAGCAATCCTGAAGAGAAAAACTACCTACCCTCAGATGACTATGAAGGCCCGGCTCTCTAGCGTAGTTGGCTAAACCGGATTGCACGGAGACCGGGTGACGAACTCCTTGTGGCCCGGGTTCAATCCCGAGGGTAGGCAGGAAAGCCACATTTTCTCCAAGATTTACGGTATTTACAATGGAATCAAGGCCGAAAGGTTGCGATATCCATAATACCGAGCCTAAGGGTTAACAACTCATGACTTTTGGATACTAAAACAAACAAACAAACATGACTATGAAGAAATTGTTGGCGAACGAGCTGGAATTTTCGCGGTCCACGGTTTGAAGAACGCTGGCATACCCTTTTTTTTCCTGAACGGAATAGTCAGTGGTAAACAGGTTCTAATCCTTAGGATTTCCCACTCACCAATGCGCAGTTTTTTAATGCACTTCTTCTTCTTTTTCTTCTTCTTCTTCTTCTTCTTCTTCTTCTTCTTCTTCTTCTTCTTCTTCTTCTTCTTCTTCTCATGCTCCTCCCCCTTCTTCTTCTAGCTCATGCTTGGTAGCGTTCCAAATAAGGGATGGTGATTTTTTAATTTTTTTTATTTCAGCAGCAAATACAAAAATCCTAACCTGCACACTTCATGGCGACTTTACTAGTCACGTGGTCTGAAGCCCTTAGGTTCAAGAACTCCGCTTTCCCTCCCTCCCAAGTCCTACACCACCCTAAAAGTGGTAAATACAGACGGTTAAAGCTCTTTCGGTTGTATTTGTGACAACAGGAGTCTTCTTTGTTTTCAGCATTCAACGATCACATTGAGACAAGACACAGTGAAAATAGCAGATAACGGACAAACGCTGCAAACGCAAAAGAGCTGGATGAGAGTAGACCATCAGACAGACAAGAAGTCGGTGGGGAGATAACTTACAGGCAGACTTGTTGGTGGGGAGATAACTTAGCTTCGAATATTTATAAACTTCGGGACTTTTGACTTGATCCAGAACTTGGTTTTTGTGCGAACTTCTTTTAAAATATATTCTATATGAAGTCATAACATTAATCACATATACTGAGTCAGTATGCTCTATGGAGCAGAAACTTGGAAAACAGACAGAAAGATAAAGGGCATGTTCAGAGGTTTTGAGAGAAGATTTGTTGGGGTTCACATGGGAGGATAAAGTCAGCAATTCAAGATTACAACAAAGAACAGACTTGGAAAACGAAAATTTAGAAATAAAAAAAAATGAATACAGAGGTGGACTAGACACGTCCTCAGGATGAAGAAAGAGAGACGGTCGAGACCGGCAACGCAATGGACACTACAAGGGCAGCGAGGAAGAGGCAGGCGCTTGGAGGCGAAACCTTGAGACTGAACTAAAGGCTACGCGAAGGACAAAACTGGAGATGGAGAGGAGGGCTCAGGATCGAACGGAGTGGCGACACTTTGTCACTGCCTTATGTGCCCCTGTGCGCGATGAGGATTGATTGACTGAGTCATGCCGGTAATAACTGGCGTGAAATCGAATCAGTTACTTTAGTATACATAATGACATTCGAACGGCCCCCATACAATCTATGATGATATCAAATCAGCCAGTATCTTATCTATGACGGTGTTGTGAGGGATCACTATATTATCTAGGATTACATCACATCTGTGACTTTCTTATGTATGATGATACCAAAGCGATCACCACATCATTCCCCTTTGCCCTGTGCAAGATATTTAGATAGTTAACAACAAGGGATGATGCCTCCTTCGCGCCCTAATCCAAGTGTCTCAACATTAGAATGAGATCGTTTCTTGTGTGGGTTCCAAAGTCCCGCTTAGGTGCGGTTGGGGGGAAGAAGGGGGGGGGGGGGGGGTTACACAATACTGCCTTCATCCCGCCCAAGTAGGTTTACCGCAAAATTGGACTCATTAGAATGTTGGGAACAACTCACGCTTCTCATCCCACTTTCGACTGCGTGATTTCAGATCGGTTACGACGGGCTGTCCTATGGGTGTTGCTTGTTTTGACTGTTGTATGTACCTCCACCACAACCAATAGGCGTATAAAAGTACAAAAACATCAATGATTTGATATTCATGAATTATCGCGCCTTCGGCGCTTTCCCCTCACGGTACTTCTTCATTGCACACAGGCGCCAGCGGCACCTGAGACCTTATCAAAACAACACATTCCAGAAACAAAATTCGTTAACAGAAAAGAGAGTTGCAAAAAGATAGCTGCTCCGTTTAACGGCACGCTGTGTATAGACAGCAAAGGAAGACATCTCATAACATCCCTACATAGGACAGCCCGTGGGAACCAATACGCGATCACGCAGCCGAACGAGATGGGGTTAGAATCGTGAGTTGTACCAAGTTTTGCATATGTATTGAGTCGAAAGGTGCAAATTTCGCAGCCTAGCTTAAATCACAACACAATGTGCCAACAGCCACTCTGAGGGCGATCGCAAAAGACGCAGGCCGATGCTTTGCTGAAAAAAAATCGTCACGTTCAACCAGCATCCCCCGAAAGGGAAGCTTTAGGTTATAACTGTGCCTAGGTTATGTGCGCCACATAAAATGGCTTAGCACTGCTCGCCACCAAGAAACCCCCAAAAAGACGTTTGCAGTGTTGATGCTACCAAAGGAGACAGACCCAAATGCTGTTCCGACCAGCCAATAGGCGACGCGGTCGCCGATGCGCAGAAGAAGATTTATTAGACTGTGATTGGACATTTCAGGCGAGGATGTCCAGGAGATAAGCAACGAGTGGTATTCAACACCCTCACCGAGCTGCACTAAGTCCTTTAAGCTTACAAGTGTGTAATCAGTACAGCCAGGGAAGGTCGCACACACAGATATCTATCTAGAGAACAATACACCGGCTGAGATTAGCGAGAGAATGCCCCAGACGTTTTCTCGGTTAGATCATCATCATGTGTCGCGCCAGTGCGCGTAGGCTGTCATCTTTCAGCATATTGCATGATTACCGGAATCATGGTTTGCGGTTTATACAACGGTTCAGCATCATGGCACAAGGGTAGTAACCCATAAGATGCTGCACCACACAGAACCCTATCACCTCGATATAACGGAAGCAGACACAGAGGTTGACGAGGCAAGGTGTGGACAGATTGAGTATCCGAGGACGTAAATACCAGTACGTATGCAGCACATGCCAAGGATAGCACCCGATGCTTCTTCAAAACCTGAGGCAGATAGGCAGAACAGGCCTAAAGAATGTGGAGGAGAAGTAAAGTAGTAGTAGCAGCAGTAGTAGTAATAGTAGTAACAGCAGTAGTAGTAGAAGTAGTAGCAGTAGCAGCAGCAGCAGCAGCAGTAGTAGTAGTAGTAGTAGTAGTAGTAGTAGTAGTAGTAGTAGTAGTAGTAGTAGTAGTAGTAGTAGTAGTAGTAGTAGTAGTAGTAGTAGTAGTAGTAGAAGTAGTAGTAGTAGCAGCAGCAGCAGTAGTAGTAGTAGTAGTAGTAGTAAGGGGAGGAGGAGGTTAAGGGAGGAGGGGCGACAATAACAGGCTGGGACAGGAGGAGGAAATCAAATTAAAGCCATCAAATGTATTCCAAACCAAGTAACTATCCAGCTGATCAAGATCTACCATAGACAAACAAGCTGTCATCAATAAGGCTGTAGACTAGAAGGTGACCGTAGATTAGCCCGTGACTACTGATTGTTGTGACAGTTCCACACTCTAGCTACATGCCACATTTAGCCTAAGTACGTGTCAGCAGTATAATCAGTCTTATCGGCTGACGTGGGTTTGTGTCCATAGCAAGGGCGTCGAGACGGAGAAATCACACATTTCATAGCGGACCCAAAAGGTTAACGCCACGTTTAAGTGCGTAGAAATAATAACACACAAACTAATATTACTGTGTGCTAAGTGGCCAATTTGGTCCTTTTCTTTTAGTGCACCTGATCTCCAAGATTTCGCGGGAAAATGCAACACTATCTTCGCCCCCCCCCCCCCCCACCCCCAAGTGGATTCTCCGGCGGAAACTCCCCACGAAATCTCAAAGTCCTCGACATAAAGTAAACACAAAGAAAAGTACGGGCAGTAAATATAATCACATCCATCCATCCATAAATGTAAAAAATAAACCAAAAAAATCGACCACATTCAACCTACAGCGAGCAGTATCGGTTATAATTGCAGTCTGGTTTCTTTGTGCCAGTTATGTTGTCAAAGAAATGTTAATTGCACCAAAACTAGTGGCTTGGAGCTGTACTCTAGTACCTAATGAGGCCTGATGTGGAGGGAGCTGCTAGTGTCACAGATAGGTAGGTGGGTAAGTTTTACACATCACACAAGCGATAAACACCCGGTGAACTAAAGTGCCATGCGGATGAGAATCACCCGTGGAGAGGTCCCAGAAACGCTGTTAAGCAGTTAGGCAATTTTTAACAAATTGTTTAACAATATGGAACGTAAAAACACGGATTTTAAAGAGAACGGTACGTGGTGACACGGGAGTTTACTCAGACCCTTTATAATTTGTAGGGGAAGACTAGGGACTTAACAATCAACTCCCTCTTTTATTTCGAAAAAAAGGGGAGGTGTGGTGAAGACTCAAGGTTCCTGAGCCACAGGCTCCAACACCACTGATCTATGAGTCGACAGGTCGCTCAAATCATCGGCGACCGGGTCGCCAGCTGGTTCGCTGATAGACGACATTGTATACGGTCGGTACAGTTTTTGGGTCTGTTTTCTTTAATCACATCAACAATTCGGTGTTTTTTTTTTTTTCCCCAAGGCTTTTGGTGGCGAGCAATGCTAAGCCATATTTAGCAGTGACGGTGATGACAGCAGCAGCAGTAGTAGTAGTAGAGGCGGTGGCGGTAAAAGCAGCAGTATTAGTAGTGGTGGCGGTAGTAGTAGTAAACAAGCAAGGTATACAACAGCAGCAAGTTACCAAATAGTAGTAGTAAACAAGCAAGGTATACAACAGCAGCAAGTTAGCAAACAACGTATACAACGACAGTAGCTTACCTCAGTCTTGGATATAAAATTACTGGGTCCGTTACTGATGACTCTGGGGATCTGTAGGCCACGCCCGTGAACCTGGAATACATTACAGAAAATATAGTGGCGATTACTGAAAATATAGTGGTGATTACTGAAAATATAGTGGCGATTACTGAAAATATAGTGATTACAGAAAATATAGTGGTGATTACAGAAATATAGTTGTGATTAAAGAAAATATAGTGGCGATTACAGAAAATATAGTGGTGATTACAGAAAATATAGTGGTGATTACAGAAAATATAGTGGTGATTACAGAAAATGTAGTGGTGATTACAGAAAATATAGTGGTGATTACAGAAAATATAGTGGTGATTACAGAAAATATAGTGGTGATTACAGAAACTATAGTGGTGATTACAGAAAATATAGTGGTGATTACAGAAAATATAGTAGTGATTATGGAAAATATAGTGGTAATTACAGAAAATATAGTGGCGATTACAGAAAATATAGTGGCGATTACAGAAAATATAGTGGCGATTACAGAAAATATAGTGGAGATAACAGAAAATATAGTGGTGATAACAGAAAATATAGTGGTGATAACAGAAAATATAGTGGCGATTACTGAAAATATAGTGGTGATTACAGAAAATATAGTGGCGATTACTGAAAATGTAGTGATTACAGAAAATATAGTGGTGATTACAGAAAATATAGTGGCGATTACAGAAAATATAGTGGCGATTATAGAAAATATAGTGGCGATTACAGAAAATATAGTGGCGATTACAGAAAATATAGTGGTGATTACAGAAAATGTAGTGGTCATTACAGAAAATATAGCGGTGATTACAGAAAATATATTGGTGATTACAGAAAATATAGTGGTGATTACAGAAAATATAGTGGTGATTACAGAAAATGTAGTGGTGATTACAGAAAATATAGTGATTACAGAAAATATAGTGGTGATTACGGAAAATATAGTGGTGATTACAGAAAATATAGTGGTGATTACAGAAAATATAGTGGTGATTACAGAAAATATAGTGGCGATTACAGAAAATATAGTGGTGATTACAGAAAATATAGTGGTGATTACAGAAAATATAGTGGTGATTACAGAAAATAAAGTAGTGATTACAGAAAATATAGTGGCGATTACAGGAAAAAAAATAGGGGTGATTACAGAAAATATAGTGGTGATTACAGAAAATATAGTGGCGATTACTGAAAATGTAGTGATTACAGAAAATATAGTGGTGATTACAGAAAATATAGTGGCGATTACAGAAAATATAGTGGCGATTATAGAAAATATAGTGGCGATTACAGAAAATATAGTGGCGATTACAGAAAATATAGTGGTGATTACAGAAAATGTAGTGGTCATTACAGAAAATATAGCGGTGATTACAGAAAATATATTGGTGATTACAGAAAATATAGTGGTGATTACAGAAAATATAGTGGTGATTACAGAAAATGTAGTGGTGATTACAGAAAATATAGTGATTACAGAAAATATAGTGGTGATTACGGAAAATATAGTGGTGATTACAGAAAATATAGTGGTGATTACAGAAAATATAGTGGTGATTACAGAAAATATAGTGGCGATTACAGAAAATATAGTGGTGATTACAGAAAATATAGTGGTGATTACAGAAAATATAGTGGTGATTACAGAAAATAAAGTAGTGATTACAGAAAATATAGTGGCGATTACAGGAAAAAAAATAGGGGTGATTACAGAAAATATAGTGGTGATTACAGAAAATATAGTGGCGATCAGAGGTAATCAAAGAAGACTGAAGGTGATTAGATGTAATAAAAAGTGATTAAAAGTGATCAGAGTTTAGCAAATGTGACTAACAGTGATTGGAGGTAACAGAGGGTGACTAACGGTGATTGGAGGTGACAGACGGTGACTAACTGTGATTGGAGGTAATAGACGGTGACTAACGGTGATTGGAGTTAAAAGACGGTGACTGACAGTGATTGGAGGTAACAGACGGTGACTAACCGTGATTGGAGGTAACAGACGGTGACTACAGGTGACTGAAGGTAATAAAATGTGAGTAAATTTGAGAGTGTTGACTTCATTATACCGTTTTTTATTCCATATTGATGATCATCGTGTGTATGGAAACAAGTCTGAAGAAAGAAACCGCGGTCGCTGTTCTAATTATGCCTCCTCCTGCTGCTGCTGCTACTTCTTCTTCTTCTTCTTCTTGTCCACCATCACATCCTCCTTCTCACGTTCCTCATTCTCAATCTTCAATGTCTACTTTCCTTTACTTCGAACCCCAATCCAACACTGTTAGTTTAACGACTGCCAGGGCTTACTAACTTATCGGTCGACCCCCTTCTTAAGGCAATTTTTAGCACTACTTTAACAGACACTTTGTGGTCAGTTTTGGCACCTTTAAAGACTCTTTGTTGAAAGTACTGGCACCTGTGCGTGGAGTCACCTTTATTTTTGTTCCGGGATACGCAGGCGTCGATGGAAATGAAAGAGCTGACAGGTTGGCTGGATCTGCTATCACTACCACGGTAAGCCTATCTATGGATCATGCTGATATTATCAATGCCCTCAGAGAAATGGGAAGGATAGAGGACTTTGGGAGCAGTGAATCCACATCACTCGCCAGAATGGCAGACTTGGGAATTAAGATAGGCACAGCAAAAAACGAGACGCACACCAGACAAGCCAGAAGACTTGTTAATCAACATAGAACTGGTACTATTAGCCATCGGACGTTGGGGTTCATACTGAGGGGAGGATCTGAGCACCTATGGACATGTCCGGAGTGCAATGAGGATAACCCAACTAACTAACTAACTAACTAACTAACTAACTAACTAACTGGCACCTTTTTGTCTAGACGAAAAAAACCCGACTACCACAGTATCACTATCAGGGGCGTGCCTCAAAACAAAACAAAAAATTTGTCGGTCAACCCCTTCTTTAGGCACATTTCTTTAGCACTACTTTGACAGCCGATTTGTGGTCAGATTTGGCACCTATTTAGACATTATTTGAAAGTACTGACACCATTTTCTCAGTGCAATAGGGGAAGAAGCTCTGATTTCCACAGTATCACCAACAGGTGCGTGCCTCAAAACAAAACAAAAACCACACACACACAGTTAACAAGCTGTTAGGTCACTAGTATAATAAATTTACTACCGTACAGCAATACCTGTTAGCACATAGACCAGTGGTTTCCAACCTTTTCATGCAGGAAACAAACCAGTATCCTTGAAGGGAAAGCTTTAGGTTATAATTGCGACTAGGCTATGTGCGCCATATAGGACTGCTTAGCATTGCAAGCCATCATGAGTCTAACACATGAACTTGCTATGTTGTCAAATAAGGCAGAAATTCACTTGCAGTGGATTCCGTCACACTGTGGCATCAAAGGCAATGAAAGCGCAGATGCTTTAGCCAAGGAAGGCAGTAACAAACCACAGACCTACCAGCCACTATCTTTTCCAGAAGTCAAAACTCTCATTAAGAGAAAATCAGAAACAGATTGGAAAACCAACACTGGTTTTAACTACGAAAAAGATTTTCTGAAACACTTGAACAGAACAGACCAAGTCACAGTTTTTCGCTTACGCACTGGACACTGCAGACTCAATAAACACTCACATAAATTAGGTATGAGCCAAACAGCTCTCTGCCGGTGCCTTCATGCTGAACAGACTCCAGAACATGTCCTGCAAGACTGTCCTCTCCTGGCGGAGCTGCGGAGCGACATATGGCAACACCCAGTAGAACTGACAACTAAGCTTTGGGGAAACCTAAGAGACCTTGAAAAGACATCCCAGTTTATGACCCACAGTGGATTATGCGCATGACCAGAGATCGCTGAAGAAGAAGCAAGCCATCATGAGCTCTAAAAAGAACACTTGCAGTTTTGATGCGATCAAAGGTGACACACCCAAATACCGTCCCGGCCGGTGAAGTCGTCTACTGGCGAGCCAATGAGCGACCCGATTCCGAACGCCCCCCCCCCCTGTGCTGCCATCTTAAATATATATGACAAGGCCCCTCCCCCCCCCCCCTCCCGGTCTCTTCATTTACGCCCCTCGCCGAATGTACAAAAATGAGATTTAAAAAAAGAAGAACCAACAGAAAATGCCAAGCTCCCCGTGTGGGTTCCGGCGTCTCATTGTGGGGGAAACAAAAATAGACCCACTGCCTGCCCAACAAGCATGTCGTAAGAGTCGACTAATTGGGGTTTTTCTTTGAAGTCGGAGAGGCCAGAATTATGCATGCAAATAAGTAAGATCCGTAAAACGGATGTGCACGCAACACTCAGTTTCAGGAACAAGTATTAGGTCCAAAGGCGGGTGAACAACCAGAACTTTTCGCTGGAATTTACAGCCGGTTAACGCGAAGAAGAAAATACCATGCGCTATTATTAACGAAGAACTTGGAGAAAATATAAATAAAAGCTTCAAACATAACAGGAAAAAAAAACATCATTTACAACTGGTAATTTAGTGTTAAAGTGATGGTTTGTACATTTTGTTTTGATGATATCTGTTGCTCAAGTCTGATGTTGGACGAGACAAAAAGGATTACTATAGGTACGTACCACAGGAGTAGAAGTAGTGATGGTTTGGTGGTGTATAAGACATATGATGTTAGTTAGTTAGTTGCGTATCCTTTACAGGACGTTGCAGAACCAACACCAACATTTCTCGACTTTTGTGGTTTTCCTAGTCTAAGTGAACGTTTAGCAGTTTGACATTGCTCCCTGAACGGTCAGCTCTCGGTACCACAGATCTCTGTACCACTGTCGAAACCACCAACGCAAGATAAATCGTCCCCAGCTGGGATCTAACCCGGCACTGCGGCATTACGAAACGCGTTCGCAACGCCTAAGCCACGGACGCCGAAATATGAGGTTAGACTCATATTTTTATAGAACAATTGGTGGGCGATGTAGTCAACATTACGCCGGCCGCCTTTACTTCACATGGCTTCACCTGGTACCTATCTGGGACACTTTGGCAGCCAAGGTCACCTTTGGAAACGAAATTCTGCTACCTCGTGGATTTGAACCCACGACCTTGGAATACACAGGCGAGCGCCTAGCCGCCGCACCACGTCGGCTCCCATAAGATAAATGAATACTGAATATGTGTTTGTATGTGTGTGTGAACAATAGATTATCAGAAACTTGAAACGGCATTCCGCCCCTGCCCCCAACCCAACCAGGGTGCGCGCCCTAAGGCTTAAACCCCCGGTCAAAGAAGTATTATGTAGATTCGCCCCTCAAAAAATAAAATAAAAACGCACTGTGAATGTAGACAGTAATGTGAATGGCAAATCAAAATGGTAGATCAACTATAGAAAACACACCAACTAGGTTCAATAACAATTACCCGTACCACAACCACCACCACTACTACTACCACCACCACCACTACTGCTACTATTTCATTTACCTCTTCTACCACTAATTCATCATCTCACCCTCCGTCTCTTCTCGTTCTGCTGCAGCATCTTTTTCTGCCTCCACCTTTTTTTCCCTTCTCTTCTCCTTCTTCTTTCACCTTCTCCAACTCCTTGTCTTTGTTCCTTAAATTTTAATCAACTTCTTCTTTTGTTTTATTCCCTCGCCTTATTATGTTTTTAATCTCCGCGTCGTTATTTTCTATACTTAGTTCTTAATCTTTTTTTTTTTTTTTCAAATCTACTAACAATTTTCTGTTAGCGCAGAAAGAAAAACGTAGACCAAATTATCCTGAAATGCAGTGAGAAAAAAAAAAAAACCCAAACTGGCAGGCTTGTTTCTGTGAGTCGACACACAATAACTAACAGATTGTATCACACTGCTCGTTAACCGAATTGTTTCTTGCGGCAGCTGTCGCGGCCCATTTGCATGTGTCTCCCTAGGTCGGGGTCAGGACAGTGGAAATATGTTGTTTCGATGATGTGCGGTGCAGGGGAGGTGTAGATAGTCAGTGTGCATTAGATGCGGGAAGCACAGAGTTATGCAGACTAGTTTTAAACAGGGAACAGAGGTATGCAGACTAGTTTTAAACAGGGACCATAGAGCTATGCAGACTAGTTTTAAACAGGGAACATAGAGGTGTGCAGACTAGTTTTAAACAGGGAACATAGAGGTATGCATAGTTTTAAACAGGGAACATAGAGGTATGCAGACTAATCTTAAACGGAGAGCATAGTTTTAAACATGGAGCATAGAGGTATGCAGACTAGTTTTAAACAGAGAGCATAGAGGTATGTAGACTAGTTTTAAACAGGGAGCATAGAGGTATGCAGACTAGTTTTAAACAGAGAGCATAAAGGTATGTAGACTAGTTTTAAACAGAGAGCATAAAGGTATGTAGACTAGTTTTAAACAGGGAGCATAAAGGTATGTAGACTAGTTTTAAACAGAGAGCATAGAGGTATGTAGACTAGTTTTAAACAGGGAGCATAGAGGTATGCAGACTAGTTTTAAACAGAGAGCATAGAGGTATGTAGACGTTTTAAACAGGGAACATAGAGATATGCCGACTAGTTTTAAACATAGAGCATAGAGGTATGTAGACTAGTCTTAAACAGAGAGCATAGAGGTATGTAGACTAGTTTTTAACAGGAGAGATATGCAAACTAGTTTTAAACAGGGTGCCTGCTAATATACTTTTCGTTCGGTGGTTCTATATCTTTTCTTTTATTGAAGAAACGTGGAACAATATAAAGAGCACTATCTTGGAGACGGCTATTAGTAGTGCAGGATTAAAGAAGAGTGACAGAAAACCATGGATAACACATGGCGTGTGTAAAGCTAAGACAAACACAAGGTGAAATTAAATCTAAAGAGGATTATAGGAAAAGAGAAAAACAAGTAAAACGTGCTGCGAGTAAAGATAAAAGAGCAGATGTTGATAAACTGGCTGAAGAGGAGAACATGCAACTAAGTTTGGAAATAGCAACATTCTTTACAATACATTAAAACAGCTAACTGGATCATGGTATCCGCCTCGCGTGCTAGAGGTTCCGGGTTTAATCCCGGGTAAGGGCTGGGGATTTGTCACGTAGACCTTGGCTTCTAGTAATTTCCCGTTGTCTCTGGGTAGTGAGATCCGTGCGCATTGTTGAGAATGTAAAAAAAAAAATCCTTTGGCAGTTGGAAATCGAAAAGAGTAGCCTAACGGCACTGCCTGGACCTAATTCGGAGTTAAAAATCTACCCAAAGTATTTCAGAATCCTCGCTGGTGCTACAGAGCCTATGCACTGCGCCTAGCTTCTTCGGACTCAGACTTGAGTAAGAAAAACAGAGCACTTATGGGTAACTACCCGATTCTTTATATTGGTTCGTTGTTCAAACTTCAGCTAACTGGATCATTCATACCACGAGGTGGTCCAACCAAAAGCAAAGATAGTACAACGCTCACATCTGATGCTGTGCAGAGGAAAAGATAGGCACAACATTTTAAGGAGACCATAAACCGGCCTTACCCACTAGTCACTAGGCATTTAATGAAGTTGGAAGAAAAGGCAAAAAGGATTACACTCCTCTTAACTAAGGGGATGCAGATCGAAAGGCTATACATTTCCCAGCAAATAACAAGACCGTGGGTGATGATAATGTTACAGCAGAACTGTTCAAAGGAGCAGATAAGACGACTATCCAACATGTGCTAGAACTATTTAAACAAAATATGGGACGAGGAAACATTCACAGAACAATGAAAAAAAAAAAAGAACAATTGTGAAAATATCCCAAAAAGGAAATCTTAACGACTGCAATAATTGGAGTGGAATCATCTGAATTAAAGAGGAAGTTGATATAGTCAGGAGAGAAGAAGAAGCTGGTTTTCGAACTGGAAGAAGTTTGCATCAAATAATTACACTGAGACTTATTCTAGAAGAACACACTGAAAAGCAACAAATATTCATCCTGAATTTTAATGACTTTAAGAAGGTTTTTGGGAATTCTTGAATGCATACGGCATACCATATAAAATAATACGCATTAACGGGAATTTATACGATGATCAGAATGTGCAGCGCTGGTTCAGAATGTGCAGCGCTGGTTCAGAATGTGCAGCGATGGTTCAGTATGTGCAGCGATGGTTCAGAATGTGCAGCGATAGTTCAGTATGTGCAGCGATGGTTCAGTATGTGCAGCGATGGTTCAGTATGTGCAGCGATGGTTCAGTAAGTGCAGCGATGGTTCAGTATGTGCAGCGATGGTTCAGAATGTGCAGCGATAGTTCAGTATGTGCAGCGATGGTTCAGTATGTGCAGCGATGGTTCAGTATGTGCAGCGATAGTTCAGTATGTGCAGCGATGGTTCAGTATGTGCAGCGATGGTTCAGTATGTGCAGCGATGGTTCAGTAAGTGCAGCGATGGTTCAGTATGTGCAGCGATGGTTCAGATTGTGCAGCGATGGTTCAGTATGTGCAGCGATGGTTCAATGTGTGCGGCGATGGTTCAGTATGTGCAGCGATGGTAAGGAATGTGCAGCGCCGTTTCAGAATGTGCAGCCCGTTTCAGAATGTGCAGCGGGCACTGAAAATGTATAAGTGGCTGTTTTTTTGGTGAAAACTTGGGTGAAACAAGGCTGCATTCGGTACTTTAGTTTTATGTGACCACACCTCGTCGGCTTCGAGATTTAATAAGGAAATCTTCAGAACGTTCCATAGTATAGAGGCGTTAGGGTTAGGCTTAGAATAAGTTGTTATTCATTTAACACTAGCCCTAACCCTAACCCCTCTATAATATTGTACTGTGCAGGGAAACCCCTAGAGATCCCTAGGAATTCCCTATGAAATCCCGAAGCCGACGAGATGTGGTAGTATCAAATTAAAGTACTCTACATTCTAACTCCATTGCCTCTTTTGGTAGCTATTTATTGGGTAATGAAAAAATGTTGCAAAGGTAATACTGGCATTGATTGGGTTGGTTAGTTAGTTGTGTATCCTTTACAGGATAATCATTACACATTTTCCCTGTGTGGGTTCTGGGGTCCTATTATGGGGAAAACAAGAACAGGCCCACCGTCTCTTTCAAAAGCATGACGTAAGAGTGGACTAAGGAGTTTCCTTCAAATTCCGACTGCATCTGCCTGATAGGCAAGGAACTAACAGTCTGCACACAAATAGACAAGATCGGTAAAACAGATGTACATGCAACACTCGGTTCTTTTTCCTTAAGTGACAACATCACGCAAGATTTCGGGAAATATAGTTTGGAAAGGGAGGAGGGGGTTTAGGGTTAAGAGTAGTCGCTTATCATCTAACACTAAACCAACCCCCCCCCCTCCCTCCCCCCTTCCCTATGTAATTTCCCTAAATCTCGCGTAATGTGGTCGCTTAACAGAAAAGAACCCAACACTCAAGCTCTGGAACCACCAGACTAAAGTCAACAACAACCTGAACAACCCATACCCCCCCCCCCCTTCCTTCCCCGGTTTACAGTCGGCAAACGCGAATAAGAACGGCGCCAACGAAAAAGCCCACAAGCCCACCGCAGCTTATCCACTTAGCCTATAGAGTCAGCAACCCAACGTTAACAACTGTCTATTGTACCTTTCGTTTTGCTATTAACGAGGACGCCAAAAAGCCGCCAACCCCTTCACATGGCAACCAGACGAGTACAGGATGTCATGCGCCGGCAGACGTATGTGTTTCTAAGTGTAACCTTTCCAGGGTGTTGTTTCAAATGTTGTTTACGACGATAATATCTAACCAACGACCTTGACTTGCAATCCAGGCAGGCTGACAGAGAGACAGACCGTATTATTATTTCCTTCCCTGCGGAAGAAGGTGGAGGGTAAATAGGGAATGGGAAAGGGAGTATTATAGCGTGTATGTGCTCACATTTCATTACTGTATATATAAATCACGCTTAAGAGTTGGCAGGGGCGAGAACCGACTACGGTCTACTGGGGTTTTATCCCATTAATCTCGGTCAGTTTCTACAACAGTGCATGGCTGCCAGTCAAGAACGTTTCAAAATGTAGGAATTTTGCAGATCCATAGACAATAAGAACGGATCCCTGAAAGAGAAATACACATATGAACAAAACAACTCAACCCGCAGCCTTAGGAGAACGGGGTACAGAGACTGACCACATATCTGTTTTCATGTCTTCGCAGTCGGAGTGCATTGCTTGTGAGGCAAGTTACCGACAGTCTGCAAAGAAATAAGCCAGATCTGTAAAAGACATGCCCGCAAAAACCATGTCCTTGAACAATACCTAAGTCCAACTGAACAACCTGGATTTTCTGCCAGAGTTTACAGACATTTTCAGTTACCTCCTTCAATATTTCATATTTTTAAAAAGTTGTTAGTGAAAATTGTTGACTGTTCATTCACTAAAGGAAGCTGGTCTTGTTAGAAAACATGGGCTTCGCGTGCACATCTGTTCTACAAAGCTGGCTTGCTTGTATGGAGTAGGTTGGTTCCTGGCTTCAGGCAGATACACTCCGAATTCGAAGAAAACACTGCTAATTTTTCGCCTTCTGATATCGTAGTGGTGGTCCCCCCCCCCCCCCCCCATGATTCTCTGCAACCAACACAATAAAACCCCATACATAATACAACACCACATAGAATACAACGCCACATGCAATACAACATCCTACTGCACACAGTAAAACACCACCACATACAATAAAATACCCTACTACATAAAATACAACACCACAACAATACAACATCACATGCAATACTACACATATTACAACACCACACTATACACAATACAATATTACACCATTCTACAAACAATACAACACCACATACAATAAAACATCACACCACACACAATACAACACCACTCATACAATACAACAGGCAACAACTCAGCACACACACAATTCAACACCACCCATACAATACAACAGGCAACATCTCAGAACACACAATTCAGCCAGCACAACCTGTCAATCTCTGGCGTCACAACTCCCCTATCGGCGTGTTTAAACTCCCCAATCACTTATCGCAACCAGTACAAGTGTGTGGGGCACCTCAGTTGCTGACAACAGCATTTTCTACAAACAAAAATAGACTCAGTATTACCCTATCAAGTTGACGATTGTCTGACCTTGTGCGTTTATCAATACCGCAGCCTCGCTTAAATCTCCACGACAGGCAATTGCCGTTATCTTTCGCTACCTAGATTTATTGTGCCTGAATAACTTGTTCGTGTGCTTGCAGAAACAGTTTGTGTAGTTGAGCTATTGCTAATAATGAATTGTTTGTCTGATCTTTTTGTTACTGGTAATTTGGTAATCTGGTAATCATATTTTCAGCTTCATAGCAAACGGGTCGCCGCATAGTTGTCATTTTGTTACTGCTACATTCTTGTCTGTCTGATCTGTTTGTTACTGCTACATCCTTGTCTATTTGATCTGTTTGTTACTGCTACATCCTTGTCTGTCTGATCTGTTTGTTACTGCTACATCCCTGTCTGTCTAATCTGTTTGTTACTGCTACATTCTTGTCTGTCTGATCTGTTCGTTACTGCTACATTCTTGTCTGTCTGATCTGTTTGTTACTGCTACATTTTTGTCTGTCTGATCTTTTTGTTACTGCTACATTCTTGCCTGTCTGACCTGTTTCTTGTCTCTCTATTTTCATCCATCCATTATATGCAAGTCTGTCTGTTAAATTATTCTTATCTGGTTTTTCCCCCCTTTTCTATTCATTTGCCCACCGATCACGTACATCTACCTGAGAAAATAACAGTCTGCATGTATAGAGTAGGGTAGATCTGTAAAACGAATGTGCACTCAAGTTCTAAGACAAGACTAAAGACAAGAAGTAGACGAACAACTATAATTTCTGCTGGAGTTTAAAGCTGGCAGAAGAAGAAGAAGAAGAAACAGAAGGAGGAGGAGGAGAAAGAGGAAAAGAAGAAGGAGGAAGAGGAAAAGAAGAAGAAGAAGAAGAAGAAGAAGAAGAAGAAGAAGAAGAAGAAGAGAAGAAGAAGAAGAAGAAGAAGAAGAAAAAGAAAAAGAAGAAGAAGAAGAAGAAAAGAAGAAGAAGAAGAAGAAGAAGAAGAAGAAGAAGAAGAAGAAGAAGAAGAAGAAGAAAAAGAAAAAGGCAAAGAAAAAGAAGAAGAAGAAGAAGAAGAAGAAGAAGAAGAAGAAGAAGAAGAAGAAGAAGAAGAAGAAGAAGAAGAAGAAGAAGAAGAAGAAGAAGAAGAAGAAGAAGAAGAAGAAGAAGAAGAAGAAGAAGAAGAAGAAGAAGAAGAAGAAGAAGAAGAAGAAGAAGAAGAAGAAGAAGAAGAAGAAGAAGGGTGAAGAAGAAGAAGGAGGAGGGTGAAGAAGAAGAAGAAGAAGAAGAAGAAGAAGAAGAAGAAGAAGAAGAAGAAGAAGAAGAAGAAGAAGAAGAAGAAGAAGACGAAGCGGAAGGGGAGCGGAAGCTTCAAATACAAATTTAAACAGATTAATGCATTTCCAGTGGTCAAGCACACCTGCCCACCACACACACGTGTTTTTGCATAAATAATTTATCACTAATATTCCCTCCCCTCCAACTGCAGTGTCGCATGTTCTAAATGGGGCGGAACTCAAGAAGCATATGCCTTGTTTAAGTGTGCGCTACTAATACCAATGTGATCAATTACAATAAAATAAAACAATATATGTGAATTTCCGGTCAAAATGAAAGCTAGACAGATTCACCGTTTTCAGTAGTGGCAGATTTTTACTTTTGTGTTCAATGCATGGCGCAACACTGTGAGCTGCGGATTTCATGAGAAATATTTTTCGACTGTGACCAGCCTGGTGTAGATTCAGAAAATGGCGAGTAGGCTTTTTGTCATGAAATCGGTGGTGCCTTATATGATTAGAAACTGATCGCAAGTGCAAATGCCGATCTGTTTGTAACTGCTGCTTCCGTCGCTGAAGAACTGCATTTCTAATGTCTATTTATATTAGCACTCCTGGTGGTTTCGTTATGCTTTCAATGTGTGTGTATGCTACTAGATATGCGTGTCAATTGTTACCACAAGGAATAGTGATGGACATTCTGTGTGTTTTTCGTTGACTCAGGAGCGGAGCAACAATGGGGTGACCCGTTTGCAATTAGGCTAAAACTAATATTACCAACATTTTAGAAAAAAAAATATGAAATATCAGGACACCGACAGACACCCAAGAACAGTGAGCGTGGTAAGATTTCTGCTTAGTCTTCTTACAAAGTGCCAGGGGCGTGGGGGATCCCTAATCTCCCCCCCCCCCAATCTGTGTATGAAGGTGTGGGGCTTTAAATGACCCAAGCTTCCAGATTTCGACGCCACCGCTTATATTAGTGCATTATAAACATCAATATATGTTATGTGTTAAAATAAACAATAGTGCTATTCCTAAACACTAGATGTCAATGTAAAGGTGTCATGTATTTACAATTTAATGCTAATATTTATTTATACGTACGGTCACATATGTTTTTTAAATCGGTTGAATAAGTTGCGAGACAACAGTAACATCCAACTTTGGTAAGTGTTGATTTGCTAGAGCAGTCTGATAGATAACTATCTGTACTGTCTCAATTTACAGTCACAGTGAATATTTTGAGATCATGAATCTTTTCCGTGGCAATTTATGGAGGTTAGTCATGAACTCTTTACCCAATCATTAAAGGGGAAAATTTGAACTTTTGAACTCATCGGAAAAATTCTTAGAATACCACGGACCAAGAGATAAAAAACACCAACAGCCGACATGATCTGAGCATACGACGTACGACAACATAATGTTGGGATGGTAAGGCAATGGTAAGGGATGTGTGTTGTTGGCCCTCTCTGGTGCATGTCAATAGTGAGGCGGTCCTATTTAAACTGTCATTATGACCTTACCATACTATACTGTTATGTCAATTCCCGCCAAGGTGATCTGATTATCTATACAGATTGTTCGGGGTTGAGAGGAAAGATAAGTGCCTGGGAGTTTGTAGCAAAAGCAAACAGAAAATCTTTAGTGCAAGACAGCCTTGAATACGACGCCACAACATCTCGCATAAGAATGATGGTGGAGGCGGTAACTGCAGCTATCAAGTGGCTACAGAACAAGATGCATACACAAGTCGTAACTGTAACAGACTCTGAAAGCATGCTGAGAAAGGTGGATGCTTTGAACAGTGGATAGCGTTACTGGAAAGGTCACGGGTTATGAGCATACTAAGAAAATTTTCTCCTGGCAATGCCGGCGTGGTGGGTAATGAACAGGCACACAGACTGGCTGAATCTGCACCACTGGGTGGTGAACTGATACATGACAAGACAGATGTGGTCAAGGCCCTTTGGGAACAAGCAACGGAATCAGTAGAGAAAGAAGATTATTATGGCCTGAAGAAAATGAGGCACCTGGCTGTAACCATAGGTTTTACCTGGCTCACTACACTCAAAGTAAAGGCAAGAGGGACACGTAACCAGATTGCGACCGGTACTATCAGTATTGGGACTCTGCGCTGGCTGCTGAAGATGAGGACGAAGCATGCATGGGAATGCCCCAGAGTGCTGTGATGTCAATTCTTGACTTAACTCATATTGTTATGTCGCGTCTTGGTTTCTCACTCTACATGTCGAGGGTCTCATCATCATTAACAAATATATCTTCGTCGCTTCCACGTATTGTTTCACCAGTCCACCAACTGCGCTTGATTCACTTCCAAATATTTGGATAGGATTTATACAGTTCTAGAGAATTATCTTTCTCACCTCGACTAACAAAGTAAAATTGCATGACAGGGTACACACTTCACAGCTCAGCAACAATCTTCCTAACTAATCTTTGTGACTAATTTTTAAGCAGCATCCCCCCCCCACCCCCCTCTCTCCCCCCCCCCCCCTAATTTGACAAGGAAACCAAAGAAGCCAACTTTAAACATTTACAGAAATTTACTTTCAAATTATCTGTTTATACATTTTATATAATTTCAGGTAGAGTATTACAGTTATTTGGCATTAAGTAATAGTAATGTGCAGCGTCCGTAGCTTAGGCGTTGCGAGTCCGACTCGTAATTCCAACGTACCGCGATCGAAACCCATTGCTAGCTGCATGGATTTTTATCGTGATATAGGGCGTAGCAGCTCGACCCAGCCTAAAATTGGTACCAGAATGGCTGTCCTGGGAAAGTAAAGACAGCCGGCGTAATGCTGACCACATTACCCACCAAGTGCCGATTGGTCTGAAAAGATATGGGCGCTCTTCCCATATACCCGATGCGCTTAAAGGCGTGACAAGGGATCTTTACTTTTACTTACTTAATAGTAAACTGGGTGATTACAAACAAATATAATAATATAACTGCACATTTTAACAAGGCTTAAACGCCCCCCCCCCCCCATCCCCCCCCCCAAAAAAAAAATTGCTGGGAGTTGAGACTCTGAATGTTTTCTCTGTGTTGATGCCCCTGAACCAGGCAGGAACCAATCACAGCCACCTACAGTTAGCTGTTTAAGTTATACTTTAACACAGTTATATCTGGGCACAGCTAGGGTTACAAAGAATCATGCAGTGCAATAGTGGGTGAGATTACTAAGCCAACACTGTTGTAGAGAACCACAGAGAATGAATTCCCGCAGAGTCACAGGGCGGAAACCCATAAATGTGACATAACTTAAGAAAATGCAAGGTCACTTTCACAGATAAGATAAGCAAAATGATGGTCCAAGCCAAATTTATATTGTCCGGGTGGTAATGAAACAAAGTTGTCAATGAGTCATTAAGGAGAAACAAGGTGCTATAAAATATCTAAGTTTCATGTCTGTGTGTATAACTGCCCCTCACCCCCCTTTCCTCCACCCCAATTTGTGTTTTATCCCCTCAAAATATTTTGGGGTAGGCTCAAGGGACCTCACTGAACCCCAGGCTTCAGTGCCAATGGTTTAATTCTCATGTATGAAATGTTTATCCTAACGATAGCAACCCTGGAGAGGAACGATGACCTGACCTAACAGTGTGGGCGTCAAACAGCTCCACAGACATAAACGTAGCTTTTAAATCTAAAAGACCCAGTGCAGGTTCAGGAGCTCTGATCTGGGGAACAAAGAACGTACCCATGGCCAGATTAACATACATGTCACAGGAGGAGACTAATCAGGGTGCTACCTTAAAAGCTGGAGTGCACATGCCTGAGAGGCAAGGAACCAACAGTCTGCATACGGATAAGCCAGATTTGTAAAATGGATGTGCTCGCAAAACTCAAGTTCTGGATCAAAATCAAGGACTAGGAGGGGATGAACAACCATAACTTTCTGCCAGAGGTTACAGACGGTAACGGCTAAGGGGCACAGAAATAAAGGAAGACCAAAGAACACATGCAGACAGGAGCTACAGAGCCAAGTTAAAAAGATGGGAGATGACATGGGGAGAGCTGCATGTGATAGCCAAGGACAGAACAACTTGGCGTGAGGTGGTTGAGAACTTATGCTACACTGGGAGCTAGCAGTGTTGCCACTTTGGATGTTTTACATCCAGCTTTATGTTTTTAATTGCATTTAGATAGCGTTTTTTACGTTTAGATGGTAGATGTTTTTCTAGATGTTTTTCATTAGAAGTGAATCTAATAAATCTAACCTAAGAAAGGATGAGATTTGACCTTTTAAATGCTATCTTGACAATAAAATTCGGCGTGATAAGAGTAGGAAAAGTCTGTTTCACTTATCAGCTCCCTGATTGGGTATTAAAATAAAGCTAAAGCATCCCAGAGTCATTTTCGATCTGAAGCTTCAACTTCATCATCCAAGCTAAGTTTATCATGTGGAAAGTGTAAGGTAGACTTCAGTAAAGATGAGGACATGATTCTATAGGGTAAGTCATATCAATTGCTATGTAATTTGAGACTCTTTCCATTTGGATGTTTTTTCTAGATGTTTTCCACGCAAATTTAAATGTTTTTAGATATGTTTTGACTTCGTTTTGGATGTTTTTTTGTCAATGAAAAGTGGCAACACTGGGAGCTAGAAAGACAGGGGAAGAAGAAGTGCTAAGAAGAAGGCAGTCCCATATAGCTACTGCCACAGGGATATGAATTGCTGGGCGGTTACATATTTTCAGCCATAACTTACTTACACGATAGATATACCCAAACCACTACCATCTGTTACAATTTATATACATCAACTATGCAGTGTTAAAAAACAAAAATGTAACTGACAAGCAAAAATACTAAAACAGAAACAAAAACAGTGCTTATTTAAACTGAAACCCTGACAGGCTGAACAGGACATAGCCAGGAAAGGCTAACCAGGACAACAAATGCCTGCAGAAGTCGGATGTATCGGCCGAAAGGTGCTAATTTTGCAGCCATGTTGTAAACGGGCACAATGTATTTATGCTTTTGGAGAATACATAAGAAACTTAAGGATAGGATATCATTTCTGTATTAAATCCAACTACTACAAGACAGGTTGACAAGTTTCATTCTTTATTTTTTTTTCTTTAGTGATCAGAAAATTTAATTATAGAAGAGAGAAACAATATGTTGCAGAAAGTACTGCCTGGTATATTTCTTTGTACCACATCAGGTACGTAACAATTTAAATTCAGGTTTCAGTTAACCTTCCTTGGTAGAACCAAATGACAGTTTGGAAATAGAGTAGCACAGCACATATTATAGTGGCCAGAGACACTTCCTTGGTAGAACCAAATGACAGTTTGGAAATAAGAGTAGCACAGCACATATTATAGTGGCCAGAGACACTTCCTTGGTAGAACCAAATGACAGTTTGGAAATAGAGTAGCACAGCACATATTATAGTGGCCAGAGGCACATAAAGCAGATACTTTAAGAAAGTCAAGATCAATCAAAAGCAAAGTATCGAATCTTTCCATTGGACATCATCTGTTAGACTGTGGTCATGTGATTAATAGAAATGGAGTTCACGGTATTTATAATAGGCAATTATTACACCTGGCAGAAGCAGTGGCAATTAGGATGGGTAATCCTGCATCATGCAAACAAGAGGATCATGTAGTCATGTTTAAACTTATATGGTAAGATGTATAGTATAACAAGAGAAAATGTGATTTTGATATTTCAGAAATGAGAATTTATGTTTTATTCTTCATTACAGCACCATCTTCTGTAGTAATGCACCTAATGAGACTGTGATAATATCCAATAATTTATATCCATATGCTAGGAGTAAAAGAAACCAAAACTAGTGTCAAACTTGATAAATTTAATTGCAGAGCTTTGTTCTAATCTTCTTCTTCTTCTCCACGTTCACTGGAAAAGCAGTTGGTCTTTTCTTGTTTTTCCCCATACCCATACAGGGCCTTTCTTCTAGAGGTATGCAATGTAGGAACTTTTTAAAGGCACAATTTTTGTCTGCGCTACACTTTGTGATGCGTTCTGGCACTGATTTTTCATCCTTGCTTATCAAATTAATATTGGCCAACACACAATTTTTGTCTGCGCTACACTTTGTGATGAGTTCTGGCACTAATTTTTCATCCTTGCTTATCAAATTAATATTGGCCAACACACAATTTTTGTCTGCGCTACACTTTGTGATGAGTTCTGGCACTGATTTTTCATCCTTGCTTATCAAATTAATATTGGCCAACACACAATTTTTGTCTGCGCTACACTTTGTGATGAGTTCTGGCACTGATTTTTCATCCTTGCTTAGTGGTAATATCAAATTAATACTGGTCAACACACACTTTTTATGTGTGCAGGCAATAAAGATGATTTGTAAAGGAGAGCTCTACATGTGGGTGTAGGCTACACTGGGGGTAAAACAAGAACAGACCCGCTGCCTGCCAACAATATATGCTAGACGTATATTTTATAAAACAATCGGCATTCAGTGGGTTATGTGGTCAACATCATGTCACCTGTCTTTAGTAAAAAGGACTTTAGCTGGTACCCATTTAAGGCTGGGTTTAGCTGGGAGCCACTACACCACGGCAGCTTCCAACATGCTAACGACAACTGCATATTTGTTATGAATAAACAGCTCCAAATATTTGTAAGGAAAGATCAAGCACATAACAAAAGCTAAACTTCATATAAAGAATGTTCGGAAATGTGAAAGTAATTTAGGAAAGTATAGATGTCAATAGCTACATTTATGCCTATGTATTCAGTTTAAGTTAGGATATGCAATACAATAACGCTTTTAGAACTTAACCTCTCTGAGTCCCAAGAACGCATCATACGTTCATAGGTTACTGCCTAGAAACCCAATGAACGCATGATGCGCCGATTTTACTTTTCTTTTGACTACCTCTTGGGCCTGTAATGCTAAACCCTCTGGGACTCAAAGAGAGATGTAAATTCAGTAATATTAAATCATAATTTTTTGCCTTTGAAACATTAGATAAGGATAATTAGCAAACTAATACAATAATTTAGTCATTTAATATTTTCAATGCGTGCGGCCTGGAAAATGTGAAAGAGCTTCATAATTTCAAGTTGTCTGGTGTGATTCCAGCTGCAGGTGATTTTGCAGCAGACTGCCTTGTGTTGACTCTAACAATAGTATTAACTCTTTGAGTCCCAAGAAATGCATCATACGTTCATGGGTTCCTACCTAGAAGCCCAATGAACCCATGATGCGCCGATTTATTACTTTCTTTACTATGCCCTGGCCCTGTGATGCTTAACCCCCTGGGACTCAAAGAGTTAGGAGCCGACTGTTCAGGACAATGGCACACTAAAGAGCACAGAATTGCCTAGTAAAATGAGATACAGCCCAAAAATGATGGGGTTGGTTATGCAATGGCATGTAAAAAGTTATGCAATGGCATGTAAAAAGTTATGCAATGGCATGTAAAAAGTTATGCAATGGCATGTAAAAAGTTATGCAATGGCATGTAAAAAGTTATGCAATTAACTACAAAGAAGGTAAGAAGAGGATGATATTATTATTTAATATAATTATATGACTAACAAATAATTTAATGACATGATGACTTCAAATTAGCAAAAGTATATTTTAAAAGGATAATATTGTATATTCCAATTATATTACTGAGGTCTAGAGTTTGAATCCATATTGAGGTGAGGCAGACTTTTATCAAATGATTTTAGCTCCAGGGTATGAGAAAATGTCCAGGGAAATAAAGGCAACATGTATGATAATAAATACATCACCCACTGACTGTTAATTTGTTTTTAAAAAATAGGTTTAACACCAAATACCCCGTCATTGAAAGTACCCAAAAAGGTCCTTTACTTTACTTTTATAACCAAGTTAATAAGATAAAATTTCTATGTGAATTACTACCACTAGTATTACTACTATAGGTTAGTTGCGTATCCTTTACAGGACGTTGCAAATTTACGTCCAGTAGTTTCAAATTGCTTTCTGGACGGTCGGCTTTCTTGATCCACTGTCGAAACCAACAAAAGGCGCATGGCCCGCAGCTAGGATCGAACCCGGCATCCCGGCATTACGAAGCCTTCACATTGACTTAAGTACTACTACTACTGCTAATAAAAAGGCTAGTTGTTGCATATTCTCTCCAGGACCAGACCCAGCACTGTTTGGGTATTGCTGTTTTTCTAGGCAAATATTAATGTTCAGTAGTTTGCCACTGCTTTCTGAATTGATGGTCAGCTCTCGATACCACTGCTGAAAACAAGGCAAGAGGTCTGCTGCTAAATTGCCAGCAGCTGGGATCAAACCAGGCATTTCGAAGAGTGTTCTCAATGCCTAAGTTACAGACGCCAACTACTGCTAGCATTACTCTTATTACTGCTGCTTTTCTTACTGCTGCTACTACTACTTCTGCTACTACTATGCTTCTTTTTCTGCTGCTACTACTACTACTACTATTACTATTGCTTACTTTACCGCTGCTTTGCACTCCGGACTGTCCATAGGTGCTCAGATCTCAGTATGAACTCCGATGGCTACTTCTACAAGTCTTGTCTGGTGTGCCTCTCGTTTTTTGCTGTGCCGATGCTACTACTATGTCAGCTCTTTCATTTCCATCGTGCTGCGTGTCCCGGAACAAAAAATAAAGGTGACTCCACGCACAGTGGACTTCTGCTATGATAAGCCATTGTCTTCGCTACTGAACCTGTCTGACCCTCCGGATTCATACTCATTGAATCACTGAGTATACATATGCGGGTGTATTTTTGTGTTTCAAGCCAGGCAAACGCTTATGATTCTTAAGCCCAAATGTAAGCTTATTTGTAATAGTAATTCTGCCCCTACTTAGTTTCTGCACGAATTAACATTAAACAGAAATAAAACTTCAATAAACTAAAACTCAGACGGTACCTTGATTTCCGAGAACAATGCAGACATCTTCTCCCTCACATCGTCAAACGGACACATCAAGGACAGCCTCAAGATTCCAGGCAGAATCGACTGCAGACAGAACCCTTGTTGTTGTCTGGTTTTGAAAGTGCCAGACCTGTGACTGTTGTTATTATTAAATGCCACAGCAGAACTAACGCAGCCATCTAAATGTTGTTCTACTAGAGAATACAAGTTGTCAAGGGCTTCCTTTCTGGTGTTCACATCTCGACTAGATAATGGTGCCAGATACTCTTTTGTATTAACGGCATTCTGAACATCAGTTAAGTAAATCTCCACTCCGTTACTTTCAGCCATTAGATAATGCGGAGTGTACGAAGACCTTCCTTACTACCTATGTAATTCGTACCTTAAATAATCCAGAGAAAACAATTGCTTTTACTGTACAAGTGAAGAACGCATATTTATTGTAACAGATTCTAATTTCCAACGATAACTAAGTGTATCATAAGAAGATGCAGGATGTAAGCACAAATCATAGACTAACTGTACGTGCTGTGAGAAACAACTTATATGCGGTCTGTGGTCGCAGGTAGCCTGGTTTACTGCACATCCCCGGCTGACTTCACTTGGCACACACAGGAATCAGCTGATGGCCTCATACAGGTCACAGTACAGTCATAAATAGGTCAGCCCTCCAACACGGACCGTGTTTTCTGATCAGAAATACACCGGCCGGTGTTTTCAGACGTCAGTCGGATAGCTACTAATCATTTTAAGATCATTAAATAATGAGCTTTGCTAATTACATTATTAAATAATGAGGATTGTTTCCTTTCAGTAAGAAAATTTTTTCAAATAATGACTGCACCGCCATATATAGGGCACAACACCCCGCCCACCCAAAAAACCCATGTTTTATAATCAGACGTCAACCCTGTTTTCCCTTTCTAGATATCTGGTAGTGATTTTAATATCATTAAATTATAGCCTTCGTTGAAAGCGATTTGGATAATTATTTACTATAAATAAGAGATTCATTGTGCATTTAAATATAGGCCAGCTCCCCTCTACGGACTGCTTTCTATTCTTGCACAATCCTGTTTTTCTTTATAGATATTTTTGGTAGATAATTTTCAAATGATAAACTTCCTTAAAAACAAAACAAAACAATAAGCATTATTATCTACTGTGGACAAGAATTGGCGATTACTAACTAACTATTGTATAGAAGATGTAAATAAACTAGTATGGCTTTAACCAGGCATATGTTTGTGCGCAGGCGCAGAGCTGGTAGCCTTGACCGGGATTGATTGAATGCTCAAGGCACGCCTCCATGATTGTCCAATGAGATTGTGTGAGCGCTCGTCTTTCAATCTCTTGCTGGCACTCTGAGGTGTGCTGTATCAGCAACTATACACTCTAACTGTGCGTGTAGTTTGGAGTCTTGTAAGGGATGTGTTGTCCGGTGGTTTCTGCCGTGAGGTATCAAACACATGAATGTTGTAATATTAGTGGTTGTGGTAGTAGTAGTAGCAGTGGTTTGATTGTGGTGGAGTAGCAGCAGTAGTAGTGGTGGTGACAGTAGTAAGTATATTATACTTACCTGCTAATAGGTAGCAGAAGGTATAGTGGTTGTAGAAGTAGTGGTGTCGGCTCTGTGGCTAAGTCGATGCGAACGCTTCGTAATGCCGGGAAAAAAACGACCGTCCAGGAAGCAATGGCAAACTACTGGACGTAAATTTGCCTAGAAAAACCACTGGTTCTGCAACGTCCTGTAAAGGATACGCAACCAACATAGTAGTAGTGGTGGCGGTAGTAATAGTAGTAGTAGCAGTAGTAGTAATTGGTTAGCTAGTTGCGTATCCTTTACAGGACGTTGCAGAACCAACCCCTGCATTTTTTGGCTGTCGTGTTATTTTTTCTAATCACATTTATATTCAGTAGTTTGCTTTTCTGGGCGGTTGTCTTTTGGATATCACTGTCGAAACCAACGCAAGGCGTAAGGCCTGCAACTTGGATCGAACCCAGCACCCCGGGCATAACGAAGCGCGTCCGCAACGCCTAAACCACTGAAGTAGTAGTCGTAGTAGCAGCAGTGGTAGTAGTAGTAGTAGTAGTAGTAGTAGTAGTAGTAGTAGTAGTAGTAGTAGTAGTAGTAGTAGTAGTAGTAGTAGTAGTAGTAGTAGTAGTGATT
The DNA here is from genome assembly GCA_905116865.2 of Candidula unifasciata. Lineage (NCBI taxonomy): Eukaryota > Metazoa > Mollusca > Gastropoda > Stylommatophora > Geomitridae > Candidula > Candidula unifasciata. Next base: position 251,003 of record CAJHNH020001125.1, read on the forward strand.
GTGGCAGTAATTTATATATATATATATATATATATATATATATATATATATATATATATATATATATATATATATATATATATAGTATTAGTGCTGGTAGTGGTTGTAGACGAAGTGATGGTGGTTGTAGTAATATGAATATTAGTAGTAGTGGTGTTGGTGGTGGTAGCTGTAGACGTAGCTGTAGCTGTAGTAGTAATATTCAAAGTCGTAATAGTGCAGTAGTAGTAGAAGTAGTGGTGCTACTGGCGCTGGCTTATTTGCATGCAGACTGTTTGTTCCTTACTTCACAACTAGATGTATTCCGTATTTAAAAGAAGCCCTCTCTTACGACATGCTTGTTAGTGAGGTCTAAATTTGTTTCCCCCCAGCGGGGCACTGAAACACACGCTGGGATGAAATAATCTGAAATGTAAAAACTCAAACTGTACAAGATAATTTCTAAACCTGGTTAAATGGCACCTCTAGGTCTCTACACAAATTAGCTCAATTGGAGCTACCAGGTGTCGTGGCCTATAGAGTTTAGCTGAGTTAAGTCAAGAATTGACATCACAACACTCGAGGCATTCCCATGCATGCTGCGTCCTCCTCTTCAGCAGCCAGCGCATAGTTTCAATACTAATGGTACCGGTCACACTCTGGTTAAATGTCCGTCCTGCCTTTCCTCTGAGTGTAGTGAGCCTGCCAGACCCTTTGGTTACACGCAAGTGCCTCATTGTCTCCAGGCCATAATAATCCTCTTTCTCTACTGATTCCGTTGCTTGTTTCCAAAGGGCCTATAGTACAGTAGTAGCAGTGGAAGCACGCCTCTATAAATCTGTTGCTGGCACTCGAAAGAATAATGTGCCAACAACAACCCAAGGGAGGCTGCATGGTCTAGACGCATGGCGTCTGCCTCGAGTGCTGGAGGTCCCGGATTTAAGCCCAGGTGAAGGCTAGGATTTTTTTTTTTCATGTTGACTTCTAGTAATTTCCCGTGGTTTGTGAGTATTAAGATCGGGCGCCCGTGTGTATTGTTGCACACGTAAAAAATCCCTAGGCTGTTGGAAAAGAGTAGCCTAACAGCCCTGCCCGGGCAAAACGTAGAGTTAAAAATCTACCCAAAGTATTTCATGATCTTCGCCGGTGCTATTAAGTTCGTGCACTGCGCTAAGAGTCATTAGACTCAGACTTGAGTTAGAAGTAGAACAGAGCATCTCTGGGTTACTACTCTTGTGCCATGATGTTGATGCGTTGTTAAAACCCAAAAACCTAGCAACAATCCCGACTTCAGTTGTTTAAACCCAAACACCTAGTGTCACGAGACGATCTCAGTGATTCCAGAAGTTAGTACTTGTAATAAGTTCTTCTGGTTCTAAAGAGACAGAATTATATTTACTCTGCGCTTTATCCTAATATTGCTTTAAACCGCACGGATTTAAATGTTTCCAGTCCTTAGTCCAGACAAAGCGACTCAGTCTTGGGTAATGTTACACAATTACACCGGGGCTAGAGAATTCCCTTTCACATGCCCATGTCATAAATGTTATCTCCTGACCAGACTGCTTTGAACAGACTTTTGATGAGACTAGGGGTGTAGGTTTGATTCTCACGCCAGTGTCATAATGTTATCTCCTAACACAGCCTGAGTGGGGCCCTTTTGAACAGGGGAATTGAGCGGACTGTAGACATTGAGGCGAGGAGAAGTTTAAAGTTTAACACGTCAGTGTAATTCGGGGTAAACTAGATTGGGGCACTTAAGAATGTTTGCTCTAGGGATGTCAGTCCATAATTGACTGACAGGCCCACTTGTTAGCTAATGTGAGTTGATAGGTACTTCGGAGGAGGAGCTTAAGCCATCATCTTGAGGGTTGGGTAAAAACTAAGGAAAGGGAGGAGTTTAATTTGGACAATAGATTAATACTTATACTGCGAGCCTGTGGAATTCCCGTCATTAATCGCAGCCTGCCGGCAAACAAACAGGTCGACGTAAAGGTATATTTTACTGTCGTACTCTGGTTTGGCGATAAATGGGAAGTT